>CALYLW010000005.1:4525996-4580963 GCA_944989445.1 Ampullaceana balthica | reverse complement strand
ATGGTCCTCGTCATAAGCCACCAAGGACACACCAAGCTGTCATAGCAAGTAGCTAAGATGTAGAAAATGGTCCTCGTCATAAGCCACCAAAGGACACACCAAGCTGTCACAGCAAGTAGCTAAGATGTAGAGAATTGTCCTCGTCATTAGCAAACAAAGGACACACTAAGCTGTCTCAGCAAGTAGCTAAGATCTAGAGAATGGTCCTCGTCATAAGCCACCAAAGGATACACCAAGCTGTCACAGCAAAGAGCTAAGATGTAGAGAATGGTCCTCGTCATTAGCCACCAAAGGACACACCAAGCTGTCACAGCAAGTAGCTAAGATGTAGAGAATGGTCCTCGTCATAAGCCACCAAAGGATACACCAAGCT
Organism: Ampullaceana balthica; assembly: GCA_944989445.1. Classification (NCBI taxonomy): domain Eukaryota; kingdom Metazoa; phylum Mollusca; class Gastropoda; family Lymnaeidae; genus Ampullaceana; species Ampullaceana balthica. The sequence continues at coordinate 4,580,590 of CALYLW010000005.1, read as the reverse complement.
GTCACAGCAAGGAGCTAAGATGTAGAGAATGAACATCGTCATAAGCCACCAAAGGACACACATAGCTGTTACAGCAAGTAGCTAAAATGTAGGGAATGGTCCTCTTCATAAGCCACCAAAGGACACACCAAGCTGACACCGCAAGCAGCTAAGATGTAGAGAATGGTCGTAGTCATAAGCCACCAAGGACACACCAAGCTGTCACAGCAAGTAGCTAGGATGTAGAGAATGGACCTCGTCATAAGCCACCAAAAGAAACATTCAAAGCTGTCACAGCAAGTATCTAAGATTTAGAGAATGGACCTCGTCATAAGCCACCAAAAGAAACATTCAAAGCTGTCACAGCAAGTATCTAAGATGTAGATAATGGTCCTCGTCATAAGCCACGAAAGTACACATATAGCTGTTACAGCAAGTAGCTAAGATGTAGAGAATGGTCCTCCTCATGAGCCACCAAAGTACACACCAAGTTGTGGTACAGCAAGTAGCTAAGAAATAGAGAATGGTCCTCGTCATAAGCCACCAAAGGACACACCAAGCTGCCACAGCAAGTAGCTAAGATGAAGAGAATGGTGCTCGTCATAAGCCACCAAAGGACACACCAAGCTAACACAGCAAGTATTTAAAATGTAGAGAAAAGTCCTCGTCATAAGCAACCAAATGACACACCAAGCTAACACAAGTAGCTAAAATGTAGAAAATGGTCCGCGTCATAAGCCATCAAAAGACACACTAAGCTGCAAGAGCACGTAGCTAAGAACTAGAGAATGGTCCTCCTCAAAGGGAACACCAGCTGACACAGCAAGTAGCTAAGATGTAGAGAATGGTCCTCACCATAAGCCACCAAAAAACACACCAAGCTGTCACAGCAAATAGCTAAGATGTAGAGAATGGTCCTCGTCTTAAGCCACCAAGGACACACCAAGCTGTCTCAGCAAGTAGCTAAGATCTAGAGAATGGTCCTCATAAGGAACCAAAGGACACATCAAGCTGACACAGAAAGTAGCTTAGATGTAGAAAATATTCCTCGTCATAAGCCACCAAAGGACACACCAAGCTGCCACAGCAAGTAGCTACGATGAAGAGAATGGTGCTCGTCATAAGCCACCAAAGGACACACCAAGCTAACACAGCAAGTATTTAAAATGTAGAGAAAAGTCCTCGTCATAAGCAACCAAATGACACACCAAGCTAACACAAGTAGCTAAAGTGTAGAAAATGGTCCGCGTCATAAGCCATCAAAAGACACACTAAGCTGCAAGAGCACGTAGCTAAGAACTAGAAAATGGTCCTCCTCAAAGGGAACACCAGCTGACACAGCAAGTAGCTGAGATGTAGAGAATGGTCCTCACCATAAGCCACCAAAAAACACACCAAGCTGTCACAGCAAATAGCTAAGATGTAGAGAATGGTCCTCGTCTTAAGCCACCAAGGACACACCAAGCTGTCGTAGCAAGTAGCTAAGATGTAGAGAATGGTCCTCGTCATGAGCCACCAAGGACACACCAAGCTGTCACAGCAAGTAGCTAAGATGTAGAGAATGTTCCACGTCATAAGCAAACAAAGGACACACCAAGCTGTCTCAGCAAGTAGCTAAGATCTAGAGAATGGTCCTCATAAGGAACCAAAGGACACATCAAGCTGTCACAGAAAGTAGCTTAGATGTAGAAAATATTCCTCGTCATAAGCCACCAAAGGACACACCAAGCTGTCACAGCAAGTAGCTACGATGTAGAGAATGGTCCTTGTCATAAGCCACCAAAGGATACACCAAGTTGTCACAGCAAGGAGCTAAGATGTAGAGAATGGTCCGCGTCATAAGCCACCAAAAGACACACTAAGCTGCAAGAGCAAGTAGCTAAGATCTAGACAATGGTCCTCCTCATAAGGAACCAAAGGACACATCAAGCTGACACAGCAAGTAGCTAAGATGTAGAGAATGGTCCTCGTCATAAGCCACCAAAGGACACACCAAGCTGTCACAGCAAGTAGCTAAGATGTAGGGAATGGTCCTCATCATAAGCAAACAAAGGACACACCAATCGGTCTCAGCAAGTAGCTAAGATCTAGAGAATGGTCCTCCACATAAGTAACCAAAGGACACATCAAGCTGACACAGAAAGTAGCTAAGATTTAGAAAATATTCCTCGTCATTAGCCACCAAAGGACACACCAAGCTGTCATAGCAAGTAGCTAAGATGTAGAGAATAGTCCTCGTCATAAGGCACCAAAGGAAACACCAAGCTGTCACAGCAAGTAGCTAAGATGTAGAGAATGGTGCTCGTCATAAGCCACCAAAGGACACACCAAGCTAACACAGCAAGTAGCTAAAATGTAGAGAAAAGTCCTCGTCATAAGCAACTAAATGACACACCAAGCTAACACCAGTAGCTAAGATGTAGAAAATGGTCCGCGTCATAAGCCACCAAAAGACACACTAAGCTGCAAGAGCAAGTAGCTAAGATCTAGACAATGGTCCTCCTCATAAGGAACCAAAGGACACATCAAGCTGACACAGAGAGTAGCTAAGATGTAGAAAATATTCCTCGTCATTAGCCACCAAAGGACACACCAAGCTGTCACAGCAAGTAGCTAAGAAGTAGAGAATGGTCCTCGTCATAAGCCACTCAAGGACATACCAAGCTGACACAGCAAGTATCTGATATGTAGAGAATGGTCAACGTCATAAGCCACCAAAGGACACACCAATCTGTTACAGAAAGTAGCTTAGATGTAGAGAATGATCCCCGTCATAAGCCACCAAAGGACACACCAAGTTGTCACAGCAAGTAGCTAGGATGTAGAGAATGGACCTCGTCATAAGCCACCAAAAGAAACATTCAAAGCTGTCACAGCAAGTATCTAAGATTTAGAGAATGGACCTCGTCATAAGCCACCAAAAGAAACATTCAAAGCTGTCACAGCAAGTATCTAAGATGTAGATAATGGTCCTCGTCATAAGCCACGAAAGTACACATATAGCTGTTACAGCAAGTAGCTAAGATGTAGAGAATGGTCCTCCTCATGAGCCACCAAAGTACACACCAAGTTGTGGTACAGCAAGTAGCTAAGAAATAGAGAATGGTCCTCGTCATAAGCCACCAAAGGACACACCAAGCTGCCACAGCAAGTAGCTAAGATGAAGAGAATGGTGCTCGTCATAAGCCACCAAAGGACACACCAAGCTAACACAGCAAGTATTTAAAATGTAGAGAAAAGTCCTCGTCATAAGCAACCAAATGACACACCAAGCTAACACAAGTAGCTAAAATGTAGAAAATGGTCCGAGTCATAAGCCATCAAAAGACACACTAAGCTGCAAGAGCACGTAGCTAAGAACTAGAGAATGGTCCTCCTCAAAGGGAACACCAGCTGACACAGCAAGTAGCTAAGATGTAGAGAATGGTCCTCACCATAAGCCACCAAAACACACACCAAGCTGTCACAGCAAATAGCTAAGATGTAGAGAATGGTCCTCGTCTTAAGCCACCAAGGACACACCAAGCTGTCTCAGCAAGTAGCTAAGATCTAGAGAATGGTCCTCATAAGGAACCAAAGGACACATCAAGCTGACACAGAAAGTAGCTTAGATGTAGAAAATATTCCTCGTCATAAGCCACCAAAGGACACACCAAGCTGCCACAGCAAGTAGCTACGATGAAGAGAATGGTGCTCGTCATAAGCCACCAAAGGACACACCAAGCTAACACAGCAAGTATTTAAAATGTAGAGAAAAGTCCTCGTCATAAGCAACCAAATGACACACCAAGCTAACACAAGTAGCTAAAATGTAGAAAATGGTCCGCGTCATAAGCCATCAAAAGACACACTAAGCTGCAAGAGCACGTAGCTAAGAACTAGAGAATGGTCCTCCTCAAAGGGAACACCAGCTGACACAGCAAGTAGCTAAGATGTAGAGAATGGTCCTCACCATAAGCCACCAAAAAACACACCAAGCTGTCACAGCAAATAGCTAAGATGTAGAGAAGGGTCCTCGTCTTAAGCCACCAAGGACACACCAAGCTGTCGTAGCAAGTAGCTAAGATGTAGAGAATGGTCCTCGTCATGAGCCACCAAGGACACACCAAACTGTCACAGCAAGTAGCTAAGATGTAGAGAATGTTCCACGTCATAAGCAAACAAAGGACACACCAAGCTGTCTCAGCAAGTAGCTAAGATCTAGAGAATGGTCCTCATAAGGAACCAAAGGACACATCAAGCTGTCACAGAAAGTAGCTTAGATGTAGAAAATATTCCTCGTCATAAGCCACCAAAGGACACACCAAGCTGTCACAGCAAGTAGCTACGATGTAGAGAATGGTCCTCGTCATAAGCCACCAAAGGATACACCAAGTTGTCACAGCAAGGAGCTAAGATGTAGAGAATGGTCCGCGTCATAAGCCACCAAAAGACACACTAAGCTGCAAGAGCAAGTAGCTAAGATCTAGACAATGGTCCTCCTCATAAGGAACCAAAGGACACATCAAGCTGACACAGCAAGTAGCTAAGATGTAGAGAATGGTACTCGTCATAAGCCACCTAAAGACACACTTAGCTGACACATGAAGTAGCTAAGATGTAGAGAATGGTCCTCGTCATAAGCCACCAAGGACACACCAAGCTGTCATAGCAAGTAGCTAAGATGTAGAAAATGGTCCTCGTCATAAGCCACCAAAGGACACACCAAGCTGTCACAGCAAGTAGCTAAGATGTAGAGAATTGTCCTCGTCATTAGCAAACAAAGGACACACTAAGCTGTCTCAGCAAGTAGCTAAGATCTAGAGAATGGTCCTCGTCATAAGCCACCAAAGGATACACCAAGCTGTCACAGCAAAGAGCTAAGATGTAGAGAATGGTCCTCGTCATTAGCCACCAAAGGACACACCAAGCTGTCACAGCAAGTAGCTAAGATGTAGAGAATGGTCCTCGTCATAAGCCACCAAAGGATACACCAAGCTGTCACAGCAAGGAGCTAAGATGTAGAGAATGAACATCGTCATAAGCCACCAAAGGACACACATAGCTGTTACAGCAAGTAGCTAAAATGTAGGGAATGGTCCTCTTCATAAGCCACCAAAGGACACACCAAGCTGACACCGCAAGCAGCTAAGATGTAGAGAATGGTCGTAGTCATAAGCCACCAAGGACACACCAAGCTGTCACAGCAAGTAGCTAGGATGTAGAGAATGGACCTCGTCATAAGCCACCAAAAGAAACATTCAAAGCTGTCACAGCAAGTATCTAAGATTTAGAGAATGGACCTCGTCATAAGCCACCAAAAGAAACATTCAAAGCTGTCACAGCAAGTATCTAAGATGTAGATAATGGTCCTCGTCATAAGCCACGAAAGTACACATATAGCTGTTACAGCAAGTAGCTAAGATGTAGAGAATGGTCCTCCTCATGAGCCACCAAAGTACACACCAAGTTGTGGTACAGCAAGTAGCTAAGAAATAGAGAATGGTCCTCGTCATAAGCCACCAAAGGACACACCAAGCTGCCACAGCAAGTAGCTAAGATGAAGAGAATGGTGCTCGTCATAAGCCACCAAAGGACACACCAAGCTAACACAGCAAGTATTTAAAATGTAGAGAAAAGTCCTCGTCATAAGCAACCAAATGACACACCAAGCTAACACAAGTAGCTAAAATGTAGAAAATGGTCCGCGTCATAAGCCATCAAAAGACACACTAAGCTGCAAGAGCACGTAGCTAAGAACTAGAGAATGGTCCTCCTCAAAGGGAACACCAGCTGACACAGCAAGTAGCTAAGATGTAGAGAATGGTCCTCACCATAAGCCACCAAAAAACACACCAAGCTGTCACAGCAAATAGCTAAGATGTAGAGAATGGTCCTCGTCTTAAGCCACCAAGGACACACCAAGCTGTCTCAGCAAGTAGCTAAGATCTAGAGAATGGTCCTCATAAGGAACCAAAGGACACATCAAGCTGACACAGAAAGTAGCTTAGATGTAGAAAATATTCCTCGTCATAAGCCACCAAAGGACACACCAAGCTGCCACAGCAAGTAGCTACGATGAAGAGAATGGTGCTCGTCATAAGCCACCAAAGGACACACCAAGCTAACACAGCAAGTATTTAAAATGTAGAGAAAAGTCCTCGTCATAAGCAACCAAATGACACACCAAGCTAACACAAGTAGCTAAAGTGTAGAAAATGGTCCGCGTCATAAGCCATCAAAAGACACACTAAGCTGCAAGAGCACGTAGCTAAGAACTAGAAAATGGTCCTCCTCAAAGGGAACACCAGCTGACACAGCAAGTAGCTAAGATGTAGAGAATGGTCCTCACCACAAGCCACCAAAAAACACACCAAGCTGTCACAGCAAATAGCTAAGATGTAGAGAATGGTCCTCGTCTTAAGCCACCAAGGACACACCAAGCTGTCGTAGCAAGTAGCTAAGATGTAGAGAATGGTCCTCGTCATGAGCCACCAAGGACACACCAAGCTGTCACAGCAAGTAGCTAAGATGTAGAGAATGTTCCACGTCATAAGCAAACAAAGGACACACCAAGCTGTCTCAGCAAGTAGCTAAGATCTAGAGAATGGTCCTCATAAGGAACCAAAGGACACATCAAGCTGTCACAGAAAGTAGCTTAGATGTAGAAAATATTCCTCGTCATAAGCCACCAAAGGACACACCAAGCTGTCACAGCAAGTAGCTACGATGTAGAGAATGGTCCTCGTCATAAGCCACCAAAGGATACACCAAGTTGTCACAGCAAGGAGCTAAGATGTAGAGAATGGTCCGCGTCATAAGCCACCAAAAGACACACTAAGCTGCAAGAGCAAGTAGCTAAGATCTAGACAATGGTCCTCCTCATAAGGAACCAAAGGACACATCAAGCTGACACAGCAAGTAGCTAAGATGTAGAGAATGGTACTCGTCATAAGCCACCTAAAGACACACTTAGCTGACACATGAAGTAGCTAAGATGTAGAGAATGGTCCTCGTCATAAGCCACCAAGGACACACCAAGCTGTCATAGCAAGTAGCTAAGATGTAGAAAATATTCCTCGTCATTAGCCACCAAAGGACACACCAAGATCTCATAGCAAGTAGCTAAGATGTAGAGAATGGTCCTCGTCATAAGCCACCAAAGGATACACCAAGCTGTCACAGCAAGGAGCTAAGATGTAGAGAATGCTCGTCGTCATAAGCCACCAAAGGACACACAAAGCTGTTACAGCAAGTAGCTAAGATGTAGGGAACGGTCCTCTTCATAAGCCAGCAAAGGACACAACAAGCTGACACCGCAAGTAGCTAAGATTTAGAGAATGGTCCTCGTCATAAGCCACCAAGGACACACCAAGCTGTCATAGCAAGTAGCTAAGATGTAGAAAATGGTCCTCGTCATAAGCCACCAAAGGACACACCAAGCTGTCACAGCAAGTAGCTAAGATGTAGGGAATGGTCCTCATCATAAGCAAACAAAGGACACACCAATCGGTCTCAGCAAGTAGCTAAGATCTAGAGAATGGTCCTCCACATAAGTAACCAAAGGACACATCAAGCTGACACAGAAAGTAGCTAAGATTTAGAAAATATTCCTCGTCATTAGCCACCAAAGGACACACCAAGCTGTCATAGCAAGTAGCTAAGATGTAGAGAATAGTCCTCGTCATAAGGCACCAAAGGAAACACCAAGCTGTCACAGCAAGTAGCTAAGATGTAGAGAATGGTGCTCGTCATAAGCCACCAAAGGACACACCAAGCTAACAAAGCAAGTAGCTAAAATGTAGAGAAAAGTCCTCGTCATAAGCAACCAAATGACACACCAAGCTAACACAAGTAGCTAAGATGTAGAAAATGGTCCGCGTCATAAGCCACCAAAAGACACACTAAGCTGCAAGAGCAAGTAGCTAAGATCTAGACAATGGTCCTCCTCATAAGGAACCAAAGGACACATCAAGCTGACACAGAGAGTAGCTAAGATGTAGAAAATATTCCTCGTCATTAGCCACCAAAGGACACACCAAGCTGTCACAGCAAGTAGCTAAGAAGTAGAGAATGGTCCTCGTCATAAGCCACTCAAGGACATACCAAGCTGACACAGCAAGTATCTGATATGTAGAGAATGGTCAACGTCATAAGCCACCAAAGGACACACCAATCTGTTACAGAAAGTAGCTTAGATGTAGAGAATGATCCCCGTCATAAGCCAACAAAGGACACACCAAGTTGTCACAGCAAGTAGCTAGGATGTAGAGAATGGACCTCGTCATAAGCCACCAAAAGAAACATTCAAAGCTGTCACAGCAAGTATCTAAGATTTAGAGAATGGACCTCGTCATAAGCCACCAAAAGAAACATTCAAAGCTGTCACAGCAAGTATCTAAGATGTAGATAATGGTCCTCGTCATAAGCCACGAAAGTACACATATAGCTGTTACAGCAAGTAGCTAAGATGTAGAGAATGGTCCTCCTCATGAGCCACCAAAGTACACACCAAGTTGTGGTACAGCAAGTAGCTAAGAAATAGAGAATGGTCCTCGTCATAAGCCACCAAAGGACACACCAAGCTGCCACAGCAAGTAGCTAAGATGAAGAGAATGGTGCTCGTCATAAGCCACCAAAGGACACACCAAGCTAACACAGCAAGTATTTAAAATGTAGAGAAAAGTCCTCGTCATAAGCAACCAAATGACACACCAAGCTAACACAAGTAGCTAAAATGTAGAAAATGGTCCGCGTCATAAGCCATCAAAAGACACACTAAGCTGCAAGAGCACGTAGCTAAGAACTAGAGAATGGTCCTCCTCAAAGGGAACACCAGCTGACACAGCAAGTAGCTAAGATGTAGAGAATGGTCCTCACCATAAGCCACCAAAAAACACACCAAGCTGTCACAGCAAATAGCTAAGATGTAGAGAATGGTCCTCGTCTTAAGCCACCAAGGACACACCAAGCTGTCTCAGCAAGTAGCTAAGATCTAGAGAATGGTCCTCATAAGGAACCAAAGGACACATCAAGCTGACACAGAAAGTAGCTTAGATGTAGAAAATATTCCTCGTCATAAGCCACCAAAGGACACACCAAGCTGCCACAGCAAGTAGCTACGATGAAGAGAATGGTGCTCGTCATAAGCCACCAAAGGACACACCAAGCTAACACAGCAAGTATTTAAAATGTAGAGAAAAGTCCTCGTCATAAGCAACCAAATGACACACCAAGCTAACACAAGTAGCTAAAATGTAGAAAATGGTCCGCGTCATAAGCCATCAAAAGACACACTAAGCTGCAAGAGCACGTAGCTAAGAACTAGAGAATGGTCCTCCTCAAAGGGAACACCAGCTGACACAGCAAGTAGCTAAGATGTAGAGAATGGTCCTCACCATAAGCCACCAAAAAACACACCAAGCTGTCACAGCAAATAGCTAAGATGTAGAGAATGGTCCTCGTCTTAAGCCACCAAGGACACACCAAGCTGTCGTAGCAAGTAGCTAAGATGTAGAGAATGGTCCTCGTCATGAGCCACCAAGGACACACCAAGCTGTCACAGCAAGTAGCTAAGATGTAGAGAATGTTCCACGTCATAAGCAAACAAAGGACACACCAAGCTGTCTCAGCAAGTAGCTAAGATCTAGAGAATGGTCCTCATAAGGAACCAAAGGACACATCAAGCTGTCACAGAAAGTAGCTTAGATGTAGAAAATATTCCTCGTCATAAGCCACCAAAGGACACACCAAGCTGTCACAGCAAGTAGCTACGATGTAGAGAATGGTGCTCGTCATAAGCCACCAAAGGACACACCAAGCTAACACAGCAAGTATTTAAAATGTAGAGAAAAGTCCTCGTCATAAGCAACCAAATGACACACCAAGCTAACACAAGTAGCTAAAGTGTAGAAAATGGTCCGCGTCATAAGCCATCAAAAGACACACTAAGCTGCAAGAGCACGTAGCTAAGAACTAGAAAATGGTCCTCCTCAAAGGGAACACCAGCTGACACAGCAAGTAGCTAAGATGTAGAGAATGGTCCTCACCACAAGCCACCAAAAAACACACCAAGCTGTCACAGCAAATAGCTAAGATGTAGAGAATGGTCCTCGTCTTAAGCCACCAAGGACACACCAAGCTGTCGTAGCAAGTAGCTAAGATGTAGAGAATGGTCCTCGTCATGAGCCACCAAGGACACACCAAGCTGTCACAGCAAGTAGCTAAGATGTAGAGAATGTTCCACGTCATAAGCAAACAAAGGACACACCAAGCTGTCTCAGCAAGTAGCTAAGATCTAGAGAATGGTCCTCATAAGGAACCAAAGGACACATCAAGCTGTCACAGAAAGTAGCTTAGATGTAGAAAATATTCCTCGTCATAAGCCACCAAAGGACACACCAAGCTGTCACAGCAAGTAGCTACGATGTAGAGAATGGTCCTCGTCATAAGCCACCAAAGGATACACCAAGTTGTCACAGCAAGGAGCTAAGATGTAGAGAATGGTCCGCGTCATAAGCCACCAAAAGACACACTAAGCTGCAAGAGCAAGTAGCTAAGATCTAGACAATGGTCCTCCTCATAAGGAACCAAAGGACACATCAAGCTGACACAGCAAGTAGCTAAGATGTAGAGAATGGTACTCGTCATAAGCCACCTAAAGACACACTTAGCTGACACATGAAGTAGCTAAGATGTAGAGAATGGTCCTCGTCATAAGCCACCAAGGACACACCAAGCTGTCATAGCAAGTAGCTAAGATGTAGAAAATATTCCTCGTCATTAGCCACCAAAGGACACACCAAGATCTCATAGCAAGTAGCTAAGATGTAGAGAATGGTCCTCGTCATAAGCCACCAAAGGATACACCAAGCTGTCACAGCAAGGAGCTAAGATGTAGAGAATGCTCGTCGTCATAAGCCACCAAAGGACACACAAAGCTGTTACAGCAAGTAGCTAAGATGTAGGGAACGGTCCTCTTCATAAGCCAGCAAAGGACACAACAAGCTGACACCGCAAGTAGCTAAGATTTAGAGAATGGTCCTCGTCATAAGCCACCAAGGACACACCAAGCTGTCATAGCAAGTAGCTAAGATGTAGAAAATGGTCCTCGTCATAAGCCACCAAAGGACACACCAAGCTGTCACAGCAAGTAGCTAAGATGTAGGGAATGGTCCTCATCATAAGCAAACAAAGGACACACCAATCGGTCTCAGCAAGTAGCTAAGATCTAGAGAATGGTCCTCCACATAAGTAACCAAAGGACACATCAAGCTGACACAGAAAGTAGCTAAGATTTAGAAAATATTCCTCGTCATTAGCCACCAAAGGACACACCAAGCTGTCATAGCAAGTAGCTAAGATGTAGAGAATAGTCCTCGTCATAAGGCACCAAAGGAAACACCAAGCTGTCACAGCAAGTAGCTAAGATGTAGAGAATGGTGCTCGTCATAAGCCACCAAAGGACACACCAAGCTAACAAAGCAAGTAGCTAAAATGTAGAGAAAAGTCCTCGTCATAAGCAACCAAATGACACACCAAGCTAACACAAGTAGCTAAGATGTAGAAAATGGTCCGCGTCATAAGCCACCAAAAGACACACTAAGCTGCAAGAGCAAGTAGCTAAGATCTAGACAATGGTCCTCCTCATAAGGAACCAAAGGACACATCAAGCTGACACAGAGAGTAGCTAAGATGTAGAAAATATTCCTCGTCATTAGCCACCAAAGGACACACCAAGCTGTCACAGCAAGTAGCTAAGAAGTAGAGAATGGTCCTCGTCATAAGCCACTCAAGGACATACCAAGCTGACACAGCAAGTATCTGATATGTAGAGAATGGTCAACGTCATAAGCCACCAAAGGACACACCAATCTGTTACAGAAAGTAGCTTAGATGTAGAGAATGATCCCCGTCATAAGCCAACAAAGGACACACCAAGTTGTCACAGCAAGTAGCTAGGATGTAGAGAATGGACCTCGTCATAAGCCACCAAAAGAAACATTCAAAGCTGTCACAGCAAGTATCTAAGATTTAGAGAATGGACCTCGTCATAAGCCACCAAAAGAAACATTCAAAGCTGTCACAGCAAGTATCTAAGATGTAGATAATGGTCCTCGTCATAAGCCACGAAAGTACACATATAGCTGTTACAGCAAGTAGCTAAGATGTAGAGAATGGTCCTCCTCATGAGCCACCAAAGTACACACCAAGTTGTGGTACAGCAAGTAGCTAAGAAATAGAGAATGGTCCTCGTCATAAGCCACCAAAGGACACACCAAGCTGCCACAGCAAGTAGCTAAGATGAAGAGAATGGTGCTCGTCATAAGCCACCAAAGGACACACCAAGCTAACACAGCAAGTATTTAAAATGTAGAGAAAAGTCCTCGTCATAAGCAACCAAATGACACACCAAGCTAACACAAGTAGCTAAAATGTAGAAAATGGTCCGCGTCATAAGCCATCAAAAGACACACTAAGCTGCAAGAGCACGTAGCTAAGAACTAGAGAATGGTCCTCCTCAAAGGGAACACCAGCTGACACAGCAAGTAGCTAAGATGTAGAGAATGGTCCTCACCATAAGCCACCAAAAAACACACCAAGCTGTCACAGCAAATAGCTAAGATGTAGAGAATGGTCCTCGTCTTAAGCCACCAAGGACACACCAAGCTGTCTCAGCAAGTAGCTAAGATCTAGAGAATGGTCCTCATAAGGAACCAAAGGACACATCAAGCTGACACAGAAAGTAGCTTAGATGTAGAAAATATTCCTCGTCATAAGCCACCAAAGGACACACCAAGCTGCCACAGCAAGTAGCTACGATGAAGAGAATGGTGCTCGTCATAAGCCACCAAAGGACACACCAAGCTAACACAGCAAGTATTTAAAATGTAGAGAAAAGTCCTCGTCATAAGCAACCAAATGACACACCAAGCTAACACAAGTAGCTAAAATGTAGAAAATGGTCCGCGTCATAAGCCATCAAAAGACACACTAAGCTGCAAGAGCACGTAGCTAAGAACTAGAGAATGGTCCTCCTCAAAGGGAACACCAGCTGACACAGCAAGTAGCTAAGATGTAGAGAATGGTCCTCACCATAAGCCACCAAAAAACACACCAAGCTGTCACAGCAAATAGCTAAGATGTAGAGAATGGTCCTCGTCTTAAGCCACCAAGGACACACCAAGCTGTCGTAGCAAGTAGCTAAGATGTAGAGAATGGTCCTCGTCATGAGCCACCAAGGACACACCAAGCTGTCACAGCAAGTAGCTAAGATGTAGAGAATGTTCCACGTCATAAGCAAACAAAGGACACACCAAGCTGTCTCAGCAAGTAGCTAAGATCTAGAGAATGGTCCTCATAAGGAACCAAAGGACACATCAAGCTGTCACAGAAAGTAGCTTAGATGTAGAAAATATTCCTCGTCATAAGCCACCAAAGGACACACCAAGCTGTCACAGCAAGTAGCTACGATGTAGAGAATGGTCCTCGTCATAAGCCACCAAAGGATACACCAAGTTGTCACAGCAAGGAGCTAAGATGTAGAGAATGGTCCGCGTCATAAGCCACCAAAAGACACACTAAGCTGCAAGAGCAAGTAGCTAAGATCTAGACAATGGTCCTCCTCATAAGGAACCAAAGGACACATCAAGCTGACACAGCAAGTAGCTAAGATGTAGAGAATGGTACTCGTCATAAGCCACCTAAAGACACACTTAGCTGACACATGAAGTAGCTAAGATGTAGAGAATGGTCCTCGTCATAAGCCACCAAGGACACACCAAGCTGTCATAGCAAGTAGCTAAGATGTAGAAAATGGTCCTCGTCATAAGCCACCAAAGGACACACCAAGCTGTCACAGCAAGTAGCTAAGATGTAGAGAATTGTCCTCGTCATTAGCAAACAAAGGACACACTAAGCTGTCTCAGCAAGTAGCTAAGATCTAGAGAATGGTCCTCGTCATAAGTCACCAAAGGATACACCAAGCTGTCACAGCAAAGAGCTAAGATGTAGAGAATGGTCCTCGTCATTAGCCACAAAAGGACACACCAAGCTGTCACAGCAAGTAGCTAAGATGTAGAGAATGGTCCTCGTCATAAGCCACCAAAGGATACACCAAGCTGTCACAGCAAGGAGCTAAGATGTAGAGAATGGTCATCGTCATAAGCCACCAAAGGACACACATAGCTGTTACAGCAAGTAGCTAAAATGTAGGGAATGGTCCTCTTCATAAGCCACCAAAGGACACACCAAGCTGACACCGCAAGCAGCTAAGATGTAGAGAATGGTCGTAGTCATAAGCCACCAAGGACACACCAAGCTGTCACAGCAAGTAGCTAGGATGTAGAGAATGGACCTCGTCATAAGCCACCAAAAGAAACATTCAAAGCTGTCACAGCAAGTATCTAAGATTTAGAGAATGGACCTCGTCATAAGCCACCAAAAGAAACATTCAAAGCTGTCACAGCAAGTATCTAAGATGTAGATAATGGTCCTCGTCATAAGCCACGAAAGTACACATATAGCTGTTACAGCAAGTAGCTAAGATGTAGAGAATGGTCCTCGTCATAAGCCACCAAAGGACACACCAAGCTGCCACAGCAAGTAGCTAAGATGAAGAGAATGGTGCTCGTCATAAGCCACCAAAGGACACACCAAGCTAACACAGCAAGTATTTAAAATGTAGAGAAAAGTCCTCGTCATAAGCAACCAAATGACACACCAAGCTAACACAAGTAGCTAAAATGTAGAAAATGGTCCGCGTCATAAGCCATCAAAAGACACACTAAGCTGCAAGAGCATATAGCTAAGAACTAGAGAATGGTCCTCCTCAAAGGGAACACCAGCTGACACAGCAAGTAGCTAAGATGTAGAGAATGGTCCTCACCATAAGCCACCAAAAAACACACCAAGCTGTCACAGCAAATAGCTAAGATGTAGAGAATGGTCCTCGTCTTAAGCCACCAAGGACACACCAAGCTGTCTCAGCAAGTAGCTAAGATCTAGAGAATGGTCCTCATAAGGAACCAAAGGACACATCAAGCTGACACAGAAAGTAGCTTAGATGTAGAAAATATTCCTCGTCATAAGCCACCAAAGGACACACCAAGCTGCCACAGCAAGTAGCTACGATGAAGAGAATGGTGCTCGTCATAAGCCACCAAAGGACACACCAAGCTAACACAGCAAGTATTTAAAATGTAGAGAAAAGTCCTCGTCATAAGCAACCAAATGACACACCAAGCTAACACAAGTAGCTAAAATGTAGAAAATGGTCCGCGTCATAAGCCATCAAAAGACACACTAAGCTGCAAGAGCACGTAGCTAAGAACTAGAGAATGGTCCTCCTCAAAGGGAACACCAGCTGACACAGCAAGTAGCTAAGATGTAGAGAATGGTCCTCACCATAAGCCACCAAAAAACACACCAAGCTGTCACAGCAAATAGCTAAGATGTAGAGAATGGTCCTCGTCTTAAGCCACCAAGGACACACCAAGCTGTTGTAGCAAGTAGCTAAGATGTAGAGAATGGTCCTCGTCATGAGCCACCAAGGACACACCAAGCTGTCACAGCAAGTAGCTAAGATGTAGAGAATGTTCCACGTCATAAGCAAACAAAGGACACACCAAGCTGTCTCAGCAAGTAGCTAAGATCTAGAGAATGGTCCTCATAAGGAACCAAAGGACACATCAAGCTGTCACAGAAAGTAGCTTAGATGTAGAAAATATTCCTCGTCATAAGCCACCAAAGGTCACACCAAGCTGTCACAGCAAGTAGCTACGATGTAGAGAATGGTCCTCGTCATAAGCCACCAAAGGATACACCAAGTTGTCACAGCAAGGAGCTAAGATGTAGAGAATGGTCCGCGTCATAAGCCACCAAAAGACACACTAAGCTGCAAGAGCAAGTAGCTAAGATCTAGACAATGGTCCTCCTCATAAGGAACCAAAGGACACATCAAGCTGACACAGCAAGTAGCTAAGATGTAGAGAATGGTACTCGTCATAAGCCACCTAAAGACACACTTAGCTGACACATGAAGTAGCTAAGATGTAGAGAATGGTCCTCGTCATAAGCCACCAAGGACACACCAAGCTGTCATAGCAAGTAGCTAAGATGTAGAAAATGGTCCTCGTCATAAGCCACCAAAGGACACACCAAGCTGTCACAGCAAGTAGCTAAGATGTAGAGAATTGTCCTCGTCATTAGCAAACAAAGGACACACTAAGCTGTCTCAGCAAGTAGCTAAGATCTAGAGAATGGTCCTCGTCATAAGCCACCAAAGGAAACACCAAGCTGCCACAGCAAAGAGCTAAGATGTAGAGAATGGTCCTCGTCATTAGCCACCAAAGGACACACCAAGCTGTCACAGCAAGTAGCTAAAATGTAGGGAATGGTCCTCTTCATAAGCCACCAAAGGACACACCAAGCTGACACCGCAAGCAGCTAAGATGTAGAGAATGGTCGTAGTCATAAGCCACCAAGGACACACCAAGCTGTCACAGCAAGTAGCTAGGATGTAGAGAATGGACCTCGTCATAAGCCACCAAAAGAAACATTCAAAGCTGTCACAGCAAGTATCTAAGATTTAGAGAATGGACCTCGTCATAAGCCACCAAAAGAAACATTCAAAGCTGTCACAGCAAGTATCTAAGATGTAGATAATGGTCCTCGTCATAAGCCACGAAAGTACACATATAGCTGTTACAGCAAGTAGCTAAGATGTAGAGAATGGTCCTCCTCATGAGCCACCAAAGTACACACCAAGTTGTGGTACAGCAAGTAGCTAAGAAATAGAGAATGGTCCTCGTCATAAGCCACCTAAAGACACACTTAGCTGACACATGAAGTAGCTAAGATGTAGAGAATGGTCCTCGTCATAAGCCACCAAGGACACACCAAGCTGTCATAGCAAGTAGCTAAGATGTAGAAAATGGTCCTCGTCATAAGCCACCAAAGGACACACCAAGCTGTCAAAGCAAGTAGCTAAGATGTAGAGAATTGTCCTCGTCATTAGCAAACAAAGGACACACTAAGCTGTCTCAGCAAGTAGCTAAGATCTAGAGAATGGTCCTCGTCATAAGCCACCAAAGGATACACCAAGCTGCCACAGCAAAGAGCTAAGATGTAGAGAATGGTCCTCGTCATTAGCCACCAAAGGACACACCAAGCTGTCACAGCAAGTAGCTAAAATGTAGGGAATGGTCCTCTTCATAAGCCACCAAAGGACACACCAAGCTGACACCGCAAGCAGCTAAGATGTAGAGAATGGTCGTAGTCATAAGCCACCAAGGACACACCAAGCTGTCACAGCAAGTAGCTAGGATGTAGAGAATGGACCTCGTCATAAGCCACCAAAAGAAACATTCAAAGCTGTCACAGCAAGTATCTAAGATTTAGAGAATGGACCTCGTCATAAGCCACCAAAAGAAACATTCAAAGCTGTCACAGCAAGTATCTAAGATGTAGATAATGGTCCTCGTCATAAGCCACGAAAGTACACATATAGCTGTTACAGCAAGTAGCTAAGATGTAGAGAATGGTCCTCCTCATGAGCCACCAAAGTACACACCAAGTTGTGGTACAGCAAGTAGCTAAGAAATAGAGAATGGTCCTCGTCATAAGCCACCAAAGGACACACCAAGCTAACACAGCAAGTATTTAAAATGTAGAGAAAAGTCCTCGTCATAAGCAACCAAATGACACACCAAGCTAACACAAGTAGCTAAAATGTAGAAAATGGTCCGCGTCATAAGCCATCAAAAGACACACTAAGCTGCAAGAGCACGTAGCTAAGAACTAGAGAATGGTCCTCCTCAAAGGGAACACCAGCTGACACAGCAAGTAGCTAAGATGTAGAGAATGGTCCTCACCATAAGCCACCAAAAAACACACCAAGCTGTCACAGCAAATAGCTAAGATGTAGAGAATGGTCCTCGTCTTAAGCCACCAAGGACACACCAAGCTGTCATAGCAAGTAGCTAAGATGTAGAAAATGGTCCTCGTCATAAGCCACCAAAGGACACACCAAGCTGTCACAGCAAGTAGGTAAGATGTAGAGAATTGTCCTCGTCATTAGCAAACAAAGGACACACTAAGCTGTCTCAGCAAGTAGCTAAGATCTAGAGAATGGTCCTCGTCATAAGCCACCAAAGGATACACCAAGCTGTCACAGCAAAGAGCTAAGATGTAGAGAATGGTCCTCGTCATTAGCCACCAAAGGACACACCAAGCTGTCACAGCAAGTAGCTAAGATGTAGAGAATGGTCCTCGTCATAAGCCACCAAAGGATACACCAAGCTGTCACAGCAAGGAGCTAAGATGTAGAGAATGGTCATCGTCATAAGCCACCAAAGGACACACATAGCTGTTACAGCAAGTAGCTAAAATGTAGGGAATGGTCCTCTTCATAAGCCACCAAAGGACACACCAAGCTGACACCGCAAGCAGCTAAGATGTAGAGAATGGTCGTAGTCATAAGCCACCAAGGACACACCAAGCTGTCACAGCAAGTAGCTAGGATGTAGAGAATGGACCTCGTCATAAGCCACCAAAAGAAACATTCAAAGCTGTCACAGCAAGTATCTAAGATTTAGAGAATGGACCTCGTCATAAGCCACCAAAAGAAACATTCAAAGCTGTCACAGCAAGTATCTAAGATGTAGATAATGGTCCTCGTCATAAGCCACGAAAGTACACATATAGCTGTTACAGCAAGTAGCTAAGATGTAGAGAATGGTCCTCCTCATGAGCCACCAAAGTACACACCAAGTTGTGGTACAGCAAGTAGCTAAGAAATAGAGAATGGTCCTCGTCATAAGCCACCAAAGGACACACCAAGCTGCCACAGCAAGTAGCTAAGATGAAGAGAATGGTGCTCGTCATAAGCCACCAAAGGACACACCAAGCTAACACAGCAAGTATTTAAAATGTAGAGAAAAGTCCTCGTCATAAGCAACCAAATGACACACCAAGCTAACACAAGTAGCTAAAATTTAGAAAATGGTCCGCGTCATAAGCCATCAAAAGACACACTAAGCTGCAAGAGCACGTAGCTAAGAACTAGAGAATGGTCCTCCTCAAAGGGAACACCAGCTGACACAGCAAGTAGCTAAGATGTAGAGAATGGTCCTCACCATAAGCCACCAAAAAACACACCAAGCTGTCACAGCAAATAGCTAAGATGTAGAGAATGGTCCTCGTCTTAAGCCACCAAGGACACACCAAGCTGTCTCAGCAAGTAGCTAAGATCTAGAGAATGGTCCTCATAAGGAACCAAAGGACACATCAAGCTGACACAGAAAGTAGCTTAGATGTAGAAAATATTCCTCGTCATAAGCCACCAAAGGACACACCAAGCTGCCACAGCAAGTAGCTACGATGAAGAGAATGGTGCTCGTCATAAGCCACCAAAGGACACACCAAGCTAACACAGCAAGTATTTAAAATGTAGAGAAAAGTCCTCGTCATAAGCAACCAAATGACACACCAAGCTAACACAAGTAGCTAAAATGTAGAAAATGGTCCGCGTCATAAGCCATCAAAAGACACACTGAGCTGCAAGAGCACGTAGCTAAGAACTAGAGAATGGTCCTCCTCAAAGGGAACACCAGCTGACACAGCAAGTAGCTAAGATGTAGAGAATGGTCCTCACCATAAGCCACCAAAAAACACACCAAGCTGTCACAGCAAATAGCTAAGATGTAGAGAATGGTCCTCGTCTTAAGCCACCAAGGACACACCAAGCTGTCGTAGCAAGTAGCTAAGATGTAGAGAATGGTCCTCGTCATGAGCCACCAAGGACACACCAAGCTGTCACAGCAAGTAGCTAAGCTAAGATGTAGAGAGTGTTCCACGTCATAAGCAAACAAAGGACACACCAAGCTGTCTCAGCAAGTAGCTAAGATCTAGAGAATGGTCCTCATAAGGAACCAAAGGACACATCAAGCTGTCACAGAAAGTAGCTTAGATGTAGAAAATATTCCTCGTCATAAGCCACCAAAGGACACACCAAGCTGTCACAGCAAGTAGCTACGATGTAGAGAATGGTCCTCGTCATAAGCCACCAAAGGATACACCGAGTTGTCACAGCAAGGAGCTAAGATGTAGAGAATGGTCCGCGTCATAAGCCACCAAAAGACACATTAAGCTGCAAGAGCAAGTAGCTAAGATCTAGACAATGGTCCTCCTCATAAGGAACCAAAGGACACATCAAGCTGACACAGCAAGTAGCTAAGATGTAGAGAATGGTACTCGTCATAAGCCACCTAAAGACACACTTAGCTGACACATGAAGTAGCTAAGATGTAGAGAATGGTCCTCGTCATAAGCCACCAAGGACACACCAAGCTGTCATAGCAAGTAGCTAAGATGTAGAAAATGGTCCTCGTCATAAGCCACCAAAGGACACAGCAAGCTGTCACAGCAAGTAGCTAAGATGTAGAGAATTGTCCTCGTCATTAGCAAACAAAGGACACACTAAGCTGTCTCAGCAAGTAGCTAAGATCTAGAGAATGGTCCTCGTCATAAGCCACCAAAGGATACACCAAGCTGTCACAGCAAAGAGCTAAGATGTAGAGAATGGTCCTCGTCATTAGCCACCAAAGGACACACCAAGCTGTCACAGCAAGTAGCTAAGATGTAGAGAATGGTCCTCGTCATAAGCCACCAAAGGATACACCAAGCTGTCACAGCAAGGAGCTAAGATGTAGAGAATGGTCATCGTCATAAGCCACCAAAGGACACACATAGCTGTTACAGCAAGTAGCTAAAATGTAGGGAATGGTCCTCTTCATAAGCCACCAAAGGACACACCAAGCTGACACCGCAAGCAGCTAAGATGTAGAGAATGGTCGTAGTCATAAGCCACCAAGGACACACCAAGCTGTCATAGCAAGTAGCTAAGATGTAGAAAATGGTCCTCGTCATAAGCCACGAAAGTACACATAAAGCTTTTACAGCAAGTAGCTATGATGTAGAGAATGGTCCTCCTCATAAGCCACCAACGTACTCACCAAGCTAACACAAGTAGCTAAGATGAAGAAAAAGGTCCGCGCCATAAGCCACCAAAAGACACCCTAAGCTGCAAGAGCAAGTAGCTAAGATCTAGAGAATGGTCCTTCTCATAAGGAACCAAAGGACACATAAAGCTGACACAGAAAGTAGCTAAGATGTAGACAAAATTCCTCGCCATTAGCCACCAAAGGACACACCAAGCTGTCACAGCAAGTATCTGATATGTAGAGAATGGTCCACGTCATAAGCCACCAAAGGACACACCAATCTGTTACAGAAAGTAGCTTAGATGTAGAGAATAGTTCTCGTCATAAGCCACCAAAGGATATACCACTCTGACAAAGCAAGTAGGTAAGATGTAGAGAATAGTCCTCGTCATAAGCAACCAAAGGAACATTCAAAGCTGTCACAGCAAGTAGCTAAGAGCTAGAGAATGGTCCTTGTCATAAGCAACCAAAGGACACACCAAGCTGTTACAGCAAGTATCTAAGATGTAGAGAATGGTCCTCGTCATAAGCCACGAAAGTACACATAAAGCTGTTACAGCAAGTAGCTAAGATGTAGAGAATGGTCCTCCTCATAAGCCACCAAAGTACACACTAAGTTGTGGTACAGCAAGTAGCTAAGAAATAGAGAATGGTACTCGTCATAAGCCACCAAAGGACACACCAAGCTAACACAGCAAGTAGCTAAGATGTAGAGAATGGTGCTCGTCATAAGCCACCAAAGGACACACCAAGCTAACACAGCAAGTAGCTAAGATCTAGAGAATGGTCCTCCTCATAAGCCTCCAAAGGGAACACCAGCTGACACAGCAAGTAGCTAAGATGTAGAGAATGGTCTTTGTCATAAGCCACCAAAGGACACACCAAGCTGTCTCAGCAAGGAGCTAAGATGTAGAGAATGGTCGTCGTCATAAGCCACCAAAGGACACACAAAGCTGTTACAGCAAGTAGCTAAGATGTAAAGAATGGTCCTCTTCATAAGCCACGAAAGGACACATCAAGCTGACACAGCAAGTAGCTAAGATATAGAGAATGGTCCTCGTTATAAGCCACCTAAGGACACACTTAGCTGACACATGAAGTAGCTAAGATGTAGAGAATTGTCTTCGTCATAAGCCACCAAGGACACACCAAGCTGTCATAGCAAGTAGCTAAGATGTAGAAAATGGTCCTCGTCATAAGCCACCAAAGGATTCACCAAGCTGTCACAGCAAGTAGCTAAGATGTAGAGAATGGTCCTCGTCATAAGCAAATAAAGGACACACTAAGCTGTCTCAGCAAGTAACTTAGATCTAGAGAATGATCCTCCTCATAAGGAACCAAAGGACACATCAAGCTGACACAGCAAGGAGCTAAGATGTCGAGAATGCTTGTCGTCATAAGCCACCAAAGGACACACACAGCTGTTACAGCAAGTAGCTAACATGTAGGGAATGGTCCTCTTCATAAGCCACCAAAGGACACATCAAGCTGACACCGCAAGTAGCTAAGATGTAGAGAATGGTCCTCGTCATAAGCCACCAAGGACACACCAAGCTGTCATAGCAAGTAGCTAAGATATAGAAAATGATCCTCGTCATAAGCCACCAAAGGACACACCAAGCTGTCACAGCAAGTAGCTAAGATCTAGAGAATGGTCCTCCTCATTAGGAACCAAAGAACACATCAAGCTGACACAGAAAGTAGCTAAGATGTAGAAAATATTCCTCGTCATTAGCCACCAAAGGACACACCAAGCTGTCATAGCAAGTAGCTTAGATGTAGAGAATGGTCCTCGTCATAAGCCACCAAAGGACACACAAAGCTGACACAGCACGTAGCTAAGATGTAGAGAATGGTCCTCGTTATAAGCCATCAAAGGACACACCAAGCTGTCACAGCAAGTAGCTAAGATGTAGAGAGTGGTCCTCGTCATAAGCCACCAAAGGACACACCAAGCTGTCACAGCAAGTAGCTAAGATGTAGAGAATGGTCGTCGTCATAAGCCACCAAAGGACACACAAAGCTGTTACAGCAAGTAGCTAAGATGTAAGGAATGGTCCTCTTCATAAGCCACGAAAGGACACATCAAGCTGACACAGCATGTAGCTAAGATGTAGAGAATGGTCCTCGTTATAAGCCACCTAAGGACACACTTAGCTGACACATGAAGTAGCTAAGATGTAGAGAATGGTCCTCGTCATAAGCCACCAAGGACACACCAAGCTGTCATAGCAAGTAGCTAAGATGTAGAGAATGGTCCTCGTCATAAGGCACCCAAGGAAACACCAAGCTGTCACAGCAAGTAGCTAAGATGTAGAGAATGGTCCTCGTCATAAGCCACCAAAGGACACACGAAGCTGTTACAGCAAGTAACTAAGATGTAGAGAATGGTCCTCGTAATAAGCCACCAAAGGACACACCAAGCTGTCACAGCAAGTAGTTTAGATGTAGAGAATGGTCCTCGACGGTCACGACGGACAGTGAACAAAACAAACAACATCCTTGATACAATGACTGCTACTTTCACTCACTTACTCTACCTACTCTATGTGACTCTCCACACTCTACACCGTGCTCTTGTCTTCGTCCAGTCCACCCCGTTGTTTCCTGTCTAAGTAGTGTTTCCAAATTATAGGTCCTCTTAAAAGCGTCGGAATAATAGCTTTCCAGCCAATCAGGCGCAACTTTTTCATTAAATTGTCTTGTACCCAACTATCTCTGTCCCTAACATTTTATTTGTCTTTGACATACTCTCGCTAGCGCTTGTCACTCTATCTGGTATTACAGTCTCGCCCGTGATACTGTACGATTACAAGTCTAACGTGTCTAGTATCACGTTATATTCCGCAATTTTAAAATTCTCCACAGTACCGACTAATGACCGACACAAATTCAGACAGAGGAAATAAATAGTTTTACAACAAAATATATTTATAAATGAAATGTTCGTGTCAGTGTAAAAATATTTATTATCAATGCCACATAATTGTTTCTATAGTTATTTTAAAAGAAATGAATTTGCATTAGTGATACGTATTAAAATTAAAATGGGTGAAAGTCTGCTACTGCTATATGTTTATTAGCGCCTTATGTTCAATAAAGTAAATCTTGTGAAAGAGGAGACAGTGCTAGAGGGCTGTCGTTACATTTCTAAGAAAGGAAGCCTGTTATTGGGGACATTTGTTTAAATTATAATTGATTTGTAATTTTCAACAGTTCTTGTACAATACAAAAAGACTATGGATTCAAACTTGTTTTTTAACAGGATATACCGGAGTGCTAGGACGATTTGGCCGAACTAAAGCTACGACTCTGGAATCAATCGTTTACGGAAAAAAAAGTTGTCCCGATGGTTTTGTCGAGAATGTCGATTATTTCGTTGTGACTGGCTCCGTTAAGATCACCGACGAGATGAAGGACAAATTCCACAGGCTCTATGCGCAGGTTCTTTATGAAAATAAATGGGGACCATTGTATGCTGTGAGTTGATTTTGAGATAATTATTTTAAAAACTTTCACGTCTCCCCTAGGTACAGTGGCGTAGCTAGGGGAGGGGGAGGGTGGTCCAAAATCGAAAGTCCCCTGGGCCCCCAATTGAAGGGGGCCCCCAAAGGAGTGTTCGAATATTTTGAGATTAAATATTACGCCATCTCTATGTATGCAGGGCCCCACAAAAAAGGCCAAGTCCAGGGCCTCAAAATCCATTCAAATCCCTAGCTAAGCCACTGATCCAAGAACATTAAAAAAATATAATGATTATAATGTTCTCTCCTAAAAACAAAATCAAAGAATACAGTTCACTGTAGGCTCCTGAAATTTTTTTAAAAGATGTGCATAATCTCAATAAAAATTCATACGAAGGTAAACCTAATAAATCGTTGTCTATTTAGTATCTCAATGAGTTAGGTGGAATAGACATTTGTTACCATTTACTAACTCAACCAGCTTAGCCGACTAGACATTTGTTGATAACTCAATGACCGATTAATTTTATTTAGTCACTATTTCGCTGAGTATTTTATTTAATACTAGCAAAATACCCGCGCTCTGCTGCGTAAAATTAGGATTTCAGTAAGCGTTGAGAACCCGCGTAACACAAATTCAAAACACCAATTGATTTCAATCTAAATCATGATGGATATAATACATATATTAACTTCACCGTCTTGTCTGTTTGTCTGTCGTAATCCCACAGAAAAACAAAAACGAAAAGTAAAAAAATGACGAACTTCCAGTGATCCTATCAAGCTGATTTTTTTCCGTCTGCTACCATTGCGGGAGGGTACTCAACAACTTCCCAAAGTTTCATGCTCCTACCTACTCGGGAAGTTAGCTATTTAATGATGAGTCTGTTTTATATAGCTCATATAAGAAAAAAACTACATTTGCGCCCCCCGGCCCCCTAGTAAATGATAATTTTATATCTGTTTTGATTGTTACCATCGCGGGAAGGTACTAAACAACTTTCCAAAGTTTCATGCTTCTACCTACACGGGAAGATGAGGAATTAGTGTTCTTTCAGTTTTATATAGCCCATATATACATAAAAAACGATTTTGGGCCCCCGAACACCCATGAGTGAAAATCTTTTAATTCTTTTTTCGCCAATTATCGTCATAAAAGTGTACTAAGCAAGTTCCCAAAGTTTTAGCTTCTACCTTCATGGGAAGTTGGAGAATTAGTGTTGAGTCAGTTTTTAATATTAGAAAAAACATAAATTGGGACCCCCGGTCCCAGTAAGTGATAATTTATATTATTTTTTAACCTGTTACCATCGCGGAATGTTACTTAACAACTGTCCAAAGTTTCATGCTTCCACCTACACCGGAAATAGGAGAATTTGTGATTTTCAGTTTTTATATAGCTCATATAAGGAAAAAACTACATTTGGGCCACGGGCCCCCAGTATGTGATAATTTATATAATGGTTTCAACTGTAACCATTGCGGAATGTTATCCAACAACTACCCAAAGTTTCATGCTTCTAACTTTTCGGGAAATAGGAGAATAAGGGATTTTTAATTTTTATATAGCCCATATTAGTGAAAAAAACGTTTTTGGGCCCCCGGCCACCATGAGTGTGAATTTGAAAATTCTTTTTCACCTGTCACCATTGCGGAAGTGTACTTAACAACTCTCCAAAGTTTCATGCTGCTACCAACATGAGAAATTGGAGAATTAGTGATGAGTCTGTTTTTTATATAAGAAAAAAACTACATTTAGGCCCCCGCCCCCAGTAAGTGATAATTTATATACTTTTTTAACCTGTTACCATTGCAGAATGTTACTTAACAACTACTCAAAGTTTCATGCTTCTTCCTACACAGGAAATAGGAGAATTAGTGATTTTCAGTTTGTATACAGCTCATATAAGGAAAAAACTACATTTGGGCCCCTGGGCCCCAGTAAATGAAAATTAGATTTTTTTTTCGACTGTTACCATTGCGGATGTGTACTCAATTACTTCCCAAAGTTTCATGCTTCTACCTACTCGGGACATAGGAGAATTAGTGATTTTTAGGAACA
This sequence comes from Ampullaceana balthica, assembly GCA_944989445.1. Lineage (NCBI taxonomy): Eukaryota > Metazoa > Mollusca > Gastropoda > Lymnaeidae > Ampullaceana > Ampullaceana balthica. The sequence goes on along the minus strand of CALYLW010000005.1, from coordinate 4,554,104 downwards.
GAGAGAACGTGTGGATCTTCTGCAGACACACGCGTTCTCTCTCTTCCTACGATACGCACCAAAACATTTGGTGACAGGTCGTTCTCTTCTTGTGTAGCCAAAAAATGGAATTCTCTACCATTACACATACGTAGTATTCAAACAACCAAGTCCTTCAAGACTGCACTTAAGACACATCTTTTCAACATTTATTTTCAAAATTAATGAAACAACATTTCTTGTAAATGATTAACGTAGCTTATGTATTATGAACTGTAATTTTTGTGTTTGTTATGATATGAAAGTTAATTTAATATTTATAGGTATGTTATTTCTTTCATGTAAAGCGCTGATAGCCCAGTTCCTTACTGGGATACAGTGCTATATAAATAATCAATTTATTTATTTATTTATTTATTTTCAAATGTTTACATAGAAGGAAAAAAAACGATTTTGTGCCCCCGGCCCCCTTGAAGGTAAATTTTAAAATTATTTCTCGCCATTTGTCGTCGAGAGAGGCTACTTGACAACTTCCCAAGGTTTCATGCTTCTACCTACATGGGAAATCCGAGAATTAGTGATGAGTCAGTTTTAATATAAGAAAAAACTACATTTGGGCCCCCGGCCTCCAGTAAGTGATAATTTAAATATGGTTTTTAACTGCTACCATCGTGGAAAAGTACTTAACAACTACCCCAAGTTTCATGCTTCTACCTACACGGGAAATAGGAGAATTAGTGATTTTCAGTTTTTATATAGCTCATTTTAGGAAAAAACTTCATTTTGGCCCCCGGCCCCCAGGAAGTGATAATTTAAATACTTTTTCTCCCGTTACCATTATGGGATTGTACTCAACAACTTCTTAAAGTTTCATGCTTCTGCCTACCCGGGAAATAGGAGAATTAGTGATATTCAAATTTAATATAGGCCATATAAGGAAACAGACGTTTTTGGGCGCCCGGCCCCCATTAGTGTTAATTTTAAAATTCTTTTACCCCAATTTTCGTCGCGAGAGGCTACTCAAAAACTTCCCAAAGTTTCATGCTTCTACCTACACGGGAAGTTGGAGAATTAGGGATGAATAAGTCAGTCAGTGACTCAGTCAGTCAGGGCTTTGCCTTTTATTAGTATAGATGACATTGGACGCCATTGGAACATCTAAACTCAACTAGGGCTTTAAGATTAGCTTACAATCGATTAGATATGTCTATCTATGCACGTGAAGACTGGATTAGGTGGATGTAGCGGAGGAACCACTAGTTGGTCAACGGTAAAAAAAGCGATTCTCAGCAAATCGTTGTGGAACGCTAAGGGCATGACAAGACACGCAGGACATCATGGCCATCCACTGCACCCGTCTCCATCACCAGCCATCTCGACTTAGTCTTGCCGCTGGATCAAGATGGCCTCGGGCGAGAGAGAGTGAGATCGACGAACTGCGCAACTCCTTCTCACTTAAATCCAAGTCACCACGCAAGTCACTTTTGTCATCCATCCCATATACCGACAGCTGCAAGCAGTCCTTTGTAGATGCTCTGGAAGAGCGCTTGAAATCCACCTCTCCGGGCAACCAGAACGTGGAGGCAGACTGGGCATCACTCAGAGAGCTGCTGATTTACACCACAGCTACAGAGACCCTGGGGCCCCAGACCAGAAAACATAAGATTCGATGAGAAATTCCGAAGACATCAAGCAGTTATTGGATGAGAAACACCACCTTCACCAAGCTTACCTCAATAAACCCAAGTCCATGGCAAGGAAAGATGCACTCAACAACATACGCAAGACTGTTCAGCAGAAGCTCCGTCAGATGCAGGACGATTGGCTCGGCAACAAAGCCGACGAGATCCAAGGCTATGCAGACAGACGTGACTATAGAACGTCTACTTCGCCTTGAAAGAAGTATATGGCCACACGCCGTCAGGATCAAACCCCTCCTCAGCGCAGACGGTAACACTCTCATCAGAGACAAAGAGAAGATCTTTGAGAGGTGTGTCAAACATTTCGATAACGTCCTAAATCGCCCTTTGACAATCAACGATGAAGCAATCAATCGTCTCCTCCAAGTGCCCACAAACAAAGCACTGGATGAACCCCCAACCTTGCTCGAGAACCAGAAAGCAATTTATCTTCTCTCCAGTGGCAAAGCACCTGGTTCTGACGCCATACAAGCTGAAGTCTACAATGAGGGAAGAACAGCCTTGACTGAAAGGCTCAACCAGCTGTTTCTCTTGATATGGCAGCATGAGACGATCTCGCAGGACTTCAAAGATGTCACCAGCATTCATCTATATAAGCGAAAAGGAAGTAGACAGGCTTGTGACAACCACAGAGGCATATCCCTGCTTTCTATCGCAGGAAAGATCCTTGACAAAATCCTGCTAAACCACCTCACAGTCCACCTTGACCAAGGACTCCTGCCTGAAACTCAGTGTTGATTCCGAAAAGAACGAAGAACCATCGAAATGGTGTTCGCTGCCAGGCAGCTGCAAGAGAAATGTCAGGAGCAGAACTTCGACCTGTTCTCCACCTATGTCGACCTGACCAAGGCTTTTGAAACCGTTGGCAGAGAGGGTCTGTGGAAGATCATGGCCAAGTACGGTTGCTCAAGGAAATGCATCGTCTTGGTGCAAATATTCCACGAGGGCATACAGGCCAGAGTACCGGACAGCGGAGAGTTTTCTCATCCTTTCCCAGTCACAAACGGGGTCAAGCAGGACTGCGTACTGGCACCAACACTGTTTAGCCTCATGTTTTACGCCATGCCAGGTCTTCAGAGACGAGGATATTGGTGTCAAACTGAAGTACCACACAGATGGCAAACTGTTCAACCTTCGGAGGCTCCAGGAAAAAACTAAGGTTATGACAGACATCATCAGAGACCTGCTGTTTGCTGATGACTGTGCCCTCAACGCTGTCTCAGAAGCCGACATTCAACGCAGTGTAAACCTGTTCTCCAGTGCCTGCACAAACTTTGGTCTGACAATAAACACTAAGATGACTGAAGTCCTCCATCAGCCCGGGCCTGGAAGGCCCTACGTAGAGCCCAACATCACTGTCAACGGCAAGAGACTCAACACAGTGCACCGGTTCACATACCTAGGCAGCACACTGTCTCAAAATGTCCCCATCGATGATGAAGTAAACGTCAGAATTGCCAGAGCAAGCACCACTTTCGGCAGGTTGTACCCAAATGTCTGGAACAGAAGAGGCATTACCATCAAAACCAAGCTAAAAGTGTACTGTGCAGTGGTGCTCCCCACACTGCTATATGCTTGTGAAACTTGGACTGTATATCAGCGCCATGCAAGAACGCTTACCCACTTTCATCCAACAAGCCTCAGGAAGATCCTCAGCATAAAGTGGCAGGACAAAATTCCAGACACAGTGGTACTGACCAAGGCAGGTCTCCCCAGCATCTCCACCCTCCTGATGCAGTCCTAGCTTCGCTGGGCAGGGCACGTTGTTCGAATGCCAGACGAGAGACTGCCAAAGAGAATCTTTTATGGCGAGATCCAGTATGGCCAGTGGTCCCATAGTGGGAAAAAAACGCTTCAAAGACACCCTAAAAGCCTCAACCCAGACATGTGGGAAGGATCTGCAATTTACCGATCCACCTGGCACTCTTCCATCCACGAAGGTGCCAAGACATGCGAGGCAAACCGGATCACCACTGCAGAAAAGAAGAGGCAAGCCCGAAAGGCCCGTGATGTCAACACTCCTGGAGATATCCGACTCGTCCCTTGTCCCTTCTGTTCCTGAACCTTCCGTGCAAGGATCGGCCTCATCAGCCATCTGCGCACGCACAGACAGAGCCAGTCCCAGCAACCCTCGGATGACTAGAGTGGTCCTCGTCGTATCGACGGGCGAACCAACACAATCGATTGGAAATATTTTTTAAAAAATGTCTGTGTTGAATAAACCAAATAACATTTACTTCATCAAAGTAAAAATTTTTACAAGCTGCTAGCTGGAATGTTTACTTTGTTGATTAGTTACTAAATTGCGTTCATATAATCTTTCGTAGCATTCGCCATCTTAGATAAAATTAAATTCGAAAGTTTTGTGTCAACCTTTCCACTTAATTCTAATTATATTTATTGTAAATAAATATAAAATCGTCAAGTTCTTAGTGGAAATTAGTTAGACTTATAATTCTTAAATGTTAGAATATAATTTAACTGATTCTAATAAGTATCATCATGCTCAGAATCTTTATTTTCTCCCTTGTCAGGTTCTTAAGGCATGGTTACTACTGAGGAATGCAACTTGCGCTGATGTAAATTATGTTCCTGCGACTTCATGCGTGTGTCTATCTAAATCTAATGATGCTCGAGAATATCGTGTAAAGTGCAATATAACGATGGAATGCTGGTATTCGTATGCAGCCTTTAAAATTTGCTTCATTATGGATTATGTCTATTGCAGTCCAACTGCGGGGCCTATCAGTTATGTTTACAGTAAGTTAAAAAATGTATTGATAAAGGGCAGAGTTGGCCAAAATGCTGCCGCAGACAACATACGGCCCACCACAGAATTTTTTTGTTTCATTCTCAATCATGAAATCACATGACCCCGCCAAAAAATCGTAAAATTGGTGATAATCCCGTGTGTTTAAAGAGGAAAGGACACCCAAATATATCCTTGGTAAGATCATTTTAAATGCTATGGCCCTCCACTAAAATCCACTACCACAAAGTGGCCCAGTGCAAATAAGCATGACGAATGACCCTTGCCAGGGTCGACCAATCACAGTTCATGGGTTTCAAGCGATGGTGGTAAAGTGTGGGGGCGGGGTGACAGGTAACAAAAACCGCAATGCGCATGACTTGAGACATACAATGCGTCGGCGATTTCCTCCTCCCCTACTCGAAATTCACTTGCTTTGTTTTCATTTGTTCGTGCTGCTCTTAGTTTCCGTTCTCCCCCATTTTTTGCACTATCTATGAGCAAGTCTGAGGCGTAAGCTACACCGCAAGTCGTATCTAGTGTATAATAATATAAGAATGTTAAAATTAAACAACTTTGTAGAAGTGTAAATAATTTAATAGGTTTTACATTTTCAGCAAGGATAGAGATTTGAAATGCTTAAATCAGTATAATATTTTAAAATTCTGTCTTGAAGGCATCGGTCTTTAGCACATATATATTTATGCCGTATAGCATTTTCTTCTACGATTGTCGGCTTAGTTTGCATGTTCAATAGCTCAATTAATTTGTAATGAGTTATCGTTTAAATCAGTGTACTCAAGAACAATGTTCCCTCTAAGGTTCATAGGTCCAAGTGCAAAGTATAAAAACTCGTGTGCAAAGGTTCATAGCAGCCATTTTTGTGCAATATTTTACAAATTTGCTGCGCGCAGTCGGTCAGATATCTTCGCGTCCGCGCAGCTTAAGGGGAACATTGCTCCAGAAGTATATGAGTTATTTTACACTGTTTCTAAATGCTACACATAAACTTCTCAGAATTTTTTTCTACTGAACACAACTTGAAAAGCACCTTGAGCAGCAATTGCATGTGCTAACAAATTTTTTAGAAATCACAGAAATTTCAATAAGTTACATGAATAGAAACGTCACCTCATCTTTCACGCACATTAAAATTTTATATTCTAATTTCTGTAGCATTTAATTTAAATATTAAATCTTTCTGGGAATTTAGTTTTTATTTGTAATAATAACTAAAAAAGCTTAATTAAATCCATTTTCTTGTTATAATCGACGTTTAGACGATTCTAAGCTCTGCAAGTTCATTAAAAAACAACAAACTCTATACATTTTTTAATTTACTCTACATTTTTACCAAAGCAAAAAGCAAAGTTACGTGGTGTGCACTTTAATTCAACAATCTTTAGGGATAATTTTTACATAACTGCAAAAAGAAATAAAAGTTAACCAATTATTATGAGGTAAATCTTCATAGAAACCTTTAATGCTTTAATAGTTAATTGCTGTTTCATATTGCGAGCCAAAAGTATCAGTTACACACAAGCTGTAAGTGTTGTTGCTTATTTCCATTACCAAACTCTTAGACCCGAAGCTGAAATTTTAATAGCTACTTTTTGGTCTATCTTTACAAAGTGATCTTATCAATGAAAAATGTATTCCCCACTTTTAATGTTTTGCTGTGAAATATATTGCTAAAAATTTGAAATTATGAAATATATGTTTTCGCATGTCTTCTAAATGGAGATTAGAAGAAAATAATATTTCTCATTGGAACACTGACTTGGCAGGTTTTATCAAATCTACATCTATGTCCTTGGAGCGTGGATGTCAAGGTAACTATGATCTTGAGAACTACTGCTCTCATGCCGAGCATATTGCTACTTACGTGATCCCTGGTACATGAGCACTGCCTCAACCAAAATACCTCACACGAAAAAAAAACAACTTATTTTATTTGTGGTTAAATTAACTCTTAGCATATTAAAAAAATATCAAGATTGCGAGCTTTAGTTTACCTATTGTTTGTAGCTAAAGTTAAAATAATGATAAATGATTTAGTGTTTAGGCACGCGGCCCAAAAAAGGTACATCATTTTTTATGTAGCATGATGGAGCGGCTTAAAAAAATGTTCCCATGTACAGGTTTTTTATTTTTAGTTTTTATTTTAAATTAAAATTTTAAATAATCGAATTTATTTAGGTCAATAATTGCGAACATTTGTTTTTAAATCCCTTATATTAACATTAACTTCACCGCCGTCTCTGTCGTTCTGTCGTCATCTCTCTCTGTCTTGGGCGGGCAAAAAAACAAAAGTCGAAAATGACCCACTTCCCGTGATCCGATCGAGCTGAAATTTGGCACACCTAACAATGCATCGTATCGAAATTTCAGATCGATCGAACTTACCGTAATTAAATTAATGCATTTTAGTTTATCCTTATATGACGTATGTAATTCAAATTCACTGTTTGTTATTTTTTTTTCTTCACGTGATTGTTCAGTCACGCGTTGACGCGACCCATCGAAGTACCGGCGTGCTTTTGTTTACATTTTAAGTGTCACGCTGAGCTCGTGCCAGCGATCGGTGACCAGACCTTTACCCTCTCCCACCCCACCCCCAGGGTTATAAAGCAAATGGCAGTTAAGACAGCTTCAGCCTGTAAATATTTGTAGCGTTTGAACATAATCAATACTTTTAGTTATGTCTCATATATAAGGGGTTTATAGTCAAAAACTATTAACTTCACCGCCGTCTCTGTCGTTCTGTCGTCATCTCTCTCTGTCTTGGGAGGGCGGAAAAACAAAAGTCAATAATGACCCACTTCCCATGATCCGATCAAGCTGAAATTTGGCACACGGACCCGTATTACCAAACAATGCATAGTATCAAAGTTTCAGATCGATTGAACGTACTGTAATTAAATTTATGCATTTTTAGTTTATCTCTATACGAGGTATGTAATTCAATTTCACAGTTTGTTATTGTTTTTTTTCCACGTGAGAGCTCAGTTCGCGCGTTGACGCGACCCATCGAAGTACCGGCGTGCTTTTGTTTACATTTTATGTGTCACGCTGAGCTCGGTCCAGCGATCGGTGACCAAACTTTTCCCCTCTTCCACCCCACCCCACCCAGGGTTAAGAAGCAAAGTTGAGTTAAGACATATTCAGTCTGTAAATGTTTGTCGCGTTTGAAAATAATCAATACTGTTATTTATGTCTAATATATAAGGGATTTATAGTCAAAAACTTTGTTTTAAGGTTTGTTTTTATTTCTTACTTTCACATCGTATACTTGCTTTAAAAAACTAGATTATGGCTATTTTTCATGTAAAAGACCTAGAAGCCTAGGCGAGGACGAAAAAACCTAGATCTATGGTAACAACATAATACCAAACAGCGCTGATGCAAACAGCATTCTTACTCTACAAAATATTGTTGTTTTCGAGGGTCTACTTATTGCTGTTATTAACAGTAAAACAACACAAATAAATATCAGTGTCGGCGTCAGTGTCAGTGTCAGTGTCGGTGTCAGTGTAACAAAGCAACGATGTTTAACAATAAAGTTAAAAAGCGTTCATTGAAATTAATAAATAATCACTATGTCAATAAATAATTATTGATGTCATAATGCATTATTTCTAAAAATTTCAAGAAATGCAATCGCTCTTCTTCCTTAAAGTAAACATTTATCTACTTTACAATTCCATTAAAAAAATTAAAATCTGTTTTAAATCTTATTATTGAATTATTGATATCTATCGTAAAGTGAAATCAGATTGTAATTGTAAATGTTCGACAAGCGGTTAAACTCTAATCTAAGTTAACTTAAACACAACTTACCATAAATCATTGACATGTATTACCACCAAAAATATAAACGTTACATAAATTTTGCTTCTTATTGAAATCCAGTAATTTTCAATTCTCATATTTGACCTGGTAGAACAGACACGAAAGCAATTTTATGCAAGTGGGGTAACTTACAAACTAAAATTCTCCTTATATATATATATATATATATATATATATATATATATATATATATATATATATATATATATATATATATATATACTAGCAAAATACCCGCGTTTTCAGCGGAAAATTGGGATTTCAGTTAGCATTAAAAACTCGCATAACACCAATTCAAAACACATATTGATTTCAATATGAGTCATGATGGATATACTAAATATATTAACGTCAAAGTCTGGTCTGTCTGTCTGTCTGTCGTGATCCCGCGGAAAAACAAATGTAAAAAATGACACACTTTTAGTGATCCTATCGAGTTGATATTTTTTTTTCGACTGTGACCATTGCGCAGTTACGTAGCCAGGAATTTTTAGGGGCTTTGGGGGCCGGGGGGCTTTAACCTCTTCGGGGGTCCCACATACATGGGGATGGCATAATATTAAATGTTATAAATATTCGGATACTAATTTTGGGCCCCCCTTGAGGGGGGCCCAGGAGGACATTCGAATTTTGACTTCCCCTCACATAGCTAGGCCACTGCCTTTGCCGGGTGGATACTCAACAACTTCCCAAAGTTGCATGCTCCTACTTGCGCGGGAAATGAAAGAATTAGTGATGTATCAATTTTTATTAGGGCTGCTAACGACTAATTTAAATTTAATCGTTAACTTTTGAAAAATTAATGATTAATTAATTGTTAATTTCGATTAAATCCAAAAATTACAATTTTTGATGTCATAAGTAACACTTATTAAACGCTCTTGTTTAAAATCTAAATAACACTGGAATATTTCCTTTATATTTCATCGTTTAACCAACTACGCATAAAGACAAGTGAGTTGGCATTATTTTGTGCAAGTGATATCTAATTGACAATATAACCAGCCGAGCTGAACAATCATTCACATGGAACTAAGGTTACTGGTATGCACAAATCGGTTTTGGCAAGGAATGACATTATCTTATATCGGTGTTCATTAAGTTTCCACCATTGTAGAGGGTTAATGGATTCAGGAGTTTACATCTCCATTTTGTAACGCAGTAATTCATCATTAGATCTGTCGTCATTTTCTGTCTCTGAGTTAGACTCCATAACTGCCATTAGCTTAATACGCTTTTCATTTGGTTTGGTAAGTACGCAAAGTGTTAAAACCATGGTAGGCAAACTTTATCAACATATGGAATATTCCCGTCAGTCAATAGCTTAAAACCAAAATGTTTGTGTAATCGTAAGGCAATTTATTATTTATCAGTAAAATCAGCCACTAGTTTTTTTAATAACCTTTTGACTTTAAATAATTTGTAAGTGATGGGTCGATTAATCGTTAAAAATAATTTAATCGTTAAAATATTTTAACGATTAATCGAGAAATTAATCGTTAATTTCCGCAGCCCTAGTTTTTATATAAGACGGAAACTACATTTGGGCCCCCGGCCCCCAGTAAGGGATAAATTAAATTCATGTTAGCGTGTTAACATCGCGGAATTGTATTCAACAACTTCCTAAAATGCTGCTACTTACGTGGTAAGTTTAGTGATGAGTCAGTTTTCATAAGAAAAAAAACTACTTTCGGGTCCCCGGGCCCATTGAGTTATAATTTAATTATTTTTCGCCTTTTGGCATTTCCGGGGTACTCAAAAACTTCTCAAAGTTTCGTGCACGGGAAATTGACGATTTAATGATGAGTCTGTTTTATATAGCTCATATAAGGAAAACAAAAACTACATTTGGGCCCCCGGCTCCCTAGTGAGTGATAATTATAATTTTATATTTGTTTCACCTGTTACCATTGCGGGACGGTACTCAACAACTTCCCAAAGTTGTATGCTTCTACCTACACAGGAAATTAGAGAATTAGTGATGTATCAGTTTTATATAAGACAAAAATTACTTTTGGGCCCCTGGCCCCCCGTGAGTGATAATTTAAATACTTTTTTCGCATGTTCTCATTTCGGGTGGATACTAAACAACTTCCCAAAGTTTCATGCTTCTACCTACACGGGAAGTTGGAGAATTAGTGATGAGTCAGTTTTTATATAGCTCATAAAAGTAAATACATTATTCGGGCCCCGGTCCCCGGTTAAGGATAATTTAACTTCTTTTTCACATGTTACCATTGGTGGAGTGTAGTCAAAAATATACCCGAATTTGATGCTTCTACCTACACGTGAAGATGGAGAATTAGTGATGAGTCACTTTTTAAATCCATTATATTAACTTCGAAATCTCGTCTGTCGTAATCTCATCATCTCTGTTGTGACCTCTGTCGTTTGTGGGCGGGTGGAAAAACAAAAGTAAATAAAACAAACCCGTAAAAACAAAGTTTTTGACTATAAATCCCTTATATATGAGACATAACTAAAAGTATTTATTATGTTCAAACGCAACAAACATTTACAGACTGAATCTATCTGAACTTCCCTTTGCTTTTCAACCCCTGGGGGGTGGGTGGGGAAGGGGAAAGGTCTGGTCACCAAACGCTGGACCGAGCTCAGCGTGAAACGTAAAATGTAAACAAAAGCACTCCGGTACACCTGGTTAAAATACGAGATGTGTTCACCGATGGCTGGGTCAAGTGACCCGTGAAATATAAACAATAGCGACTTCTACATATAGTTTTATATAGATAAACTAAAATGCATTAACTTAATTACGGTACGTTCGATAGATCTGAAATTTTGATACAATGCGTTGTTAGATGACGAGGGTCCGTGTGCCAAATTTCAGCTCGATGCCTTTACGGGAAGTGGGTCATTTTTGACTTTTGTTTTTCCGCCGGCCAAGACAGAGAGAGATGGCGGTGAAGTTAATATAAGGAACTAATAAAACAAACCCGTAAAAACAAAGTTTTTGACTATAAATCCCTCATATATGAGACATAACTAACAGTATTGATTGTTTTCAATCATGATAAACATTTACAGACTTAATCTGTCTTAACTCAACTTTGCTTCATAACCCTGGTTGGGTGGGGGGAGAGGGGAAAAGTCTGGTCACCGATCGCTTGACCGGGCTCAGCGTGACACGTAAAATGTAAACAAAAGCATGCGGTACTTCGATGGGTCGCGTAAACGCGTCAACTTAAACTCTCACGTGGAAAAAAATAAAAAACAAACAGATCTAAAGAGCTTTGAACGGCATTTGAACGTCCGCGTAAATTTGTTCAATACAGAAATGAGGTTAATTTTTTTATTCTTTGTCTCTGCATTTTCTGATGATTTAATTTACGGCATTCGGGCAAAGGGGACAATTACAAAAACTAACTTAAAACCACCTTCAGGGTAAAAGGAACCGTCCTGCCAAATTTGGTCCCCGTCCGTCATTTGGTTTTTCCGGGATTGTCTAACAGAAAGTCGAAAAGTGAAACATACAAACATGCAAACATACAAAGATACAAACACCAACTGAGCTTTATATATTTGATACACGGCCGTACCCAGACTTTTTAAAAGGGGGTTCGCAAACTTGTCGCGAAGGCATTTCATGTTAAGATAAGGCAAACCTCTCATAGCGAGCACCTCTCATAACGCGATTTTCGCATAACGAGCAACATTTTTTATGGAAAAAGTTGCTCCCTTAACGAATTAAGATTCGCTTAACGAATGACGCTGAAAGGGAAATTCCTTTTTTTCCTGGAAATTCATTAGTGAGCTGTCACTTCCGCCCTGATGTATTAATCTGTGTTAAGCACTCGGTCTGTTAGTGTATTGTTTTCGTGTGTGATCAACCGATTTTACAAATTTTGTATTAAGACAGTATTTGTAATTTTTTATGTGCAAAGTTTAATAAACTGATAAATTATCTTCGAAAAAAACCCACAAGAAGACAATCATAAGAGCGGTGAAAGTAGGCTACTAATATTACATGAAACAATATTCAAAAGCGAGATCAAGTTTGAGAATCTAGCTCTCAAATAATATCGGCCAGCATCAACGATCTGCACTATTCTCAAGAACAATTAAGGAGATGGATGCTTCAAATGGAGTGTCAAGAATGTCTACGAAACAGTTACATCAAATTTTCGTCAACTTTTGAAGAATCTGCAAAAACAAATGTCTTTAACAGTTTTCTAGTTAAAAAGCAATAATTATTTGTCATAAATTAATATTAGAATACAATTTAGATGTGAAACAAAAAACGTAAACAAAAGCTCTTTCGCTCTTTTCTAATTGATAAGTACTTTTATTTGAATAAATGTTAATAAAAGTTTTTAAATAATGAGTATTTTTTTCAGCATGGAACGGATTATCATATTTTATATTGATTTGTGTGGGAAAAATAGTTTCGTATAACGAGTGTTTCGCTTAACGAGTATGACTCTGGAACGAATTAATCTCGTTATGAGATGTTTGACTGTACCTACAATATATGGTGCTATGACTTCAAATTTGGATGAGAATGTTTGATCAATAATTCTGTACTTAAGAATTTTTGAGGGCGTTGATTAAACTTCTCGTCTTTTTTGCCTCGTTTTCCAAAAAAAATAAAAAATTTAAAAGATATATTTTCAGTGCATACAGTGACCAAAAAAGTAGGTTTTCATGCAATAAATAATTAACACTGTAAATAAAAGCGTCCAAAATAGTATTTTATTTAAAAATGCAAGTACTCGATCATTCATTTCTTTTCTTCTTAATAATGAAATCTGCAGGCGCAAGCGTTAAAGAATTTGAATTACATACATTATGGTACAGAACTGACAAGGCGGAAGACCACGATGCTATGAGGTTTATTTTAGAACATCTTCGATGTAAACCCTTTCTTGGGTTTTTGTTAAACAAATATCTGTAAAACACTGTTTTCGTTGATATTGAAAGCGTAGTGATGCATCAATGCAAGCTCGTAAGTCTTTCCTGCACCATTGAACATCTCATGTAATTGTGCAAACGTCGAAGTGCACTGAACCTTCGCTCACACGCGAAGGAAGTCACAGGAATCACACACGCGATTTTCAGTAAGCAATAAATATTTGGATACATCCATTCATTGCAATGTTTTATAGCTTCCGTGCAATTTTTTTTGGGTAGCTTTGACTCTTCCCATTGGCTGAAACTCAATTTCCACCCAGGTAAACTCTTCGGGCAGCACTTCTGGTGAAGGCAGATCCTGCTCATATAAATCCACATCGCCTTTCAGATCTTCATGCATACAATTTCTAACAGCACTTGGCAAAAAAGAGCTAACATTTGTGAGCCAGAGAACCGCATATCTATTTCAGCAATAATGTGCTCCAGAAATGGATTAATTAAGCTCCGCAGATAATGTTGCATTTGCGTTTCTACGCACACATTGCTTCGGTAGATTTGCTGCTAAGCAATTCTGGGCATTGAAGCTTCAGCTCCTAAAGGCTGTGCCATGATAATGATATGATCATAAGTGTTTTGAAAATAATAATCTACATTTGTTCTAATCTCTCTAAACTCTTGCTTGACGTTTTCGATAAGTGACATAGCCTGAATTATGTCAATCGCTTCTTTCTGAAGTTGGACTGTTAGTCCTTCCAGCCTAGAAAACAGTTTGAACGTTACAACAAAAATCACAATAAATGTAAAGTTACACAAGGAATGAAGAAGTGACGTTGCTCGAGACTTACTGTCCGTGTCCCAATTACCATTTGTAGTCAATCTTGGGTCAAATCCATGGTCGTTGTGTTTTCATCTTGGCAGTGAAATTATCTCAAGGGGGTGAAAAATGTAAACATACGATTAATAGAAGTGTGTGCATGCTTCGTGGCGCTCAGTCCATCTTGCTTTAAACAAATCTGTAAGTGCCTTCCTTTTAGCACTGTCAAAGACTTGTTTGTATGACGTTTTTTCAACAAGGCTTCGCGCTTTGGGATGTTGTTAAAAAACACGCCGGTTTATTTTAATAAATTTGTCAATCATGTTAGGCACATCGGGTTTAAAGCGTGACTACTGCAGTGTGTGTATACCACCAAAGGGGTTCTCGCAGAATACGCGCTTGAACTCCTGAGACAGCGCCCGACATAGATGCAGCGCCATCATAACACTGGCCCCTCATATTCGGTAGTGGGATCCCCAAATCTCTCAATAATGTCAAGATCTATTTTTTTACAAAAAAGGGCACACATTCGCAAAAGGGGGTTCGTTCGAACGTACGAACCCTACCTGCATACGGCTTTGAATATATATATATATATATATATATATATATATTATATATATATATATTATATATATATATATATATATATATATATATATATATATATATATACTAGAGTATTACCGGTAAAAAATGACGGAGGTTTTCAAAATGGATATATTTCAGTTTTTGTAATTGTCCCTTTTGCCTGAAAGCCGCATAGTAAATAATCAGAAAATGTAGAGACCAAGAGAGAAACTTTAAATCTCTTTTCCATATTGAACAATTTTATGCGGACGTTTGAAAAAAGTTTTGGCAGTATTTTTTTCAAGTCTATTTTTTAGCGGTGCGCTTTCTAAAATCTAGCGTTACGAACGGACATAGCAGAGTATATATTTTGATTATATATATGAATATATGTGTTATGAGAAAACCTCCAAGCCTAGTCTTCGCGTTATATAAGTTTGCATGAATAATAATGATACAATCATGATAATAGTAAATGCATAGTGAATTACACACATTACAAAGTGATACTGCAGCAAAGAAGTTTAAAGTTCGAAGTATTAACAAATATTGCTGAGGAGTCAGCCGGACGTTAACTTGCGGCATTGAATAGTGAGCACCAATTATGAGTGCACCAATAATACAGCACAGTGCGTTAAAAATAAATTATGTGACTGTAATGTGATCCACATCACACACATCTGTGACTTGAAGCCGATTAAGCTTCATCGATAATTATGACTTGTCAGTTTATTCGCCCATTTGTCCATACATTATTACCACAACATTACCAAAACATGTAAAAAATAAACTGTAATTTTATACATGTTAATAACTATTTATTTTTCATGAAACGTTGTATGCAAAGTTAGTCAGAGGATAACAGAAAAGAGTAAATTATCAACTGTTAATATTTACAATTTAATATTCACGTGTTAGTAATTTACATAAATGTTTTTATTATTGTCAAGTCAGCACCTTTTCAAGATCTATTATGACTTATCAGTTTATGCGCATATTGCTCCATACATTATTATGCAATCTCAAAGTGTATAAAAGAAAAAAAAACGCTGAACTGAAGCATAATTTGACAAATTTCATTTGCAGTAATAAATAATGGCTTTGTAGTTCAAAACGCATCGACACTTGACGACAACCAATTGTAAATTTCATAAACCGAAAAACGAATGTTATACATTGATATAGAAAATTTAATTTATAATTACGTACATAATATTGACATGGACACATACACAAAACCGGACATTTAATACAAAAAATAATAATATTTATCACATCAAATAAAACATGGCTCTTTTTACTTCATTCCCTTCACATATTAATAAAAACTCAAATAATGACGTCACGTCACAATATTTTATGGCGAGAAACACATTTGTTAATCTCGGAGGCAACATTTTTACTTCTATATTTTCATTTTTTTAAATCGGGAGTTACCTCGCATAGCGTCACGGACAGACAGACATGCATGACAGACAGACGTGACAGAGATTGCAAATTATGTATATTTATATATAATGAAAATAAATTTTGTAAAAAAAATTATTATCTATTATTTATCATTTAACATTACATACATTTTAAACTATATTTTCAGATAATACAGATTGCAAGCGCCATAGATATACTTATTTATCAAAAAATGAAGGTAATCACTGTAAAGTAAGCTTAATGCTGATCCTTAGATTTAAATATGAGAAGGGACACCAACAAGATTTTTAAACATATTCTCTACTTTAAATGTATTTTCAGTTCAATTTTTCATTAGATGATTCATAACACATCATTGACTACTTCAAAACGCATTTCAAGAATTATTAAAAACGTATCAGTAAATTTAGTAATGTGGCTCACACGTAATAATTTCTCATTAAATGTGACTTTTTATTGGTATAATTTAAATAAAGTATTTAACATTATTATATTTGTTAATCGTTGCCAAATTATAAAACGAATGGAAGAACCACTTCTAGATAACATGCTTGTGAATTTCAGAGGAATTTAATTTTCACTTAAGCAAAATTAATTAAAATTTTATATTAAGAAAACGTTAAAATACCCGAATATCTGTTGATAACAAGAAAAAATTAAATTCTGTAAAATCTTGTCCAGTCTCAGATAAACTGTTATGTAGAAAGTTGTGCGACCTTTTTAATGCGGTTTACGCATTGTTTTCTTTAATCAATTAAAATATGTCTACAACGTTACTAGCTTAAATGAATTGTAAAAAATGTGCTTTTCCCTTTGAAATCTTATTTTACTTTTATGTACCATTAGTTGTTTACTATCAACGATTAATTTTTTTCCAGGAGCTAGTCTTCTAGGAGGCAACTCTTTCTCTGGTAAGCATAACTAGCCGGATTTCCACCGTTTCCAGAGTACCATATCAAGGCAATATACATAAACATTTCAGAAAAAGAAGAACGCAGTCATAGTAAACGATTATTATTAAATTTTTAAAAAGCGTCATTTAACTACAAATCTGATTAAAAAACTTAATATAAAATGACTTTAAAAGAAGGATAACATACCTTTAAACCTAAATAACATTTAAACGTCGCGTGCACAAAGTAAAATATATGGCTCTTATTATCAGACAATATAACATAGCAAATAATACAAAACAAACCGTCCTCCATTAACGGATCGCTCTAAGACTCTAAGATAAATACTACGTTAATGATTAAAAGATTAATTGAAGAAAAAAAATATAGCTGCGACGAAAAAGAACTCTATTGTCAATAATAATTGAGTAATTTAGGTTAGAGTAACTTCCAATGACAATGGTGGAAAAATTGCAAGTGTATATACTTTTTTTTTGACGTACGATGATGATGACTTTTTTAAAGGGTATTCGCAATAACTTTACTGCCTTGCACAATTGCGCTCTGATGTTACACTTTCTTAAGATGCTTCGTTAAACTAATTTATCCATAAAATTTTGCAATATAAGTTGAACTCTTTACATATGATGGTGAAAAACCACGCTGGTTGCATACTGTCTTTTAAATTTTCATTTCTGTCTCAAATACCAATCTTAGTTTGCACAGCCAGGTCGTTAGGATCCACGCGCAACAACTGAGTGCATGAATTACCTAATCAAAACACTTCCCGTAAACCTATTCTATGACACCTACAACTCTCCCTGTTACCTATTCTATGTCACCTAAAACCCTCTCTGTTACCTATTCTATACCACCTACAACCCTCTCTGTTACCTATTCTATGTCACCTAAAACCCTCTCTGTTACCTATTCTATACCACCTACAACCCTCTCTGTTACCTATTCTATACCACCTACAACCCTCTCTGTTACCTATTCTATGTCACCTAAAACCCTCTCTGTTACCTATTCTATACCACCTTCATCCCTCTGTGTTACCTATTCTATACTACCTGAAACCCTCTCTGTTACCTATTCTATACCACCTGCAACTATCTCTGTAACTTATTCTCTGCCACAGACAACCCTCTCTGCTACCTATACTATGACACCTACAACCCTCTCTGTTACCTATTCTATGACACCTACAACACTCTCTGTTACCTATTCTATGAATCCTACAACCTTCTCTGTTACTTATTCTATGTCACCTACAACCCTCTCTGTTACCTATTCTAGGACACATGCAACCTTCTCCGTTACCTATTCTATGTCACCTAAAACTTTCTCTGTTACCTATTCTATATCACCTGCAACCATCTCTGTTACCTATTCTCTGCCACATACAACCCTCTCTGTTACCTATTCTATGACACCTACAACCCTCTCTGTTACCTATTCTATGACACCTACAACACTCTCTGTTACCTATTCTATGAATCCTACAACCTTCTCTGTTACCTATTCTATGTCACCTACAACCCTGTCTGTTACCTATTCTATGACACCTACAACCCTCTCTGTTACCTATTCTCTACCACAGACAACCCTCTCTGTTAACTATTCTATGACACATACAACCTTCTCCGTTACCTATTCTATGTCACCTAAAACTTTCTCTGTTACCTATTCTATATCACCTGCAACCATCTCTGTTACCTATTCTCTGCCACATATAACCCTCTCTGTTACCTATTCTATGACACCTACAACCCTCTCTGTTACCTATTCTCTGCCACAGACAAACCTCTCTGTTACCTATTCTATGACAAATACAACCTTCTCCGTTACCTATTCTATATCACCTGAAACCATCTCTGTTACCTATTCTCTGCCACAGACGAACCTCTCTGTTACCTATTCTATGACACCTACAAACTTCTCTGTTACCTATTCTATGACACCTACAAACTTCTCTGTTACCTATTCTATGTCACCTACAACCCTCTCTGTTACCTATTCTATACCACCTACAACCCTCTCTGTTACCTATTCTATACCCCCTAAAACCATCTCTGTTACCTATTCTATACCACCTACAACCCTCTCTGTTTCCTATTCTATACCACATACAACCTTCTCCGTTACCTATTCTATGTCACCTAAAACTTTCTCTGTTACCTATTCTATATCACCTGCAACCATCTCTGTTACCTATTCTCTGCCACATATAACCCTCTCTGTTACCTATTCTATGACACCTACAACCCTCTCTGTTACCTATTCTCTGCCACAGACAAACCTCTCTGTTTCCTATTCTATACCACATACAACCTTCTCTGTTACCTATTCTATACCATCTACAACCCTCTCTGTTACCTATTCTATACCACCTACAACCTTCTCTGTTACCTATTATATACCATCTACAACCTTCTCTGTTACCTATTCTATACCACCTACAACCTTCGCTGTTACCTATTCTAATCCACCTACAACCTTCTCTGTTACCTATGCTATACCACATACAAACCTTTCTGTTACCTATTATATAATACCTACAACCTTCTCTATTACCTATTCTATACCAACTACAACCTTATCTGTTACCTATTATATACCATCTACATCTCTCTCTGTTACCTATTCTATACCACCTACAAACCTCTGTTACCTATTCTATATCACCTACAACCTTCTCTGTTACCTATTATATACCATCAACAACCCTCTCTTTTACCTATTCTATACCACCTACAAACCTCTCTGTTACCTATTCTATACCACATACAAACCTCTCTGTTACCTATGGGTCCGTCCATAAAGTACGGCACGCTCCAAGGGGGGAGGGGTGTAAGAAAGTGTGACACTTTGTGACAGGGGAGGGGGGTTCAGGACATGTGCGATGTCACACATTTATTTTTTTATTATTTTGTTTCTAATTTATTTATATATCTTTTATTAGAATTTAAATAGCTTTAAAAATAATTTTCAAATATTTTTTTTTGAAACATTAGAATTAGTTTTATGTCAAAAGAACATGAAATGCGTATTTCCTGAATGTGTTCATAAATCTGAATTGGATGCAGCAGGACTGATATCGAGGGATCAGGAATGGTTTGACAATCATGTTCGTACCAGCCAATATTTCACAAAAATTGTTAAATATCAGGATATGAAATGTTGCGACAAAGTATGAAGCTCATATTTCAATTTTTTATCTTCAAGATTCTTCCCTCATCCAAACCCAATCAACCAAACAGTTGATGGACTCAAAGCTTCATAAAGAGAAGAAGCAGATTCTCATAAATTTTCTTCCTTTTTTGTAGCACTAATTCTCAAATTTGATGACATTATGCCAAGATCAACAGAAGTTCAAAGTACAACCATATGATTACCAGCTTATTTGATTGACTTTGCAAAGTATGTCACGTATATTTTGCCTCACAAACAATGTTGAAGAAACATACATGACAACACAGAGATCGGGCTCAGGAGAATGTGCCCACCCAAACTGTTCAAGAATCAACTCAGATAAAACGCACCCGTCCTTTGAGAATCGCTCCTAGAAGGCAAAGAGCGCCTATGGCAGTTATTGCCAGAAGATAAAATGCACATACAGTGGATGTTGAGTGGCTAGATGAGGACGAGTTGATCTGTCTGCAATTATTCTTCCAGGAAACGATGATGGTGAAAGATTGATGTCAGTCGTAACTATGGATGAACACTTCACTTCACCGTTGAAAGATGATGTCCAGTGAATGTTTTTGAATTAAACATAATTCATAGGACCATAATAAATAGGTTCACTATAGCACAAGATTTGGTCACATAATTTGTCAATCTAGTCTTTTTTTTAGTCAAATTGGTATGTTTCCTTTTAATTATTTAATCACTGGTTGAGGTCAAGTTTCGCTAATCTACTTCTTATCCTTTGTCAATAGAATGCATAAACGGA
This sequence comes from Ampullaceana balthica, assembly GCA_944989445.1. Classification (NCBI taxonomy): domain Eukaryota; kingdom Metazoa; phylum Mollusca; class Gastropoda; family Lymnaeidae; genus Ampullaceana; species Ampullaceana balthica. Next base: position 4,533,289 of record CALYLW010000005.1, on the reverse strand, counting down.
AGATTATCTAAAACTTGACCTCACACATTGTAAATAAAAAGGTAGCAGATAAATGAAGTCTATTATATGATTGTCAAGTCTAATGTTTGCAATTTTTGTTTTCAAATTCGATCTAGATTGAGGTACAGTTTCATTGAATAAATGTGACAACTGTTGACAATTAAGTTTTCTACTATTAAAGTCATTTTAATAAACTGTTAGTGGGGGACGCGGTGGTCGAGTGGCAGCGTGCTCGATTGGCGTACCGATGGTCACGGGTTCGAATCAATGTCAAGGCAAGGGTTTGTTCCCGGTGCCTAGGGCGTCCCTGAGTCACCCAGCTCAGAATGGGTACCTAACACTAGTTAGGCGGCTGGGTAATGTGTGGAACCCACAAAGCCGTGGCATGTGAACGCTGTATCACTTTCCAAAATATCATCTCTCATGGTCTGTGGACGCAATTATCTTCTGCATAGAAGGAGCGTCTGTATAAATAAGATTAGATAAGTGGGGGTTACGGGATTTCGGCTCCAGCTCCGGTAAATCCAGAATCCGGCTGGATTTCAATATCCGGCTCCAGCCAGATTTAACTTCATAAATCCGGCCAAAATTCGGAACCTGGTACATCCCAACTTTTAAGTGTATTTTTTATATTTTAACACAGTTTAATAGTGAAGTGTAATTTAAGTATTAAATTAAATATTTTAATTAGGTGTTAATTACATTTTTTTTTGAAAGTGTGACGTCAAGATTTGTGACTGTTTGAGACAGGGGGGAGGGGGGTCAAAAATGGTCAAAAAAAGCGTGACGTACATATGGACGGCCCCTATTCTATGCCACTTATAACCTCGTGTCCTTAATTTAAAGCTGCTGTTATGTGTTTTTGCTGGAAAGTTCTCGTTTCCTACACAAAAACAAAAACCTTCCTATTCTTGTAAAAAAACACCATCGTTGTTTTATTTTGTATCCAATTGCTAATTATGACCTTTGTAATAAAGTTGATTCCAGGACGTTTTAATTCCAGACAGTTCAACAATTTACGTTTCGTCGTCGTAACATTAATTTATCTGTAATATGTTATTATTTTTAAAAACATTTTTCGTTACTAAAATAATTTAAGTTAATATTTTATATATATAACATTTTTAAAAAGTCTGAAAGAGTTATTTTTAACGTTTAACCCATGACATGACGTTTGAAAGACAGTTTACTCCGACAACTAGTCAACATTCAATGCGTGTTCAAGATTGAGAAAAACCTCCACACTCACTTTATTTATCTTTCCCATAACTCTCTAACACATGGTGTCCTATAGTGGTCACAGTAGTCTCACCCTTATAACATGTCTCAATGTAATAATTGCCAGCACATGTCTAGTCCCTGGTCTCACTAAACTTCTCGTGATCTTTCCACTCCATCCAAGTATTCCATAGTTGTACATGTCACACTATGCTATTAATAAACTATCTCTAGCATACTAGGTGCACATTACACAATGACTTAAAGGTCAGGTTATATCGTATTTAAAATTTCGGACTATTTATAGAACTTTTTTTTTCATTTTGTCAGTGGTCGAGTTATATAATTATGGGTCGAACTGTCCAGGGTCGAAACGTCTTGTGGTCGAATCGACAGCGTCAAAAAGTTTGGGATCGAAATTTCAGGGGTGAAATTTCAACCCCTCCCCCCTCCCCATAAATTGAACCTGTGGATTATTGTAAATTCATACTGAATTATGACTTCAAGTTTATGAAACCAAAATCATTATTATTGACAAACGTAGAGGCCCCTTGTGAAAATGCTTTTCTATAACATAAATATCCAAAACTTTTGTTGTCTACTTCTTGGTGGTAAGCTTCAGGTTTTCAATTCACATTTGCAGTTGCAGCATCGATTATTTAAAAGTGAGTGTCTACAACTGTCGTTTTATTGTAGTATTGATCTTTCTGATCACCTCACTGAGTGTGCACCGTTGTAATATCTTAGTCAACTTTTTTAACATCCTTTCAAAAATCCATTATATCTTATATTATATTTCTTGTGGTTGTCCTGACATTTTAAATTAGTACAATACTATAGTATGTCAAAAAGTATTAACCACTGACCTTCTCTCTCATGTTACTAAGCAACCGTCCAATTGTATTAACCACTGGCCTTCTCTCTCATGTTACTTTTTTACCACGTTTTTATTAACTTGCTTTCATGTCTGTCTGTCTGTCCGTCCGCAATTTTTCAAATTTGCCAACGTAAAATTGAACCACTTTTGATGATACTAGAGAGCTCAAAATTTTACTGCAGATAGATCTTTGATGACAATACATTGTATCAAAATTTCAGATCGATCGAGTATGCCGTAATTGAATTAATGCATTTTTAATTTATCTCTATATAAGCATCTGTATCCTCCTGCCGTTTTTAGATTTCACGTTCCGAGTTTACCCCGTGACCTCATCGCCGTGGTATTAAAATGAAGAATATAAAAAAATAAAAATTTAGCTGCGGTGAAATCCGAAGAATCAATCTCTTAGGATTTCACCGCAGCTAAGTTATTTATTTTTTTATATCCTATTTCTTTATATTCGTTTTATTTGTGGACCTTTTTTGTTCGTTGAGGAAGGCTCTTTGCCGAAACGTTCGCTGTTTTGTTACGTCCTTTCAGGCTAACTCATACCCTGTTTACATGTTATCCATTTACTAATTTAAATTTAGCTGATGGCCACCACATGCTTATAGCTTGTAAAATGAGACGGTAGAAAATGGAATATATCTGGATGATATAATGAAAAGACTTTAAGAAAGAGACCTTTAGAATACATGACCAGCTATTTCAATTTACATACAGCCATTTCCTTCCATTTTCCATGAGTATATCATTTAAGTGTATAAGTATAAGGATTGAATACTTAACCGTTCATAAAGTAAAGTAACTACCAACAAAAATGTGCAGCTATAGTTTACTAACACTACGTTTATTTTTTTGTTGAGTTTTCTTTATTAACTTTCGTATACCATTACCTTATTTCTGAATCGTAAAGTGTCGTTCGTTTCTTTATTCTTTAGGTGTCGCCATGGTCTTCACGACTTTCGTCTTTATGGCCTTCACGATGTCATCTCTCTGATCCCCTGATCAATGATCTAACACATACCAGTTCAAGCGTTATTAAAAATAATCCTTGAAAACATCAGCAGGAAAAAAATTGATCATTACCAAGTGTGAAAATGATCATCTCTTATGCTCAAAAGCAGCAAAAATATAATAATTAAAAAAAATTCATATGTTTAAAAAAAAGTTGTCAAAAATTCACCAAATTTATACAAAATTTTAAATGTATTAAATGTCTAAATTTAATGTTAAATTGAAACTAGACATGTAAAAACAATGGCTAATTACACAGTCAATTACAAATATTTTTAAAAGATCCTTAGACATATTTGTGACACAAAAACGTAAAAAGTAAACATAACAATAAATAAAGTAACCAATTAGAAAAAAGAGCCGAGGAAGTTTCTTATTAGATAAGAATTAGAATCACTATATTAATACTAGACTTACTTAAACGAAAATGATCTAAAACATGTAAAACATCAGTTGAATAAAATAGTAATGCTTTCATGTGGTTGTTAACGCTTCCTTATTTTTGTCGTTTAAATTTTTTTTACATTTAATTTTTAAAATGTCGCAAGATCTTTTATAGCCTAATATTAAAATGTGTATTATCACTCACAGCAAGGAACTCAAATTTGGAATAAATTCATTTAATCGCTAACGATCACAGCCATATCATGAAATCAGTTCAAATATAAATGGCTCAGAGATTGAGAAATTAAAAATTCTTTGCAAATTCATTATGCTTTAAAACTAAATTCAATTTTGTTGACAATGCTAACATCTCATTCAATGAAAAGAATTTTTTAAAAAACAACACACATTTCATATAAGTTTAATTTAAAAAAAATAATACAAATGCTTATAATATATATTTTAAATTATATATGTTATGGCCAAAGCCCGAAATCGGCCACCATTCACCAAGTGGCCAAACATGCTGTAAATTAGCCGCCCAAGGCCCGAAATTCGGGCTTTGGCCGGCCAGTTCGCGAAATAGCTAGGGTCGATTGGCCAAAGACCGAAGAAAGCATTCATGAGCAGATTGAAGGTTGACTAGTAAGATTTAATACTTAACATTGATTGTTAGTTACAAATGATAAAAATCAGTTACAAAAGTGAAACTTAATAAGTATAGTAAACTATTTATTTCTGTTATCACTTATTACAACAGGATGAACTTTTATGACTTTCCCGTTTTGTAGCGAAACCTATGGGGACACTTATATCACTCAAATATACAAAAATAAATAAATAAATAAATATATATATATATATGCATATATATATATATATATATATATATATATATATATATATATATATATATATATATATATATATATATATATCTCAGAGCCGTCACTAGGGTTAGTGTTACCCAGTGCGGTAGCTGATTGTGTAACCCCCTTACCCCATAGACCTCCTACGAGTCTGCCAGTGCCAAATATCGGCAACATGCAGAGTTTTACTTCTTGGTGTCACCCTTGTGATGGTGTCATCCGATGCGGTCCGCACCCCGCACCCCCTTAGTGACGCCTCTGATATATACATATATTTATCATTTTACAAAATTTCTAGAGTTTCTATGTCTAAATGTAATGTATTTTTGTATATTTCAGTGATATAACAGTCCCTATAGGTTTCGCTACTAAAGGGGATCAATACTTGGTAAATGAATTCCTCCAGGATAGAGAGTATGGATAATTTTTAAAAATCTGATAATAAATGTCGTCTTAATTTATATGTTACATGTACCTTTCCTAATGAAATCCTACGAAACGTTGGCTTAATGCTACTAGTTATAAATATTTAAGTATTTAAATATGTAACAAATAAACAAATACCTAAAAATAATATTATTATTAAGAAACGAAAATTCTGTAATAAAACTTCCAGACTAGCTATAAACCTACTTTACGAGTAGGGCGCAGTTGTCCTCTGTATAGAAGGAACGTATGTAATATAAAAGTTAAGATAACAGTGATCAATCTAAAGCTCCATATACTTTCTTTTAAAATTCAATTTCAGATCATTCTTCCAAGATTAACTTTTTAACTGGCTCCAATAATTCCTCTTTCCTACTGATAGTATGTGACATGTATGCTTTAACATGTATGCCTATGCAGTGAAATGTATTCCATGATATGTGTAACGTGACATGTATGTATATGCCATGACATGTATGCCTATGCCGTGTTTTTAAAGGGGGGGGGTGGGTTGTGGCGGAAACCTCAAACTTCTCTCATCGATCTCCGCTGCAGTCTATTTTTTGGACATAGCGTTTATTTTAATTTAAATGTACAATTTATTCTGGCGGAAGGCGTTACTAATTTTTTTCCTTCAAATTTTTGATGATACAAAGGGACGACATTATAGACAATGAGAAAACAGTAACGATACACATAGTTAGAACCCTAGAAAGGCATGGTGGTGTAAGTGATATGCCCAGTGAAGTGAAATATGGAAATGGGAGCGACCATAAGTGACATGGTGTGGAACAAAATATGGGATTAAAAAAAACCGTAAAAAACCAAGTTTTTGACTATAAATCCTTTATGTACGAGCCATAACTAAAAGAATGTTCATTATAATACGCAGCGCAAGACCATCCAAAAATACAAAATTGCAGTTGTGTCGTAAAACATGTTTAATATAATGCGCACCGATCAAGAATATGTTTATGAAAAGTGTTGTCAATAAAATACGCACCTTATTGCGCGACAGAAAGGTTGTTTAATATAATACGCACCGAGACGCTCTATCTAAAAAAAAATAACATGATACATAGGAATAAATAAAATAATCTAAAAAATCAATAATTTAATTAGGGTACATGCGATCCATCTGAAATTTTGATACATTGTTTTTATTTTTGGTACAAAACTGCCTGTAAAATTTCAGCTCGCTAGCTTACGAGCAAGTGGGTTGAAAATTGATCAAAAGTTTTGGCGACAAGCAAGCATGCAAGCAATCAAGGACGCAAGCAGACACCACGAGTTAATATAAAGGATTTAATAAATAAAACCCGTAAAAAACCAAGGTTTTTACTATAAATTCTTTATGTATGAGACATAACTAAAAGAATGTTCATTATAATACGCAGCGCAAGACCATCCAAAAATACAAATTTGTAGTTGTGTCGTAAAACATGTTTAATATAATGCGCACCGATCAGGAATATGTTTATAAAAAAAGTTTTCAATAAAATATGCACCTAATTGCGCGACAGAAAGTTTGTTCAATATAATGCGCACCCTTACACTCTATCTAAGAAAATAACATGATACATAGGAATAAATAAAATAAACTAAAAAATCAATAATTTAATTACCGTACATGCGATCGATCTGAAATTTTGATGCATAGTTTTTATCATTGCCACCAAACTGCCTGCTAAATTTCAGCTCGCTAGCTTAGGAGGAAGTGGGTTAAAAATCGATCCAAAGTTTTGGAGACAAGCAATCAAGGGTGCAGACACCAGGAGTTAATATAAAGGATATTAAAAAAGGATGATGGGTAATGGCTGTTCCTCCATTGAACTTGTCCGTGCCTGTTTTCGATATACTGACGATTCCGCTCTGAAAGGAAAAGAGCGAATTTCTGGGCGTAGACACTGTCCGGAGTTATTGCTTTTACATTTTATGCATCCATGATTCTATTTACACCTTGGGCATATAATATACTCTACATCAGTTTACTCTTAATTTAATTTAGAATGGGTATTATAATTACTTTTAGTTTTTTTATTTGGTATATTAAGTTTTGAATTTTTGCTCTAAATATTGTGTCTATTAAGGATTCCGTATATTTTAGTCTATTGAAATTTACGTTAGTTCTGCACTTCCAAATGTGCTGTCTATATTCTGCCAGCAGTCGTAGGCTGATGACATGTTGAGTTGCGTTATAGGATTTAGGAACAGTGTTTAAATTTATTGCTCTATCTATATTAACTGCGTAGCTTGTTCTGGCTTTTACGAGCTGTGTTAATGTGGATTTAGTTGTGTTTTTTTTCCTGAGCGAACACAGATATGCCGTGACATGTACGTCGTGATAGGTATGACTTAACTTCTATGTCATAATATGGTCACCATGACCATGCATACGACTTTGTTTTCTTAGGACGGTTAAACGAGTAAGACTTCAACTCAAATATGGGAAAAAGGATGATGGGTGATGGCCGTTCCTCCATTGAACAGTCTAGCCGT
>CALYLW010000005.1:4305996-4523496 GCA_944989445.1 Ampullaceana balthica | reverse complement strand
CGCGTCATCACAAAAACTTAGAACCCCTCTAAAAATACGTCACAAATCTTTGACCCCCCCCCCAAAAAAAAACAAAAAAAAACCAACAACAAACAAACAAATAAAAAGAACAAAACAAAAAACTCTTTATTTTCTATTTGAAAATAAGTATGTTTCAAATCACTTTTATTGTCATTTAAGTATTTATTATTTATTTAGTGAAGATCTAAATTGTAATATCGTAACCCGAGTGAAGCATTTTTTTAAAACGTTTAACCGGCCTTCAGATTTTTTTTTGAATGCATACAAATTAAACATTGACTATTAATCATCACAGTTAACGTCTTTGTTTAGAAAAAAATTATTTAAAAATAAAATTTTTAAAATGTATTTTTAAAAAATCCTTCAATTGACTGACGGGCATCCCGAAAGAAAGAGGTCGGCGAACAGAGGTAAATAACCTCATCTGGGGTAAAAAAGGGAATTCTTGGAGGTAATGCAGACTCATTTGGGACATATAACATCCACTACAATCCACTAGATATATTCAAATACGTCATGTGTACGTGTACGCCTGGAACATATGCCCATTATTGAACCGGTTCCTTCCAGAAAATGCATTTTTAAAAATTAAACAACTATGTAGCTTTCTTACCTACGTAGCCTACTATAAGAAGACACCTAAATCCACCCTACTTTCGTTTATATTGACATGAGTGACAATAATCTTAATCAACATGACTTGTCTGTATCACGTAGCCTTTCTGAGATATTTGAAATTAAGGCCTTAAAAACTGAGCTAAGAAGAAAAGTTGTTTTGTGCTCCTCTCGAATTGCGATGTCAAGAATTTGATGCACTCAATAAATTTAATGAATACTTGACTAACTTTAAATGGGCTCATTTACCATTATATCTAGAACAGTGCTTCTCAAACATTTTAGTATGGTGGACCGGCAGGAGTTTTTGCCATTGCACCAGGGACCGGTGCACTATTTTCCCTGCACTGACAATTTTTGTCTGTCGTTTTTTTGAGAACATCTGCGGACCGGCAGTGGATGGCCCACGGACCGGCACTGGTCCGCGGACCACCACTTTGAAAAGCACTCATCTAGAAGACTAGAATGGCCAGGGGCGTTTGACTAAAAACCAATCGAACAATTATATCAAACTTAAAACGTTTTTAATGCTATCAAATAGATTTCCCTCCCTCCCATTTTAAATAAAAATGATATTCTGTGTCGTTTTGACTTAAAATATCTAAACATAATCCTATTCAGATCATTTTTAGACACATGTCATGATTGTAAAACTCAACAGTAGCATTTTCAGGGGGGGGGGCTAACCACTTTCCCCCAAATCCCCGAGTCATGTGAGCAGGACCTAGAGTCTGGGGGTTGGGGGGGGGGATAACGCACACATAAACTTGTATATTTTGTGGTAGCGGGCAAAAACGTTCGACGACTTCTGCAATGAGAGAACCAAACGGAGCTGCGGGTACATCACACATGCTTTGATTTCAAAATCAAATGACGCAGTGTAACAATTTCATATGTTATCTTGTGGATTCTCAAACTTAAGGATGATAATTAAATTTAATTTTCGTGTCTTGATAGCTTACGCCAACCAGCGTCTGATGGCCTACCAAACGGCACATTGAGAAGCACTGATTTTAAAAAAAAATGTCATTAAATAAATTTTAAGCGACCAAATATTTCAGTGGAAGTTTTATTTAAAGTTACCCTTTTGATGTGACGTCACATTTCTTCAACCCCCCTCCCTCCCCCCTCGTCACGCATCGTAACAAAAGTGTGACCCCTCTCCCCCCTCTAGGTGCGTGACGTCATTTATGGACGGCCCCCTATGCCCTTAATTTAAGTCACACCTCATAAACACACTTGTGGAAAGCCGGCTCCTGCCCCCTTTGAAATATGACATTAACAAGTCACAAGTGCATGCTGAGAACAGCTCATTGGTTTGGTATTGTTTTAGCCCCGCCCACAACTCCCACTCCCCCATCACCAAGTTTTCTTTCAATATATTTAGAAATAGCGAGACTGCTGTTGAAGCAGGCTGTGTTTAAAGAGTCATTGCAAGTGGATTATTTACTATATTTTTAAAATGGTAATTGAAAATTTATTTCATATGTTTATGTGTTTCTTTTTTCAAAGCCTATAGACAGTTATCACCAAATGTTCTTATACATTTAGTAAGGTGGTCCAGGAACCTTATTTCGCATTGTGGGGGTAGCTTGTTAAAATATAGAAACACTAGTGTATTACCCGTCAAAAATAACGGGAGTTTTCAAAATGGATATATTTCAGTTTTTGTAATTGTCCCTTCTGCCTGAAAGCCGCATAGTAAATAATCAGAAAATGTAGAGACCAAGAGAGAAAAAATAAACCTCTTTTCCATATTGAACAATTTTATGCGGACGTTTGAAAGTAGTCAATATATTTTTCAAGGTTATTTTTTTTAGCGGTGGGCTTTCTAAAATCTAGCGTTACGAACGGACATAGCAGAGTATATATTTTGATTATATATACGAATATATGTGTTATGTGAAAACCTCCAAGCTTTAAATTAGGCTTCGCGTTATATACGTTTGCATGAATAATAATGATATAAACATGATATTAGTAAATGCATAGTGAATTACACACAGCATAAAGTGATACTGCGGCAAAGAAGTTTGAAGTTCGACGTATTAACAAATATTGCTGAGGAGTCAGCCGGACGTTAACTTGCGGCATTGAATAGTGAGCACCAATTATGAGTGCACCAATAATACAGCACAGTGCGTTAAAAATAAATTATGTGACTGTAATGTGATTCACATCACGCATATCTGTGATTTGAAGCCGTTTAAGTTTCATCGATGATTATGACTTGTCAGTTTATTCGCCCATTTGTCCATACATTATTACCTTTACATTATCAAAAACATGTAAATAAAAAATTGTAACTATTTACAAATATGAATAACAACGAACTATTTATTTTGCATGAAACCTTTGAAGTAAAGTTAAGCACTGGATAAAAGAACATATTAGAGTATTAACTTTAATATACACGTTTTAGGAATTCAAATAAACGTTTTCATTATTGTCAAGTCAGCACCCCTTCCAGTTCTATATTAAAAGCAAAGAATTTGTATTCAAAATTAGTCTAAAACGCATTAAAATATTACATGTAAATAAAAATTTAATTAAAAAAAACTATTGTGGGGAGGAGTCCGATTTTTAAATATGTTATTTTTTTAAACATACAAATATGCATTCTCAAAGTGTATGAAAACAAAAAAACAAACGCTAAACTGAAGCATAAGTTGACAAATTTCATTTGCAGTAATAAATAATGGCTTTGTAATTCAAAACGCATCGAAACTTGACAACCGAACGACAACCAATTGTAAATTTCATAAACCGAAAAACGAATGTTATATATTAATATAGAAAATTAAATTTATAATTACGTACGTAATATTGACATGGACACATACACAAAAACGGACATTTAATTTTAAAAAAAATATTAATCACATCAAATAAAACATTGTTTACTTAGTTCCCTTCACACATTAATGAAAGCTCAAATGATGACGTCACGTCACAATATTTTATGGTAAGCAACACATTTTTTTAATCTCGAAAGCAACATTTTTATTTTTTAAAATCGGGAGTCACCTCGAATAGCGTCCGGACTGACTGACTGACACTACTTGCGTGACAATTGCAAATTATATAGTTTTACTAGCGTACACCCGTCAAAAATGACGGAAGTTTTCAGCTGAAATCTAATTATTTTATAAAAAATGCACTTTTTTAGGGTGCCTACGGCGCCGACCTTTTTCAAAATCCCAACTAACTTGTCCTTGTTTGATCAATACGAAATATTAAACTTTCTGAAATGTAAACAAATTATTTTATAATAGGGGTTGCAGGGCGCCTAGGGCGCCCACTTTCTGTTATACTTTTATAATTAACGATCACCAAGTCCTCTTTTTACATTGATCCCTTTTCCAAAATTAAAATATGAGCGAAAACAATGACTTCATATAATATTTTTTCACAGCGCATATTTAATTTGCACACCTTTTGATGCTTTGTAGCAGTAATTTGGTTTTCCCTGCTTTCTAAAATTAGTAGCGTCAGGACAGACTAACTGACTTGCGTGATAATTGCAAATTATATAGTTTTATTGTTTTCACTCTTATGTGTTTAAATTAAACTTTAATTACAGCGTTCTCTTTAATAATAAAAAAAATATAAAATATTAATTCTCGTTTCAATTGCTCTGGTATACAATCACAATCAATGCTTTCTCGCATTCAAATTTAACACAAGCGATTGGAAGAGAAAGACAATATGATATACACGAAATTAATTAATCAGTTAATCGTTGAAAATTGTAATCGATTAAAATTAATTTGATCGATTAAACTTCCATTAAAATTAACAACCTATTTTTATTATTTTTTCCATTTTATTATAATTTTTTTTTGTTACTTACATGCTTTTCCCTCATATTTATATTATTTATTTAGACATGCCTCCGTAAACAAAAGGTTTTTCTTCAGTATTTCTTGCATAGCAGAACGAATTTGGTGAGTTACGTCACAAAATTGGGGGGCCATGGAATTACCGCGGCTTAACCAATTTCGAGAAATAATGAATCGTGACTTAACGGGATTTGTATGCGTTATAAAAAATTAATCGAAATTAATCGATTAATCAATTAAATTTTCCCTATTAATGAACAAAAATTTATTTAATTAGTGCCAGCTCTACTGATAAGTTTTCAGCAAATTTTCAAAAACTGAATAATATCCGAATTTTTGTTATAGTAAATTGCACTTTGGTTTGAGGGGTTTTGGGCAAAATTTTGTCAAGATGGAAAATTTAGAATAACTATTATTTATGTAAAGTTAATTAGTTCAAATGAAGTTTAATGATATAAAATATAAAATATATTTTTCATGCCAATAAAGCCTCATTCTTTTTGCTTTACTTTACAAGCTCCAACAAACATACCAAAAGATGCAGACAGCTCTATTTCTAGTCTTCGTGCACGTTGTGATGGCGGAAGCTCCCCTAAGTATAGGTATAAAAAAGAGCGTTTTCAATTTCCTTTACTTTACAATAGATACATTTTTAAAAAGTTTGGATAATTTTAGCCAGTTTGATTAAGTTTTCAATAAATACATACCATAAAAATATGCGTAATAAATGTGTTTTGTACATAATTATAATAAGTATTATTTGCTTGTCGCAAAAACTTTGAATAGATTTTTAACCCACTTAATCGTATGCTAGCGAGCTTAAATTTTGCAGGCAGACTCGTGGTGACGATAAAAATGATGTAGCAAAATTTCGAATCGAATGTATTAAAAATTAAATTAATAATTTTTTAGATTATTTCTATGTATCTCTATGTAGCATGTACATTTTTATGCTAGTCTGTCGCGAGGAGCGTATTATATTGAACATACTTTTATAATATTTTCCCGATCTGTAAATATTTATTCTAGTCTGTCTCGCTGTACGTATCGTATGGAAAATAATTAATACTTTGAGTTATGTCTCTTATATAAAGTATTTATATTAAAAAACTTTGGTTTTTAAGTTTTTTGTTAAATTTTATTTTAAAAGCGCAAACGTGATTATTGACACGTAGAAACGATCTCCGTGTTTATTATATAATTTATACATTATATATAATTCTAAAGCTGCATTGTTCATCATGCTATATTGTCCATCCACAGAATATAGTCGAATCACCAGACAACAATTGGCCAGCAAATTGACATGCCCGGCATTTTTCTACGATGCTGAAAATTTCTACATAAGTCTGAGGAAGTATGGAGAAGAGCTTTCACGTCCAATTGCGCTTTGTCGAAAGGTTCAAGGATGTGGTGTGAAAACATGCACCGAGGAACACGAAGATACGTGTCCATTTGTAAACCAGAGCCACCCTTTTGATATAATAATCCCTAATATGACCATGGTACAAGAATATTCATGCGATAATAGAACGCATAGATACATTGTTGCTGTTGAAGGTAAGATAACGTTCTTGTGGAATAAGAAAGAGGATATAAAACTCCCTATGTTAAAACCTTATTTTCCTGTAAACATCATAAATGCTAGACATACGCCTTTATTCATAGGATAAAAAAGGAACAAACAACAAAGTGGTGTGAGCAGATAAACACTAGCCTGTGGATCAATAAAATAATGTTGAAATGAGCAATAAACATTATCTTCATTGCTGCTCTGCCCCCTACTTCCACCCAATAAACAATACAAAAGCCCAAGTCACTCACTCACTGTCTGTCTCCGTAACGCTGAGGGACATAGTACAACAGTCCATAGCAGTTAATAAATAAAGGTAAAAAAAATGATTTTTAAAAACCACGTTTTTACAAGCGGACTAAAAAGAAGAAAATAAATTTTAAAAATTTAAAATTTAAAATAGGTAATAAGATGTAATATGACTAAAAACGTGGGGCGGGCGCTTCTCAGGCTTAACTAATTCAATTCACTCATTTTCTTACTCGTCATTTGTAAATTCTAATCATTTTAGCCAAACCCCTAAAAAGCGCCCGCCCCACGTTTTCAGTCATATTACATCATAGTACTTATTTTAAATTTTAAATTTTAAAAATTTATTTTCTTCTTTTTAGTCCGCTTGTAAAAACGTGGTTTTTAAAAATCATTTTTTTACCTTTATTTATTTTATTCTTTTTAGTCCACTAATAAAAACTTGGTTTTTAACAATATTTTTTTACCTCTATTTATTTTACCAAACACCTGACAAGCGCCCTCCCAACGTTTTAAAAACATTGTGATGTGGTCACGGGGGGAACTCACGGATGTCAACAAAAGCCGACGGTACAGATGCTTATATATAGACTTTAGATAAACTAAAAAGTTCAATAATTTAATAACGGTACATTCGATCGATCTGAAATTTTGATACAATGCATTGTCATCCAAGATCTATCTGTGGTAAAATTTTCAGATCTCTAGGACCATCAGAAGTGGTTCTATTTTTCGTTGGCAGATTTGAAAAAATATTGGACAAACCAACAATGCCACACCAACGAAAGCGAGTTAATAAAAACGTGTTAATAATTTAAAACTTATTAGTTCAAGTACTTCGATTTAATATGACTAAAAACGTGGGGCGGGCGCTTATGAGGTTTAACATATGCGGTTCACTCATTCTCTCACTTATAGATCTCTCTTTTGCCTTCTACATTAGAAATCTTTAATTTTTATACCAAACACCCACCCCACGTTTTTAGTCATATTAAATCAAAGTACTTGAACTTATAAGTTTTAAATTATTTTCTTCTTTTTAGTCCGCTTATAAAAACGTGGTTTTTAAAAATCTTTTTTTTTACTTCTATTTATTTTATTCTTTTAAGTCCACTTCTAACAACCTGGTTTTTAAAAATATTTTTTTACCTCTATTTATTTTACCAAACACCTCACAAGCGCCCTCCCAACGTTTTAAAAACATTGTGATGTGGTCACGGGGCGAACTCACAGATGTCAACAAAAGCCGACGGTACAGATGCTTTTATATAGACTATAGATAAACTTAAAAGTTCAATAATTTAATAACGGTACATTTGATCGATCTGAAATTTTGATACAATGCATTGTCATCCAAGATCTATCTGTGGTAAAATTTTCAGATCTCTAGGACCATCAGAAGTGGTTCAATTTTACGTTGGCAGATTTGAAAAAATCTTGGACAAACAATGCCCAACGAAAGCGAGCTAATAAAAACGTAGTAAATAAAACAAACCCGTAAAAACAAAGTTTTTGACTATAAATCCCTTATATATGAGACATAACTAACAGTATTGATTATTTTCAAGCATTTACAGACTGAATCTGTCTTAACTCAAGTTTGCTTCATAACCCTAGGGGGGGATGGGGTGGGTGGGAGGGGGAGAGGGGAAAAGTCTGGTCGCCGATTCGCTTGACCGAGCTCAGAGTGACACGTAAAATGTAAACAAAAGCGCACCGTCGCTTCGTTGGGTCGCCTCAATGCATCAGCTCAAACTTTCACGTGGCAAAAAAAACAATAACAAACCGTGAATTTAAATTACATACCTCATATAAGGATAAACTAAAAATGCATTAATTTAATTACGGCACGCTCGATCGATCCGAAATTTTGATACGATGCATTGTTAGGTTAGACGGGTCCGTGTGCCAAATTTCAGTTCGATCGGATCATGTGAAGTGGGTCATTTTCGACTTCTGTTTTTCCGCCCGCCCAAGACAGAGAGAGACGCCGGTGAAGTTAATATAAGGGATTTAAATAAAACAAACCCGTAAAAACAAATTTTTTGACTATAAATCCCTTATATATGAGACATAACTAACAGTATTGATTATTTTCAAACATTTACAGACTGAAGAATCTGTCTTAACTCAACTTTGCTTCATAACCCGGGGGGGGGGAAGGGGGAGAGGGGAAAAGTCTGGTCACCGATTCGCTTGACCGAGCTCAGAGTGACACGTAAAATGTAAACAAAAGCGCACCGTCGCTTCGTTGGGTCGCCTCAATGCGTCAGCTCAAAATTTCACGTGGGAAAAAACAATAACAAACAGTGAATTTAAATTACATACCTCATATAAGGATAAACTAAAAATGCATTAATTTAATTACGGTACGTTCGAGACATAACTAACAGTATTGATTATTTTTAAACATTTACAGACTGACACCGAGTGATGTCCCTTGTCTTTAATAAATGGGGGTGGGATGTGAGGGGGTGTCGGCACGACGGTCGGCGTCAACACGACGGTCGGCGTCAACTCAAACTCACGTGGAAGTGGGAGAAAAAAACAATAACAAACAGTGAATTTTAATTACATACCTCATATAAGGATAAACTAAAAATGCATTAATTTAATTACGGTACGTTCGATCGATCTGAAATTTTGATACGATGCATTGTTAGGTTAGACGGGTCCGTGTGCCAAATTTCATTTCGATCGGATCATGGGAAGTGGGTCATTTTTGACTTCTGTTTTTCCGCCCGCCGAGCCCAAGACAGAGAGAGACGGCCGCGAAGTTAATATAAGGGATTTAAAAAGCGTGTGGTGTTTCTCGCCGTAAAATATTATAGGACGTCATTGTTTGAGCTTATATTTTAATGGTACAACAGTCCATAGCAGTTCAAAAACGTGTGGTGTTTCTCGCCGTCAAGTGTTATATGACGTCATTGTTTTAGCTTATATTTTATTTTTAATTTTGGAAAAAGAAACAGTGTAAAAAGATGATTTCAGGATTTATAATTATAAAATACTTTGTGTACGTTTCAGGAAGTTTAATATTTCGCATTTATCAAACAAGGATAATTTTCTTGGGCTATAATAAAATACTCTTTTATCCCATACCGAGTAGTGTAGTCAAATCTGATGAATTTCACGTTACATTAATGCATGCAATTGAAACGGTTTAAAGAAAAGGTAAACAAAATCTAGCATAAGAACGGATATAAGTATTTCATTAAAAATCACACGCCTAAATATTAAAAACCATTTTTAATTTTTGCATACCGATTTTATATAAAATTTTATTTACTTGCTAGTAAACAATACAATTTTAAAATAAATATTTTTCGTTAACAAAAATAAATTAAAAATTTAAAAAGTAGAAATAAGAAATTAAAAACAAAAAGATGCTTACGTCTGATACATTAATAAATGGAAGAATCGTTATTTAATATCTTTTTGCTATTGCCAAAACTACCTTTAAATAAGCCATAAAAGGAGAAAATTGTAAACTTCAGTCTTTTTGTATCCATTTAAGGCAATTAGGGTAAAATGAAAAATAGTATTACTTGAAAATAATGAAGGGAAAAAAACCAGACTAAAGGAATAAAAGCAAAATTAATATTCTTACTGTCCAGCCAAGGCCGTACCTAGACTTTTTAAGGGGGTTCTCAAACTTGTCGCGAAGGCATTTCATGTTTAGATTAAACAAACCTCTCATAACGAGCACCTCTCATAACGAGATTTTCGCATAACGAGCAACAAAATTATGGAAAAAATTGCTCCCTTAACGAGCGAATATTCGCATAACGAGTGACCCAGAAAGGGAAACTCCATTTTTCCTGGAAATTCATTAGTGAGCCGGCACTTCCACCCTCATATATTATTTTGTGTTAAGCACTCGGTCTGTTAGCGTATTGTTTTCGTGTGTGATCAACCGATTTTCCAAATTTTGTATTAAGACAGTATTTGTAATTTTTTTTTATGTGCAAAGTTTAATAAACTGATAAATTATCTTCGAAAAAAAACCACAAGAAGACAATCATAAGAGAGGAAAAAATAACTGTTGAAATAAAACGAAAAAACATTGAAAAGCGAGAACAAGGTTGTGAATCTAGCGAGCAACTACAATCGGCCAACATCAACGATCTGCACTATTCTCAAGAATAATTTAAGGAGATGGATGCTTCAAATGGAGTGTCAAGAATGTCTACGAAACGGTTACCAACACATTTTCGTCAAATGTCTTTAACAGTTTTCTAGTTGAAAAGCAATAATTATTTATCATAAATTCATATTTTTGGTTACGTTTTTTGTTTCACATCTAAATTGTATTCTAGTTGTTTCACTCTTTAACAATTTATAAGTAATTTTATTTGAATAAATGTTAATACATTTTTTTGAAAAATTAGTAATTTTTTTAGCATGAAACTGATTATCGTATTTTACATTGGGAAAAATGGTTTCGTATAACGAGTGTTTCGCTTAACGAGTAAGACTCTGGAACGAATTTATCTCGTTATGAGAGGTTTGACTGTACCTACAATATATGGTGCTATGACTTCAAATTTGGATGAGAATGTTTGATCAATAATTCTGTACCTATGAATTATTGAGGGCGTTGATTAAACTTCTCGTCTTTTTTGCCCTGTTTTCCAAAAAAAATAAAAAATTTAAAAGATATATTTTCAGTGCATACAGTGACCAAAAAAATTAGGTTATCATGCAATAAATAATTAACAATGTAAATAAAAGCGTCCAAAATAGTATTTTATTTAAAAATGCAAGTACTAGATCATTTATTTCTTTTCTTATTAATAATGAAATCTGCAGACGCAAACGTTAAAGAATTGAATTACATACATTATGGTACAGAACTGACAAGGCGGAAGACCACGATGCTATGAGGTTTATTTTAGAACATCTTTGATGTAAACCCTTCTTGTGTTTTTGTTAAAAAATATATGTAAAACACTGTTTTCGTTGATATTGAAAGCGTAGTGATGCATCAGTAAGTCTTTCCTGCAACATTCAACATCCCATGTAATTGTGCAAACGTCGGAGTACACTGAACCTTTGCTCAAACGCGAAGGAAGTCACAGGAATCACACACGCGATTTTCAGTAAGCAATAAATATTTCGATACATCGATTCATTGCAATGTTTTATAGCTACCGTGCTATTTTTGGCAGCTTTGACTCGTCCCATTGGCTGAACCAGAGGCGTCACTAGGGTTGGTGTCACCCGGGGCGGTAGCTCATGGTGTCACCCCTTCATGACTGAAGGGGCCGTCCATAAATGACGTCAAGCGAAGATGCCGATTTTTAACTCACCATCCCCCAGCTTCCTACTTATACCCCAAATCCCTTTTCACGATATGACGTCACAAAGCTTTGACACCCCTTCCCAAGCCATATTTTCTAAATAAAAATTAGCATGTGGAAATATGTTTTTTTCATTTAAATACGTATTTAGGGTAAGTCTGCGCTCTGATGTCGTAACACGCGTGAAGCCATCGAAAACTTCATTAAATAAACGGTAAACAATCAAATATTTAAGTGGAACTTTTATTTAAAGTTGCGCGTTTTTAATGTGACGTCACATTTTTTAACCCCACCCCCTCGTTACACTTCGTCACCGATGCGTGACCCCCACGCCTTATTACGGATTAAAAGGGGGGCTCTGAACGGGCTAAAGCCAGGGGCCACCAATAATTTAAGGTACTCCAAACTTATAATAGTTATAATAAAGATGCAGGCAAATGTTTTTATGAATCCCTGAAAATGCCTTGGACATTCATACGGCAATGCTGCAAATATGAGTTGGAAGTATAACGGAAACCAGGCTATTCTTTGTGAGAAGTGCAGTCTTGCTCATTATGTGCCGTGCACAGCTCATTCCCTTAATTTGGTTGGGAAAAGTGCAGCAGGTTGTCCTGATGCAGTCAGATTTTTTGTCTTCTGCAAAATCTTTTTACCCGGCTTGTTGCATCTACTCATCGTTGACAGGTACTTTATAAACACATGAAATTGATACATGTTAACAAAGCCTTGTGTGACACAAGAGGGTCAGCCTGACATGATGCAGTAAGGTCTGTTAATAACTTATAACATGCGAATATCGCAGCATTGGAAGAATTAGCAACAAACGAAAATCAGCCACGTGACTGTCTACTTGAAGCAGAAGGATTTCTAAAGGAACTTGAACAACTGGAAGTCGCTATTTTACTTGAAATTCGGGAAACAATTTTAGAATGGAAGTCTCTCATTGAGTTTGTTAAAAGACAGCATTCTTAATTTGATTCCTATGAGGATAAAGGAAAGGACAAGTCCGTGGTAAAAGAGTATGAACAATCTTCAATGTTATCAACAACAAAAAAGAGATTTAAAAAAGGGCGTCACTTTGATAAAGGGACATCCCCAAAACAGTATTCTCCCTGAGACAAAAGTTTCAAGGTTGAGGTATTTCTGGTAATAATTGGCAAACTTTCTTGAGCCCCATCGGTTAGGCTCATATAAAGACATCCATGAGAAATTTGGCTTTCTTACAAACCTATCTGAGCTCAGCTTCGCCATCCGATGGGCAGCAGCCAAGATAATGGAAGAATATTCAAGTGATTTCGAAGACTGCTTACCTTCAGAATTAGTCCAATTTTCAAAACTCTTTAAAAAAGTTATTGTCCAGGCTCAGGGTAAGGAAAAGGAAGTACCCAAATGCCAAACTCAAAACACGTGCACAGAGCTAAACATTTTGCTGCTTTTGAATGAGCTAAATTTCACACAGCTCTTTACAAATGTACACATCGCACTTCTCATCTATCTCTCAATGATGACATCAAACTGCAACTGAGAGCAATCCTTTTCAAAGTTGAAAAGAATATAAAATGAGTTAGAATTTGCATGGGACAACATAGACTGAATATGCTCTTTCTAAAGAGCATTGAAAAAGAACTTACTTGTAAGCTTTCTTAGCTTTACTGACTTGATTGATAACCAAACCATGGGAAAAATTCGCAAACGAAAGTTGTAGGTTCAAATAATAATAATACATAATTTTTCAATACATTTTTATTTCAACTAGAGAAAACAATTGTTTACCCAATGAAAAAAAAAGTTTTTAAATTTTTTTTTAAAATATGGAATAACGCGTAAAATTATTCTTAACGGGGGAGCGTTCGTAACTACGAAACAGCGTAAGTCGGGATGGGACCGTCGTAACAGGGGGACTACCTGTATATAAACATGCATATCACGCCTTTAATAAATATATATATATAACAAAATATTAACTCAAAGACATTGAATTCATAATTTTCGTCTATAAAAAACACCAACAAAGAAAACCCATCTTTTGATATTATTTTTTTGGGGGTGGGGGGGGATAAATATCTTATCCCCCCACACCCCACTGTGGTGGGGGGAGTCGTGAGGTGGGATTCGTCCATGGTGTCGGTGTGTCAAAGCCCAAATAACTTTATATCTTTTAAAACATAAGACACTGCCCCTTTCATGTCAAGCCTTTTTTTAAAGAAAGTAATGGGGGTGATCATTTTTAAGGATCTCTCAGCTGCGACGTTTCTTTTCTTGTTTTCCTAATTTGTTTTAATGTTGTTTGTGTGTTGGGACTGTTTTATTATTGTAAGTTAACTGATATTTTTTAATAAAAAGTTTTCGCGTTTAACCTATTCCTTTGTATTTCTTAATTTCTTTCTAGATGAAAAAATGTGTCTTCATTTTTTATCTTGCATAAAATCGTACACAGTAAAATTTTAGGCTCGGGTGTCACCCCCCTGATGGGTGTCACCCGGGGCGGCCCGCCCCCCTCGCCCCCCTAGTGACGCCACTGGGCTGAACCTCAATTTCCACCCGGTAAACTCTTCGGGCAGCACTTCTGGTGAAGGCAGATCTTGCTCATATAAATCCACATCGCCTTTCAGAGCTCCATACATACAATTTCTAACAGCACTTGGCACAAGAGCTAACAGTTGTGAGGATGTCCTGGTTAAGCCAGAGAACCGCATATCTAGTTCAGCATTGATGTGCTCCAGAAATGGATTAATAAGTTCCCAGATAATGTTTCATTGGCGTTTCTACGCACACATTGCTTCGGTAGATTTACTGCTTAGCAATTCTGGGCATTGAAGCTTCAGCTCCTACAGACTGCGCCATGATAATGATATGATCATAAGTGTTTTGAAAATAAGAATATACAATTGTTCTAATCTCTAAAAAATAGTTATATTAATCGGGAAAAATATAATCGATTAATTTTTTTTATAACACTCATATAGATCCCGTTAAGTTGCAATTCATTATTTCGCGAACTCATTTAAATCGCGGTAATTCCATGGCTAAAACATTTTGTGACGTAACACAGCAAATTCGTTCAGCAAAGCTAGAAATAAGGTACAAAATCCTTTTTGTTTACGTATGCAAGTCTAAATAAATAATAAAAATACGAGAGAAGAGTATGTAAGTAACAAAAACACAAATTATTATTAAATTTTGGAAAAAAATGTTTTTTATAAGTCTGCGGAAATTAAGGAATAATTTCTTGATTAATCGTTAAAAAATTTCAGATAAATTTTTTTAACGATTAATCGACCTACCACTTATAAATGTAGTGGAAGTCAAAAGTAAAATATTTCGGCCGATAAATATAAACGTGGGACTCTTTTGCCTCCCTAACCTCCCCGGCTATATCTAGCGCGGGACATGACGTCAGCAGGTGCAAGACTGTTTCAGAGGCTAGGCTGCAATGACGGCAGGTCGAGTCCCTGTTGTGGTCTAGCCTGTGAAAGTACGAGTTGGTTGGGCAGTGCTCTGTTCTCATTTGAGTCACTATACTCTGGTGTTTGCGACTCAAGTTCCACCACTGGTCTGAGCGACTTGGCCTGGGCATGTTAGCGAAAACCCCCCTGGCAGTCGTGTTATCAGCCCACTCCTGGTACCACTTGTTACTAAAGTGGTCCATTAGCCAGGTTTTAGCCCCAAGATAAGTAACTGGGACGTCAGGTTGGGGCTGGGCCGATCCTGCCTTTGCCAGGGAGTCAGCTTTTTCGTTGCCGTCAACATTCACGTAGCTCGGGATCCACTGCACTGTCACCTCACCCACAAGTCTTTCGAGCTTTCTTTCAATATGGTTGAAATCTTTCTTACTATAACTACCTATTCTCATAGTGATACGCCGAAAAACAATACATTATTTTTTAATTTAAAAAAAAATCCGTCTAACATTTATCTTTGTTTCCACAACTAACTTCTTTTTTTTTAAAGATCGATGTTTGGTCGTTTATGTGATTTTAGTGTTAGTAGATTTCATGATAACTGAAATGGTTTAGTTCCCCCACCTCTTTGCACACTATCCGTATCCCTGTAGGATAGGAGTTTAATGTTATTATTCAATGGGCTACGATAGTACATGATGGTTTCTATAACTTAAATTATATTTTTTTATCAGCAATTTGAAATGCGAAACGTGAATTTTCCTATCATAAACAAGTTCAAGTTGACGATTAGCAACATTTAGCATGTTAATAAAGCCTTCTAAAAGTTTTCTTCTTCAAATTCCATGGCGTGACCCATATTCAAAAGCTTTTCATAAGAAAACTTTCTTCTTCGTGCTTAAGCTCGTATCAATGTATTGAAAGATTTAATTTAAAAAAAAACACGATCAAATTATGTGTATACAATTCTCTCAAAGACCATAACGTGGAACGACCTTTATTATTGAAACAATTGAACATCCCTATATATATTTCGCTGAAGTGCGTCTGAAGCCGTGTGTGTGGGAGTGTGGGTGCTCGCTATGCGGGGTAACTCCCGAAAATAAAATAAATTATTCAAAATTAAGACGTAAAATAATAAAAGTTTTGGTGTCGAGATTAACAAGACGGCGTTTCTCGCCATTAAATATTGTGACTTTTACGTCATAGTTCGAGCTCATATTAATTTGTATAATGGAAACAAAGTAAAAAGAGCCGCGGCTATTTCAATGTGATTTTTTTAATGGTACTATCCATCTCTGTGTGTGTTTATCTTTGTGTGTGCACGTGGTTGAATTAGTGAGTGTGTGTGTGTGTGTTTTTGTTGTGAACTAAATGTGATGAAATGGTTTATTTTTATGGCTGGTAATGTTGCGCATCTAAAAAGACTACGTATACATTTTCTTTAAAAAAATTACAGAATTAATATTTGTTTGCAAATTACATCTTTACACTGTTTCCTTTATGTATTTAGTGATGTATTTTATCCAGCCGTTCGAAAAATTTATTTGTTTTGGTCTTTCTCCAGATGTCTTCATTTATGTTCAACGTAACATTTTCGTTTACAAACCAAAGTCATTGTTTTTTTAGCGTAATATTTTAACAATATTTATATACTATTATTTTCTTTATTATCAAATACACAGTATCATTTTACCACTTTTCTTTATATCTTTAATATGTTTAATTTAAATACTTAATGTATTTGACATTTTAAAAGTTAGTTATAAGTTATAAATAATCTAATACTAACAATGTATTCAATGCATTAGAGAAAGAAAGCACATAAGTGAAACCAGCTACCAAACACTATAGCTTAGCCACTGTTAATATTATTTTTGCCTAAATTAAGTTAAACATGCTAGGTAAGTTATATTTATAAATAAAAAAATTGCATGAAGCAAGTGATTAGTGATGAAAGGAATGCCAATGATTCTTAGGTAGGAGATTTATTTTCCTTCGGTGCTTAAATAGTTTACACGATTTTTTTTTCTGGAACGATTGCTCCATAAACTGCCCCAAGAAAATAGAAGGAATGAAAAAAAAATTCGGTACTGTTATAGACAAAAATGGATTATATATAGGAGTTATATGCATGGACCAATGAGTGTGGGTAATAAGTGGAACAGTAATTTTTACATTTAGTACAACTTTATGACCTTTTGAAATGTACCACTTATTGGTGGGGTAAGAGTCAATAATATCGCCCAACCCTGGATGACATAAACACTATAGCTTAGCAACTGTTTTTTATACTTTTTGCATAGGATAAACTAAATCAGCAGGGTAAATTTAAAGCCCAGACTTTGCTATTCAAAATGTTTCTTTAAAACAAATAAAACCCATGCACACCTTACTTAAGCATCAAAATTCAAATAAATAATATGCTTTTCCCATAAAAAATCATTACTAAGAAAGGTATTTAAGAGCTAAAATAAGAAAAACCCGTAAAAAACCAAGTTTTTGACTATAAATCCTTTATGTACGAGAAGTAACTAAAAGAATGTTCATTATAATACGCAGCGCCAGACCATCCAGAAATACAAAATTGAAGTTGTGTCGTAAAACATGTTTAATATAATACGCACCGATCAGAATATGTTTATAAAAAGAGCTGTCAATAAAATACGCACCTTATTGCGCGACAGAAAGGTTGTTCAATATAATACGCACCGCGACGCTCTATCTCAAAAAATAGCATGATACATAGGAATAAAAAAAATAATCTAAAAAATCAATAATTTAATTACGGTACATGCGATCGATCTGAAATTTTGATACATTGTTTTTATCATCGGTACGAAACTGCCTGCAAAATTTCAGCTCGCTATCTTGCGAGCAAGTGGGTTAAAATCGATCAAAAGTTTTGGCGACAAGCAAGCAAGCAAGGTCCGCCGCAGACACCACGAGTTAATATAAAGGATTTAATAAGAAAAACCCGTAAAAAACCAAGTTTTTGACTATAAATCCTTTATGTACGAGAAGTAACTAAAAGAATGTTCATTATAATACGCAGCGCCAGACCATCCAGAAATACAAAATTGAAGTTGTGTCGTAAAACATGTTTAATATAATACGCACCGATCAGGAATATGTTTATAAAAAGAGCTGTCAATAAAATACGCACCTTATTGCGCGACAGAAAGGTTGTTCAATATAATACGCACCGCGACGCTCTATCTCAAAAAATAGCATGATACATAGGAATAAAAAAAATAATCTAAAAAATCAATAATTTAATTACGGTACATGCGATCGATCTGAAATTTTGATACATTGTTTTTATCATCGGTACGAAACTGCCTGCAAAATTTCAGCTCGCTATCTTGCGAGCAAGTGGGTTAAAATCGATCAAAAGTTTTGGCGACAAGCAAGCAAGCAAGGTCCGCCGCAGACACCACGAGTTAATATAAAGGATTTAATAAGAAAAACCCGTAAAAAACCAAGTTTTTGACTATAAATCCTTTATGTACGAGAAGTAACTAAAAGAATGTTCATTATAATACGCAGCGCCAGACCATCCAGAAATACAAAATTGCAGTTGTGTCGTAAAACATGTTTAATATAATGCGCACCGATCAGGATTATGTTTATAAAAAGAGCTGTCAATAAAATACGCACCTTATTGCGCGACAGAAAGGTTGTTCAATATAATACGCACCGCGACGCTCTATCTCAAAAAATAGCATGATACATAGGAATAAATAAAATAATCTAAAAAAGCAATAATTTAATTACGGTACATGCGATCGATCAGAAATTTTGATACATTGTTTTTATCATTGGTACGAAACTGCCTGCAAAATTTCAGCTCGCTATCTTGCGAGCAAGTGGGTTAAAAATCGATCAAAAGTTTTGGCGACAACGTCGGTCGGTCGGTCGGTCGGTCGGTCGGCCGCAGACACCACGAGTTAATATAAAGGATTTAAAAACTAAAACATTCATTAAAAAAAATAGTTACATTTCTAGAACAATGAGTTGCGTGGCACACACTTCGGGTATAAACTGTACGGTTCTTTAAGGTATACATATATTTAGTGTAAAGACATATCGCGGGTATTACGACTCATATATAGGTTCTAGCTTCAGAAAGTGCGTGCTCAAGCGAAATAAAACAAACCCGTAAAAACAAAGTTTTTGACTATAAATCCCTTATATATGAGACGTAACTAACAGTATTGATTATTTTCAAACATTTACAGACTGAATCTGTCATAACTCAACTTTGCATCATAACCCTAGTGGGGGGGGGGAAGGGGTGGGGGAGGGGTGGGGGGAGGGGTGGGTGGGGGAGAGGGGAAAAGTCTGGTCACCGATTCGCTTGACCGAGCTCAGAGTGACACGTAAAATGTAAACAAAAGCGCCCGTCGCTTCGTTGGGTCGCCTCAATGCGTCAGCTCAAAATTTCACGTGGCAAAAAAAAACAATAAACAAACCGTGAATTTAAATTACATACCTCATATAAGGATAAACTAAAAATGCATTAATTTAATTACGGTACGTTCGATCGATCTGAAATTTTAATACGATGCATTGTTAGGTCAGACGGGTCCGTGTGCCAAATTTCAGTTCGATCGGATCATGGGAAGTGGGTCATTTTTGACTTCTGTTTTTCTGCCCACCGAGCCCAAGACAGACAGACAGAGAGAGAGAGAGAGAGATGCCGGTGAAGTTAATATAAGGGATTTAATAAAACAAACCCGTAAAAACAAAGTTTTTGACTATAAATCCCTTATATATGAGACATAACTAACAGTATTGATTATTTTCAAACATTTACAGACTGAAGAATCTGTCTTAACTCAAGTTTGCTTCATAACCCTGGGGGGGATGGGTGGGTGGGAGGGGGGAGGGGTGGGTGGGAGGGGGAGAGGGGGAACAAACATTGACAGACTGACACCGAGTGATGTCCCTTGTCTTTAATAAATGGGGGTGGGACGTGAGGGGGTGTCGGCTCGACGGTCGGCGTCAACTCAAACTCACGTGGAATTGGAAGGAAAAAAACAACAAAAAAAACGTGAATTTAAATTACATACCTCATATAAGGATAAACTAAAAATGCATTAATTTAATTACGGTACGTTCGATCGATTTGAAATTTTGATACGATGCATTGTTAGGTCGGAAGGGTCCGTGTGCCAAATTTCAGTTCGATCGGATCATTGGAAGTGGGTCATTTTTGACTTCTGTTTTTCCGCCCGCCGAGCCCAAGACAGAGACGGCGGTGAAGTTAATATAAGGGATTTAATAAAAAAAGAATCATAAAAACAAAGTTTTTGACTATAAATCCCTTATATAAGAGACATAACTAAAAGTATTGATTATGTTCAAACTCGACAAACATTTACAGACTGACACCGCGTGATATCCGCTGGCTTTAAAAATGGGGGAAGGGACGGGAGGGAGTGTGGGCATCGATGGGTGCCGTCAACGCGTGACTGAACTGTCACGTGAAAAAAAACCAACAACAAACAGTGAAATTGAATTACATACGTTGTATAGAAATAAACTAAAAATGCATTAATTTAATTACGGTACGTGTGATTGATCTGAAATTTGGATACGATGCATTGTTAGGTGACACGTGTCCATATGCCAAATTTCAGCTCGATAGCTTCACGGGAAGTTGGTCATTTTTTACTTTTGTTTCTCCGCCCACCCGACGACGAACGAAAGAGACGGCGGTGAAGTTAATATAAGGGATTTAATAAAACAAACCCGTAAAAACAAAGTTTTTGACTATAAATCCCTTATATATGAGATATAACTAACAGTATTGATTATTTTCAAACATTTACAGTCTGAATCTGTCTTAACTCAACTTTGCATCATAACCCTAGTGGGGGGGAGGGGTGGGTGGGGGGGAGAGGGGAAAAGTCTGGTCACCGATTCGCTTGACCGAGCTCAGAGTGACACGTAAAATGTAAACAAAAGCGCCCGTCGCTTCGTTGGGTCGCCTCAATGCGTCAGCTCAAAATTTCACGTGGCAAAAAAACAATAACAAACCGTGAATTAAAATTACATACCTCATATAAGGATAAACTAAAAATGCATTAATTTAATTACGGTACGTTCGATCGATCTGAAATTTTGATACGATGCATTGTTAGGTTAGACGGGTCCGTGTGCCAAATTTCAGTTCGATCGGATCATGGGAAGTGGGTCATTTTTGACTTCTGTTTTTCCGCCCGCCGAGCCCAAGACAGAGAGAGAGAGACGGCCGCGAAGTTAATATAAGGGATTTAATTAAACAACCCCGTAAAAACAAAGTTTTTGACTATAAATCCCTTATAGATGAGACATAACTAAAAGTATTGATTATATTCAAACATTTACAGACTGAATCTGTCTTAACTCAACTTTGCATCATAACCCTAGTGGGGGGGGAGGGGTGGGTGGGGGGAGAGGGGAAAAGTCTGGTCACCGATTCGCTTGACCGAGCTCAGAGTGACACGTAAAATGTAAACAAAAGCGCACCGTCGTTTCGTTGGGTCGCCTCAATGCTCAAACTTTCACGTGGCAAAAAAACAATAACAAATCGTGAATTAAAATTACATACCTCATATAAGGATAAACTAAAAATGCATTAATTTAATTACGGTACGTTCGATCGATCTGAAATTTTGATACGATGCATTGTTAGGTAAGACGGGTCCGTGTGCCAAATTTCAGTTCGATCGGATCATTGGAAGTGGGTCATTTTCGACTTTTGTTTTTCCGCCCGCCGAGCCCATGAGATGATGAGAGAGAGACAGAGAGAGAGACAGACAGAGAGAGAGAGACGGCGGTGAAGTTAATATAAGGGATTTAATTAAACAACCCCGTAAAAACAAAGTTTTTGACTATAAATCCCTTATAGATGAGACATAACTAAAAGTATTGATTATATTCAAACATTTACAGACTGAATCTGTCTTAACTCAACTTTGCATCATAACCCTAGTGGGGGGGGGGAGGGGTGGGTGGGGGGAGAGGGGAAAAGTCTGGTCACCGATTCGCTTGACCGAGCTCAGAGTGACACGTAAAATGTAAACAAAAGCGCACCGTCGTTTCGTTGGGTCGCCTCAATGCTCAAACTTTCACGTGGCAAAAAAACAATAACAAATCGTGAATTAAAATTACATACCTCATATAAGGATAAACTAAAAATGCATTAATTTAATTACGGTACGTTCGATCGATCTGAAATTTTGATACGATGCATTGTTAGGTAAGACGGGTCCGTGTGCCAAATTTCAGTTCGATCGGATCATTGGAAGTGGGTCATTTTCGACTTTTGTTTTTCCGCCCGCCGAGCCCATGAGATGATGAGAGAGAGACAGAGAGAGAGACAGACAGACAGAGAGAGACGGCGGTGAAGTTAATATAAGGGATTTAAAAATACACTAACAGCAACTGATATTTAGACATAACAGCTTGATTTTATTTGAGCAATATTATGCAACGAGGATAAAGTTTTGTATAAAGAATGATTTCAAAGGCAGATCATGTGGTTAACTAAATGGCAGTTTTCTTTCAACCTGTATACACTTTCTTGAAAAAATTCTTTTTAAATTATTCTGATTTAATATTAAATGCCTACAAATATATGTTATATATTAAGACCATTACCAAATATGTCATTTTATAAGCTAAACAAAGCTACAAGGAAAAAAGGCTTATATACAAATACAACGAAAAGTAATCCTTTATTTTTGTGGAACAAGTATCTGCCAATTTATTGCTTTGTTAATACTAGAAGAAAAGAGTGAGAAGTCCTTTCAAAATAACATAATTTATTAGAAAATCAATCTCTAGGAATTTTAAAAAAACAAACATTGTTTTTATGTTAATATTCGTGTGAGAAGAAAATGTGTACTTTCAACCCATAAACCATATTTCCACCCTCCACTAAGCATACATATTTAAATAAATATTATCTGGCTCAAATATAATCAAAATCGTCTTAAAATAATTTCATGCTTAAACTATAAAATGGAATTGGTGTTTTTCAGAGCATTTTACTAGAACCAAAGGAATCATATGGAAAGATATATATTTTTTTTTAAATTCATGTGAAAAGAAATTGAGCCTTGCCGATTAGATTTTTATAACTACTGTTAAGTACCTTTCATATTCTGTAGGAGCATATTATATAGAGAAAAGCATGCGTTATTAAAGCAAACATACCAAAATTGATGGTTAATATTTAAATGCATCATACTTTCTATTTTCTCGACACACATATCGTGAATTTTATAAGAAGTGGTTTGATTTATCACTACCCTAATTTCATGATGCATTTACACTACTTTTTAAGGGAAATTTGAGACCCAAAACCAAATAAAGTTATTTTTTAATTGTGCCTAGCCCGTAGCATTAGCACGGGCATTTCTCTCGTTTTAAATATTTACCTAAAACGTATGTGGTTTAAAAGTATGTGGTTTATTTAAAATATATGGCGCTTTCAAAATTTATGTCAAGAAAAATGTCTGCGATTGTGTAACTTGCGGGGAGGTTATAATCTTTAGAATTCTTATAAACTTTATAGTTAACTAAATATTTGTTAAATAATAATTTTAGCTAATAGAAATTTAACGCCATTGTTGTAAGGTTAGGCCGTCGTCATCCACAGAGAACAACACAGAACAGTTCTTAGCTTCAGCTCCAAGAAGAGCTAGGAAATCAGATTCATGTTTATTCACTCTTTATAAGACAATGATGAAAATAAAACATTTCTTTTTCAAATTTATCATGAGATCAGCGATCTCTCTCTCTCTCCCCTCTCTCTTTCTCTCTCTCTCTCTCTTAAAATATAATACTCATAGCACTGTTATTTCTATTGTACTTTCTATCTGCACTACCGTATACTACAAGGTAAATGCATAAAATAAAAACAGGGTATTAGTAGGCCTGACAGGACGTAACACAACAGCGAACGTTTCGGCAAAGAGCCTTCTTCAACGGACAAATAGTACACAAATGAAACGAATAAAACGAAATAATAGAAAAAAACACTTAGCTGCGGTGAAATCCAAGTAGTCCAGTAGAGATAAAGCAAGGAGAGAAAAGTAAGAGCTTAAATAGGAAAGGAAAGGGTGGGTGTGGCCAATCAATCAGCTTGTCAGTGCGAACACAACGTTGATCCCATGTGGTGTAAGAGTCCCATATATATGTCAGGCCTACTAATACCCTGTTTTTATTTTATGCATTTACCTTTTTAAAAGCCTGATTGCAGTCTCACCCCCATTACTTCGTATACTACAACTAATGCAACACATCTGTCAATCATCTCGCATCAAGACTATGTTCTTGTTATCCCCTTACTTGTATTATCTTTTTTGTCTTGTTGTCTTTCTTGTTTCAGATGATGCACCAGAGGAGCCCACACATTTATTCAACACAACGACCTCATCGACTGCACCACCAATAAGAAAATCAACAACACCCCCAATAACACAATCAACAACACCACCAATAACACAATCAACAACACCACCAATAACACAATCAACAACACCACCAATAACACAATCAACACCACCACCAATAACACAATCAACAACACCACCAATAACACAATCATCAACACCACCAATAACACAATCAACAACACCACCACTAACACAATCAACAACACAACCAATAACACAATCATCAACACCACCAATAACACAATCATCAACACCACCAATAACACAATCATCAACACCACCAATAACACAATCAACAACACCACCAATAACACAATCATCAACACCACCAATAACACTATCAACAACACCACCAATAACACAATCATCAACACCACCAATAACACAATCAACAACACCATCAATAACACAACCAACAACACCACCAATAACACAATCAACAACACCACCAATAACACAATCAACAACACCACCAATAACACAATCAACAACACCACCAATAACACAATCAACAACACCACCAATAACACAATCAACAACACCACCAATAACACAACCAACACCACCACCAATAACACAATCAACAACCCCATCAAATGATAGTACAGAAATAGATCCAGTGATACCTTACAGAACTGCGACCATTGCGCTCTCTATCTTTTCTGGATCGGCTGGAGTTTTTTTAGCAATAAAA
Organism: Ampullaceana balthica; assembly: GCA_944989445.1. Lineage (NCBI taxonomy): Eukaryota > Metazoa > Mollusca > Gastropoda > Lymnaeidae > Ampullaceana > Ampullaceana balthica. The sequence goes on along the minus strand of CALYLW010000005.1, from coordinate 4,498,346 downwards.
CTGGCTATTAATATAATTAAAAACGGTTTGTAAATGTTTTTTTTAATTTATGTATTATTTTATTGGTAGATAGAAAATATCAATGAAATAACACATGAGTAAATTAAAAATATTAGCGTCTTTTGCTATGTTCCAATAAAATTATGCATACATTAAAAATATTAGCGTCATTTTTAATTTATGTACTGTGATATTTGTAGATAGCAAAATACGCTAATATTTTTAATGTATGTTTAATTTTATTGGTAGATAGAAAATGACGCTAAAATGTTTTATTTACAAATGTGTTATTTCATTGGTAGATAGAGAATGACGCAAATATTTTAAATTAATGTTATATTTTAATCGTAGATAGAAAATGACGTTAATATTTTTATTTATGTTTATTTTATTGGTACATAGAAAATGACAGTAACATTTTTAATTAAGTGACACCTTCATTGGTAGATAGAAAATGACGCTATATTTTTACTTAATGTTATATTTTATTGGTGGATAGAAAATGACACAAATATTTTTAATTTATGTTTTATTTTATTGGTAGGTAGAAAATGACGAAAATATTTTTATTCTATGGTATATTTTATCGGTACATACAAAATGACGCTAATCTTTTTAATTAATGTTATATTTTATTGTTCGATAGAAAATGACGCTAATCTATATTATATATAACTAGGGGCAAGTGCCCGGCTTCACCCGGGTTTAAAATAAGGTTTTCTGTAGAAGCGTACAAAACTGTTTACTTGCATGCAATAAAATGGTACATTTAACAGTATATGTGCTGCATGGCTTAATTTCAAGGATGTCACCATCCTCATCTCTCACAATAACAGTTTTGAGATCTTCAAATGATATTGGTCCTCGAACATGGTGCAACAGGAGGCGCATGTGGAATGCTTCTCTGTTGTGAGGATGCACAGTGTACACTCTTCCCAAGGCATTGTCTGTCACATATCCCGGGAAGTCTGCAAGAGGTACACCTTTTTTCGGATTTGCCAGACCTTTTGACTGGCATCCCAGCGAAAATGTCTAGGCACTTCAGAATACAGCAATGTTTTTGCAAGAGGATCTGTTTTGCAGAGATAAAAAAAGGCTGTTAATGTAGTCTTTGGTGAGTGTCTGTCAAATGTGCTGTTGGCTGTCCTGGTTTATAGTATACTCTTTGGCCTCCTTCAAGATGTACTGCCAAGTGAACAACTGTTGGATACCTTTGATGGATGGGAAAGTTGAGCAGGCGCCACACTGCCTCACTGCTACTAATGTATCGTCCTTGTTGATAATTGTAACCTCATCAAGCCTGTTCGGCATTTCATTTGCAACAGCAAACATGGCTGCATCACTTCCCTTGGTAACATACTTGCAAATGTACTTGATGCTTTTGACTGAGTTGCAGTACTCCACATTTATGTGTGCTTTGAAGATTCTGCAGAGTAATGGCGAATAGGGTACAACCCAAGCGTTGTCAACATCCTCCAACATTCCAGATTCTGGTGCTCTACCAGGGGCAACATGGCCACCATCACCTGGTTTTCGACGGCGGTACAGGGGATATCCATCCTCTCCTGTCTGTGTCTCTTGCAACATTTGCCTGGGAAACCTCTTACTGCACTTGCCATCAACCATGCATGGTGCCTTGCGATTCCTATTGCAGAAAGGGCCATGAATCATGTTTGTTGTGACAACATCGTACAGAATAGGATCTTCTTCTTTGTCTGGGATTTCTGCACTTATAATGCTTTCTACTTGGTCTGGGCGAATTTTGGTCTGCAACCAAACCAAAAGATGCATGTGTGGCAGTCCTCGCTTTTGCCACTCAATGGAATACATGAAACAGGCTACTTTTCCAAACACTTGGACATCCTTGATGACATGCATCATTTTCTTAACTTTTTGTTGAAACACCCTGGCAACCAAGTCAACACGATCTGCTGACACTTGTCCTGGAAGCAATTCAACTGTTATCTCTGGCCAGCTTGGGTTGCAGGTGAAAGTGATGAAGAGATCAGGTGTGCCTCTATGACGCACATAGGTCATTCCATCCTGTGCATATTCATGCATGTAACGGGGCCCTCCACTGAAGGATGAAGGCAGCACCACTAATTTGCCAAGATTTTCAGAAGTCACATTGTTGTCATTCCTTACTGCCTCTAATAGTACACCATAGTCCTCAGCTCTAAGTTTTGTTTGGTTGAGTCTGATGAAACGCAATCTCTCATTCTCAACCTTAGCATACATATCCACTATGTATTGCTGGAAAAGATGTGGGCATCTGAGGAGTGTATTAAATTCGTTGACTCTTTGCATCATGCGATATGCATAGTAGTCATTGCTTGTGGCCTTGTTTACATCTTTTATGTTCAAATCATAGCCATCTTCTCCTCTAACAAATAGCAGAGGGTACTGAAGTGGATCATATGACCTGTGAGTGTCTTGAATCCTTTGAAGGGGCATTTGTGAGCAACTTCTTGAATGCAGCACAATGTCCCTACGATCACCTAGCTCTCCAGCAATCATGATGGCCACTTCACTAACAGATGGTGCATTGAATCTGCCTTTGTGTTCCTTTAATGGTGCTCTGCCAGAAATTTTGATTTTGTATTCCACTTGAGTGTTATCCATAATCTCAGCAGCCATTTTAAATGACCTCACATAGCTGTTATGCTGATGCAGCATTTTTTGCAGTTTGAGGAAAATGTTTCTTTCAACAGGGACTGTCAAGCAAATCCAGTCGTCTTTGCACTTGCTCATCTTCTCCCAAGAAGTAAATCTGGAGATATTTGCTGTCTACAGACAGCATTGACTGGATGAAGAGGTCCAGCATGGTGGTACACTTGGCCTTGGACCTTGAATGTTGGTGTCCACCCATTATTCACGACAACATTAGACTTGAAGGAAGTCATGGCAAACATATTATTGAATAGTCTAATATGTTTCACAAAGTCCTTTGATTGTGCAGTTTCACCATTCAACAGACTGCACAATGGTTCTGGTGGCTTTAGAATTGGTGGCAGTTTGACTTTACCACTGGAGCAGCACATGTCTGGAGTTTCTCCTTTCGAGTGGCAGCGCACTGGACTGTCGTACCGATGGTCACGGGTTCGAATCCGTGTGAAGGCAAGGGTTTGTTCCCGGGGCCCAGGGCGTCCCTGAGTCACCCCGCTCCGAATGGGTACCTAACTGTAGTGTTAGGCGGCTGGGTAATGCGTGGAACCCACAAAGCCGTGGCCTGTGAATTCTGCATCACTTGCCAACAGATCATCTGTCATGGTCTGTGGACGCAACTATCTTCTGCATAGAAGGAGCGTCTGTATAGATAAGATAAGAAGACACAACAAATGCGTCTTATATGTATAACATTTGGGCCCCCGGCCCCCAGTTAATGATAATTTTTTTTTCGACTGCTACCATCGCGGGATGGTATTCAACAAATTTCCAAAGTTCATGTATCTACCTACAAAGAAAGATGAGGAATTAGTGTTGATTCATTTTTATATAGCCCATATAAGGAAAAAAAACGGTTTTGGGCCCCCGGCCACCCATGAGTCAAATTTTTAAAATTATTTTAAACAATTATCGTCATAAGAGTGTATTCAGCAAGTTCCCAAAGTTTAATGCTTCTATCTTAACGGGAACTTGAAGAATTAGTGTTGAGTCAGTTTTAAATATAAGAAAAAAAAACTACAATAGGGCCCCCGGCCCCCTGTTAGTGATAATTTATATAATTTTTTACCTGTTACCATCGCCAAATGATACTTAACAACTACTGAAAGCTTCATGCTTCTACCTACACGGGAAATGGGATAATTTTTTATTTTTATTATTTATAGAGTTCATATAAGGAAAAACTACATTTCTGGCCCCCGGCCCCCAGTATCTTATATATATAATTGTTTTACCTGTTACCATCGCCAAACGATACTTAACAACCACCGAAAGTTTCATGCTTCTACCTACACGGGAAATGGGATAATTTTTATTTGTTATTTTTTATATAGCTCATATAAGGAAAAAACTACATTTCTGGCCCCCGGCCCCCAGTATCTTATATATATAATTGTTTTACCTGTTACCATCGCCAAACGATACTTAACAACCACCGAAAGTTTCATGCTTCTACCTACACGGGAAATAGGATAATTTTTATTTGTTATTTTTTTATATAGCTCATATAAGGAAAAAACTACATTTCTGGCCCCCGGCCCCCAATATCTTATATATATGGAACGAAACCTGTTTAAGAACCTTTCCCATTTAATATATAGAGCTTAATGTTTATGTCAGGTGTGTATGGGGTTTATTTGTTTTAAAGAAACATTTCGAAACGCTAGGTTTGAACTTAAGATTTACCCTGCTGGTTTAGTTTAAGTTATGCAAAAAGTATAAACACAGTTGCTAAGCTATAGTGTTTATCCCACCCAGGGATGGACGATATTATTGACACCTACCCTCACTAATAGAAGGAGAAAGCTTGATCGAATGACTGGGTAGTATACATCTAGAAAATACAAAAAAGAAACAGTGTAAAGTAAAAAAGATGTAATTTGAAAACAAATATTTAAAAAAGATATACGTAGAGGCGCAACATTAACAGACATAAAAATAAACCGTTTCATAACATTTAGTTCACAACAAAAAACACACACACTCACTGATTCACACATGTGCACACAAATACTTAAACGCACACAACAAAAAACACACACACTCACTGATTCACACATGTGCACACAAATACTTAAACGCACACCCACAGCGGTATTTTAACAATTAAAAAAATAATTTAAAATAATCACTGCTCTTTTCACTTTGTTTCCTATTTACAAATTAATATGAACTCAAACTATGACGTCACGTCACATTATTTTGTGGCGATAAACGCCATCTTGTTAATCTCGACACCAAAATGTTTATAATTTTGCGTCTTAATTTTCAATAATTTTTATTTTATATAGCTCATATAGGGAAAAACTACATTTTGGGCCCCCGGCCCCCAGTATCTTAAATATATGGAACGAAAGCTGTTTAATAACCTTTGCGGTATAATTTTGTGTACGTGTACCAAATTTCACGTTATTCGGTTGTCTGGAGCTTGAGTTATAAGGGAACAGACAGACGACAGACAACAAATGCGTCTTATATGTATACTAGGGGCAAGTACCCGGCTTTTCCCGGGTTTAACAACAGCAGCAACAACAACAAAAACAACAACAGCAACAAAACAACAAAAACAAACAACAAAAACAAAACAACAAATACAACAACAACAGCAACAACAACAAAGCAACAACAACAGCAACAACAACATCAACAACAACAGCAACAACAACAAAAACAACAACAGCAACAACTACAAAAACAAAACATCAACAAAAAAATCAACATCAAAACAACAAAACAACAACTACAACAACAAAAGCAACAACAACAAAGCAACAACAACAAAACAATTATTTTATGGCGATAGTCGCCTTCTTGTTAATCTCGACACCAAAGTGTTTATTATTTTGCGTCATTATTTTACGTCTTAATTTTCAATAATTTTTATTTTATATAGCTCATATAAGGAAAAAATACATTTTGGGCCTCCAGCCCCCAGTATCTTACATATATGGAACGAAACCTGTTTAGTAATCTTTCCGGTATAATTTTGTGTACGATACCAAATTTCACGTTATTTGGTTGTCTGGATCTTGAGTTATTAGGGAACAGACAGACAGACAGACAGACAGACAGCAAATGCGTCTTATATGTATAGAGATAGATTCTCTTCGTGGTCGGACCCTGCGAGGCAACAAGAAGCTGCATGTGCAACATATAATAATTTTAGAAAGCAGCGCACCAAATTACTGCATCAATGCATCAAAAGGTGTGCAAATTAAATATGCGCTGTAAAAAAAAATTATATGACGTCATTATTTTCGCTGATATTTTAATTTTGTAAATAGGGAACAACGTAAAAAAGAGGATTTGATGATGGTTAATTATAACATCAAAAAACAAAGGGGGCGCCATAGGCGCCCTACAACCCCTATTATAAAATACTTTGTGTGCATTTCAGAAAGTTTAATATTTCGTATTGATCAAACAAGGACAAGTTAGTGGGGCTTTTGAAAAAGATTGGCGTCGTAGGCGCCCTAAAAAAGTGCATTAAAGGGGTAAAAGAACTCTCCATGAGCAAGTCTGCGGCGTATGCTACGCCGCGGGGCGTCTAGTATTTTTAATTTATGGTGAAGTATAAGCGGTCACTGTTTAAAAGCCATCAAATATAATATTTTCTTTTCTTATTCAATCTGCAATCATTATTTTACGACAAGGATTTATTTTAATTTGACACTTGCCATTGATGCAAGAAAATTATTAAAATAAATACAGCTTAGCGAAGAAGAGGCATTTAAAGAATTCCAAAGATTTATTAAGGGAGCGCGTCTCTTAAGATTGTTTACCATGAGGCTTGGCACTTATGAGATGTGGGAAAAGAAGTAATTCCTCTAGTTAGCCGGAGACCAAGTAAAGTACTTGGTATGGAGCACTTGAATAGAATGTAACCATTGGTATGCAACATTGGTAGAATTTGGAAAACAAAAGTCATAATGACGATTGTGTAGCAGAATCTTGTTTGGTGAGGAAAACTTTGTAGAAGTGTAACGTTTGGTGTGACGACAGGTTGTAAGTAGATGGATAACATGCAAACAGGGCATGAGTGAGCGGTTGCTGTTTTGTAACCTCTTGTCAGGCTCACTCATACCCTTTCTGCATGCTATCCATCTACTTACCTATAAGCCTGATTGCAGTTTAACCCACATTTTGTTAGCGACAATTTATCAGGTTTAGGGTCCCTCACTCAAAAATCACAGATAAAGATGATCCTCGCTAGCCGATATAATGAGGTTGACATGTTGTGAAGATAACAAGAAAATATTTATCTAATTTAAGAGTTAAACACGAAGGTTTTCAAAGCTGTCAGTTGAATTTTAAAATGTCCGCATTAGCATATGACCACATACACAACACGTTCATCAGGGCCGGATTTAAACTTGATGGGGCCCTAAGCTTTAGGAGATATGGGGCTCTTTTGAAGTCCATATATTATACGTCAGTGCCAAATATGAAAATAAATTCCAGGGGGGCCTCCAAGAAGGCCGGGGCCCTAAGCTATAGCTTGTTTAGCAGATAGGTAAATCCAGCAACGCGTTCAATCGTATGAACGGATGTATGAAGAACTATCATTGCATCGACATGTGATGTGACCAAACACTTGTAGAGATTTTAACAATCCTCGGGTATCAATTGAAATGGTTTTAATTCTTTGGATGAAACACTTGTAGAGCTTTTAACACAGGAACTGGAATTCTTATAAGTGACACAAGAGGACGAAGGGCACACTTAAGACAGATTATGCAATATAGGCTTTGTCTAATATGCGTTTGAAATATTCGTATCACTTGGAAGATTTGAAATTCTTGTAATATCACACATGGAAGAAAAGTCGTTCTTGTATCTGGGTATTTTTTGATACAGTTGGGCGTTATTGAGATAAATTACATGAAGGGAGCGAACATATGCTAATACTCTGCCTACAAGAACTGACAGTAACCTAATACTCCCGATTTTTGAAGTGAAAATTTGTTGTGGGTCCTATTGACAAAATGCCTTTCAGGGGAGTGAATCGTTAGAGTAAGAAGCACTTAATCATAGAAAACTGTAATTTTTTATATGAACACATAAGCAGTGATGCATCTACAGTTAATAATTATACGGAACATATTTTCAGAAAACGTAAGTTAGAACAAGGCATTTTTTAGCTACTGTGTCTAGAAACAACATACCATAATATGCACATTAAAATTTTTTAAATTTTTGTACACTGTAGGAGAGGTTAACTTCTTCTCCAATTAATCTATGTATACCTCCAGCCGCATCCCTGTATTTACTGACTTCCACTATACTATTTATTCAGGATTACCCAAATGTGATGCGGAAATTTGGTCCAAAATTCTAAAATGTTTCTGCAAGCACAGACCCAAGGTCAGCATCACGTAAGTATTCTTTTTTCTTGAATAAAGTTGAACGTTTCCAAATTATAACCTGATGTTAAGCCGGACCACTAAAGGTTTCCTTTCTGATAGACGAATCTTCTTCTGTTCGCTTCTACATATTGTTTCCTCATGTTAGAGTCCAGCGCCGTGGGAAAATCTTACCATGATATAGTCAACAGCTTTGACTTATAGCTTGTAACTTGAACGTACACTAAATTTTAGAATAAGACTAAAATTCAGAACACAAGAGCATGGATAAGTGAAATAGATATGTTAGGTCACAGTTAGGGCACAGTTAGGGCAAAGTTAGGGCACAGTTATATGGCACAGTTAGGGCACAGTTAAGGCACAGTTAGGGCACAGTTATATGGCACAGTTAGGGCACAGTTATATGGCACATTTAGGGCACAGTTATATGGCACAGTTAGGGCACAGTTAGGGCACAGTTAGGGCACAGTTAGGGCATAGTTAGGGCACAGTTATATAGCACAGTTAGGGCACAGTTATATGGCACAGTTAGGGCACAGTTAAATGGCACAGTTAGGGCACAGTTAGGACAACAACGAAGATTAAAACTGAGACTAGTAAACATCTGATAATTTTAGACTTTATTGGTTACAATGTCTTATCGTCTGTATGTCCTTAAATTATAATCAATGGGACTTCTTGCTTGTGATTAGTTTAAGTGGACGATACCATAGGCGTGACGTCATAATTTATGTACGGTCCCATAGGCGTGACGTCATTTATGTACGGTCCCATAGGCGTGACGTCATTTATGTACGGTCCCATAGGCGTGACGTCATTTATGCACGGTCCCATATGCACTGTAGGGACGAATAGAGGGGCATTCTGGGCCACGGCCCATATCTCTTACAGCGATTTAATTGTTTGGCAGTAGCACAGTAATAGACATATATAAAGTCATCTCTTAAACAATATATACAGGAGCAACATAGGAATTTAAACCAACAGTTTTAAAAGAAATCAAAAAATAATTAACCAGATACATATTCCAAGAAATAAAAACATACAACAATAATACAATCTAAGCTAGACGGAGGAATAAAGTGACACAATATACAAACAAAAACACTAAAAAAATCTAAGCTAGACGGAGGAATAAACTGATAAGATATACAAACAATACTCCAAGCTCTCAGATTAAAACTCTTAGGACGAGCCATTAGAGATAAATCAGAAAATACATTCACACATAATTATTTCGGAATCGTATTGAGAAAATTAAGTACAACTGACAAAGGCACAGTACATTATATAAAAAGAAAATATTGATGTTTTTACAAAGCATGTATCAAGGCAACCGAAGGTATTGACGCAATAATCCACAAAAACACCTAAAAGATATACGCGTTTAATAATAAGACAAGCAACACAACTTACCAATAGTATAAAATAATAAAATGGGCAAATTTATAAACAGTGAGTACACATTTACAAATACACATACATTACAATAATACAAAACCAAGAAAAAGAAATAACAAAGTTATAATGGGATACAAGTCGCTATAATGAAACACAGGGGCTATACAATGTACTTCACTCTGCAGGTCAAGGGCTGATGAGACTGACCAGCATTTATATCTTACACGCAAAAACATTTTTACAAACTAAATTCACACTCAAACATTTGATACAAGAAGTTGTAAAATTCACAATGTAGATAAGAGTTAGCACAATAGAAATAAACATAATACCAGACTCAACAACCAATAAAAAGCAAACAATAAGCTTAAAAATAAACTCAAATACTTTACCTTTAACTGTTCAACGATCGATATTGCATCAATAGAGCATTAGACCAAGAGCTTAGACAACAATATAAAAGGTATCAGAAACTATGATTGAAATAACAGATAAAATATGATTGAAATAACAGGTAAAACCTTTTTTTCAGTTTAATGAACAAAATAGTTTAAGTTTAAAATATGTTTATGTTTAAAGTACATTCATTTGTAATCGTATGCGAAGGAGGATTAAATTACGATTAAACATTTTAAGATAAATATTTGGCGCTTTTCTTATCCCATGTTACTCGTCGGTCCAATGACAGTTATGCCGATCATTGTGTTATAACATACAAAGATTGACAATTGGATTTACTGCCCCAGTTTCTTAAAAAACAAATTTAATGTTAAACTGACATAGAATCTCAAATTTAAATGATTGACAGAAAAAAATTTTGTTCAAGTTTTTAACGACAGCATCTAATTTTCAAGTAGTATCACGAATGATACATTTTTGTCACTATCCTACTGGGACAAGTGCATTCTCTAAGGAAATTAAAAAATGTGTGTAACGGCAAACAATCTCAGAAATGTGTTGATAGGTAAATGGTTACATTTTTTTAGCAAGATTAAATTCATTCGGGACTTTGAAACTTTTTTTTTAAATGGCGCTTGGAAGATATCATGACGTTTGAGAATATGTAGTTAACGATAAAAACTAATTATCCTTCAGAACAAGCTTGTTAACCATAAAAACTCTGTTTAAACCAAGCTTTTTATTTTAAATAACGATCCTTCAAACCAAGCTTGTTAACGATAAAAACTATCTATCCTTTAACCCGATTTCTTAACGATTAAAAATATCCTTTAAACAAGGCTTGTTGACGATAAAATATCGTCAACACCAGGCTTGTTAACAATAAAAAGCTATCCTTTAAACTATGATGGTTAACGATAAACTAACTATCCTTCAAAACAAGCTCATTCAATGTAATTAGTAAAATATTTACTTTTGATTTTTTTCAGAGTAGAAACAGGATCGGACAGTAAAACTAAAAGGAAAGCAGAGATATCAAAAACCTTAGATGCAGTGACAAATCTAGAAGAAATTGTTGAAATTTCGGAGATGGTGTAATTACATAGTGTTTAAAAAAAACCTTTATGTTTTACTTAATTATCTTATCTTATCTTATCTATACAGACGCTCCTTCTATGCAGAAGATAGTTGCGTCCACAGACCATGACAGATGATCTGTTGGCAAGTGATGCAGCATTCACAGGCCACGGCTTTGTGGGTTCCACGCATTACCCAGCCGCCTAACTACATGTAGTGTTAGGTACCCATTCGGAGCGGGGTTACTCAGGGACGCCCTAGGCCTCGGGAACAAACCCTTGCCTTCACACGGATTCGAACCCGTGACCATCGGTACGACAGTCCAGTGCGCTGCCACTCGACCACCGCATCCCAATCAGCTATAGTGGCCATCTTAAAATCACATAACAAAAACAATTACGTGGTCATATGTAAAGATGGCCATGTGGCACAGCTACAAGGGTTACTTTGTGTCTACTTATAAAAAGGCTCAAGATCAAAACACATATCTAATGTAAGTTTCTCTCAATGAAAGTCGGCGTCGATGGCTACGTGTAACTGTCTCTCAATGAAAGGGGAGATACACACAACTTGAAGTAAAAATATAAAAAAAAACAATTAAAAAAAACATTCACCCCACATAACACATATTTTAATAGTTTGAAGATTAAAAGAAGTAGAGTTAACAATATTTAATCAATATTCTTAGTATAAAACCAATCTTCTATTTTGTATATTTCGAACATGCCAGTTAGAGCAATTCGTTTATTCCGTGTACTTAAATAGCCTAGAGATAAAAAAAAAGCCTTGAGTTATTTCTGACACAATCTAGAATTTAAAAAAGCTGTTTTTAAACTCAGCTTTAAGATTTTACCTAACAACATCCACAGATTTGAATGTTTCAATCTTACGAAATACGTGGGTGTTTAGGAAACTGATGTCTGCCCAAGACTTATGCCAGAAGAATTGTGGGTGTTTAGGAAACTGATGTCTGTCCCAGACTTATCTCAGAAGAATTGTGGGTGTTTAGGAAACTAATGTCTGTCCAAGACTTATGCCAGAAGAATTGTGGGTGTTTAGGAAACTGATGTCTGTCCAAGACTTATGCCAGAAGAATTGTGGGTGTTTAGGAACCTGATGTCTGTCCAAGACTTATCTCAGAAGAATTGTGTGCCATATTTTTACTTCGTACTTGTGTTCATGTTTCGGACATTGTGCTTGTGGGGCATCCAAACTTTGTAGGGGTCTTTGGCCTGTTGGATGTTGGCAACCACCTCGCTTTGTCTCTCGACTGACTTCATGCCGTCTGTGACCGTTTTATTCTTAGAGAGTATCTGTATGAAAATAAGGACACTCGTAAACCACTATGCTTTGGTTTGTTGTTGATTACATTTCATTTTAATAACGAGTTCACAAGTGAAAATGATGAGCAAACTTCTATTTAATACACGTACTTCGGGTAAGATGATTCAAGCCGAGTGTTTGCATGTGTCCACATCCATTGCCACATTTCAGCCTAACTTTTCCCCCATTCTCACTGAGTTCTATAACCTTATCATTTTCGTTGGATATAAATTCTTCTGATACTAATACTACTGTAATAAAAAAAACCAGAGGCTAAATTAGTATGAGAACGTGGCACTGGTGTGGTGATAAATTCATTGATTCTTAAAATTTGATAGCCGCCCCTGTTGTAAAAAATGGGGGGTGGGGGGAGGCGGCAAATTACTAGTTGTCAATAAGATAATTGTTAAAACGTGAAAATAAATTTTAATAAAATAAAAGAAAAGCCAAGATAAAAAAAATAAATGAAATGAAGATCTATATTAAAATACGAGAGCTCTTCTACTGCCAAATCTTCAAACTTCATTATAAATCTGAATTCTTGTGATACTAATGTTACTTAGCTGGAAAACATAGGGGCTGATAATATGACAATAATGTGCTGGTATACATAATTGATTCAAGTTTGATTTTAACGTAAGTGAACTACTGGAAAAAATGTTGGCGTATTTATATGGCTTATTTTAATTTTAATGTCTTTTGATTTGTGGCATAAACACCAATAATGGAAACAATTGCTTATCTAGTGCAATTAAAACTTTTCACACATAAATACAAAATTGTGGGGAGAGGGGGGGCAATTCATCGTTGTTAATTAGCTAATTGTTAAAACGTGAAAATAAATTTAAATAAAATAAAATAAAATCCAGCATAAGCACTCAATAAGAACTCAACATTACCAAAGTTTTTTTTTGCAAATGGAAGGAATCAGTAATTGGATTAAAAAAGAATAGACTATTAATAAAAGACCGACAATTAGTTGTTGTAAAAGAGAAAACAGAGTGTCAAGAATTTCTTGTTAGAATATTTGAGATAATTAAATCCTGGCGAAATTGAGTGTGACTTGTTGAAGTCACAGAGAGTGCAATGCGGTTGCGAATAAAGGAAATATTCTGGAACTAATGCATTAGCTTGAAAAGTACTATCGAGCACTCCGAGAAACATATTGGGAAAAGGGGTTATAAACTTGTCATCTAAAATTCAAACTGAGCTTATAGCAAAAGAGGCGTAACTAGGTTTTAGGCGCCCTTGCCTAATTTATGTTTGGCGCCCTTGATAAATTGACACGTTTAAGCTTTGCGATTATTTCGTTTGTTAGAAAAAAATATTTGAATTTCTCATATTTTATTTATGACAATAATTACGTGATAGTCATACAACGTGACTATAAAAAATGCTTAAGACGGGAACAATACTAATTTGTAATTTATTATTTACTAAGTAATACAAAATAAATTGGTGTATAAAACTGAATAGTGCAGTGTTAATAAAGACTACACCAAAACTTGAATTATCATGTCTTATAAATAAAAACAATAGTGTCAATGTGTCATGCTCATTATTTCATACATAACGATAGAAACTCACAGTTGAAAGTAAATTTAAGTAACGCTGCACCGATCCACTCATATGTCCTATATCGAAGGTTCAAAGCTTATCTTTTCTTGCTTTAATCTTTTCAAAATTATTGATTATTTCATCGAAGTTATTATTTTCGATGGAAAGAAGATCTAGAGATGATGTGCGTTGTTGAATTGAAGTTGATCTCAAGTAATTTTTGATAATTTTTAGTTTGCTGAAAATCCTTTCAGCAGTGACTACCGTGGTTCGCATTGTAAGAAATGTTTTCAGAGCTCGTTCGATATTCGGTTACGATTCTTACAATTCCCATTTAGCGAGAACATTTAGAATATCTAAATGTCATCGGATTTTTTGTTTTGCAATAATTCAATCATTTGCGTTTAAAGCATTTTTATTTCCATTTTAAATTGCTCTTTTTTTATTTTAGTTTTTGAGTTAGGGAAACTGGTCTAATAGGCGTGGACCGCTCCCACAACCCCAGCAACACCACTGCCACATAGATTTACATAGAGATAATCTAAAAAATCATTAATTTAATTAAAGTACATTCGATCGATCTAAAATTTTGATAGGTCATTTTTAGCACGGCGCGAGTCTGCCTGAAAATGTCAGCTCGCTAGCATACAAGGAAATGGGTTAAAAAATAGATCCAAAGTTTTTTCGGCAAACAAACAATCAAGCAATCAACCAGACGCTACGAGTTAATATAAACGATTTAAAAAGCGCTGACTGCTATGTATAGCTCAGGTGGAAAGAATGTCAATAGGTAGGACAGAAAGCACAGTATATATAGAGTAAAAAAGAGGTAGAAGGCTAACAAGCCGACCGAAGGAGTAAGAATGATGGATGCTGTTTAAAAAAAAACCAACAGCATCTGGGTGTGCGGTCATGAAGGCGAAAAGCCACGGGTTGTTCAAAATGGAAGAGAGTGGAAAGTGGACTGTAGCGCCAAATATGATGAGACAAGCCGCACTGAGTTTGTTATGAGATGAACTAGGAGTGGCTAAAAATGTATAGCAATTTTAATTGAAATCGGTTCTTGCACAGATCACTGACTGCTGTCTTGGTTTGAGGTGTTGATGAACAGTTGTAAAATGTCATGGTGTCAGATAGACCGACTCCACCCTCCACACCAACTGGAGCTGAATGGAAATATTGCTGATCACTGGAAGATTTTAAAGTAGCCCTTCGATATATACAAGAAAGCAGGCGGACTCTACACAAAAAGCAAAGTGCGCAGCATTTCACTACTGCAAGCAATAGCCAATGAAACTGTTGAAGTTTTCAATACATTGCAGTGGACAGGAGAAGAATATGACAAATTTAACATAGATATCTATTCAGTTTAGTAAATATTTAGGAAATTTGAAAATAATTGTCTACCTAGAAATAGAGAGGCATGTGTTTCTCTTGAAAAATCTAAGTGTATGAGAAAGATTAGAAAGCTTTATATTACTAACCACACTCAGAGCCGCATTTTACATTAGGGCTGATGTAGAATCCCTGACAATAAGGCGAGACAAGGCAATCATGACCATGGTGTAGCGATAACGTAGGTTGGAGCATAACGAACCTTGCTTTCAATTACAAGACCGATGGGTTAATAGGAAAAGACAGCAGTGCCCGTCCTTTATGGATGCTGTACATGAACTGGATGACTCAGTCACCATACCCGAGAACAGGGAACGGATGCGGCTAATCCCAGAAATGGGACTACATGAATGCTTTGAATTGCCTGAACTACGTCTGATACTGGCGAATGCGGTGATGACAAAAGCTAAGCCAGTCCAGCATCAGGGAGACGAAAGTCTGAACAAAATATAGACTTATGGCGACTGCACGATTAAAGTCTTTACTAACGCTTATGTTTCAAGAATGGAATAAGTTTGGGCGGCGTGCTTATTGAATACCCCCAGCCTGGGCCAGACAGCATCGAGCTGTCTGAAAGGTGCGTATTTGTATCTACCAGTCACGATGCAGAACTGGATTCAATCCACAGGGTCTGAAAGAGGTGTGCCTAACTTAGAGTAAGTCCATTCGACCGTCGTTGTCTTTACTGACTTGCGGCTTTCGCTCGAGGCCGTGAATCGATTCTCTCTGGAGGAAAATATGGTCAGTTTCATTTTAAAGGCAATAGATGATCTTCTGGCATGTAGCGGCAAAATAATTTTGCAGTTCATCACTGAGCAGACAGGCGTGGCGCGGCTAGACGGGGCCCATTTATTGGCAAA
This sequence comes from Ampullaceana balthica, assembly GCA_944989445.1. Lineage (NCBI taxonomy): Eukaryota > Metazoa > Mollusca > Gastropoda > Lymnaeidae > Ampullaceana > Ampullaceana balthica. The sequence goes on along the minus strand of CALYLW010000005.1, from coordinate 4,482,307 downwards.
AAGACTGTTCAGTTCAGCCCCCAAACGATCGCCCGATGACCCAGCTATGGCGTCATATCGTGGCATATGGACCACTTCCGAGAGAAGTGGCTCCAGTGCTGGGTATCTAGAGACTCGGCCAGAAAGGTTTACCAGTATATGCCGAGTCAGAGTAATAACGATCCCTGGTGGAAACTAAAGCGTAGCGACAAGACTCTAATCACCCAAATGAGGACTGAGCATTGTCACCGCACAAAGCTACCTACATAGGTTAAACTTGAGAAGAGATAATGATCGTAGAGTATGTGGTAACTCTGAGTAGACGGTCAAGCATATGAAGGTGGAACCCCTCAGGCTTGTTGGGGATTAGGATAGGTAAATTCCAAAAGCTGTGTAAAATTGTCGTTATGGCGATGCCTGCTTGATGAGGCTTGCCCGTGAAGCAATGAGCTTAAGCTTGACTTCAAAAAGAATGTCATGAAGGTTTTATAACAGAACTGAAACTAAAATCAAGGTCATATGAATGCAATAGTTCAACAGAATTATTGTTAAGCGTAGAATAGCTGTGAAAAATTAATACTGGAGAGCAAGATTACTTCGGTAGTCAGACCTGAATCTAAATAAAGCTGGACAAATATGAGAGCATCTGAAACAACGGCTTACTACGTACAGCGGTTAAACATTGCCTGTTGTAAGCAAAGCATTAGTCAAATACTAAGTGAAATATAAAAAAAAGAAAATTTTGAATTTCAGAGAGTAAAAAAAAACAGTCTAAGCCCATTATTGATTTGTCGGGTTGTCAGCAGATAAATCTTATTAAAATTTCTGTGTAATATGCAATTAGTATCAGGGATCAAAGCTAAAATGGAAGTATTACAAAAAATCCGCCAAAATCTGAGAAAGTCCAAAATTTCATATTGAAAACAAAGAATATATGCAGAAAGTACCTAGAGGCTCTTGGAAGCCAAGAGTAATTGTATCAGGAGCAACTACACCAAGGTTTTACATCGTCAAACACCAAAGTTGGTATGATATTCCGTCGAAACTAAAACATTTTGAAACAGTCATTTAGTTGGAGGAGAGGTGTTCCAGATAGTCTACACACCTGAATCAGTGGAAGAAGTAAAAGCTCCCAACGTTTGGATCAATGAATATTAAGTTGATTCTTGCACATTTCTCGGAAAGTATTGTATAATAAGCTAATATTCAACTACTCTTTCCGTCTGGAGAAAATGAATATATATTTTGATAGTATTTTGTTTAGGTTTGAATAGCAAACTTTATATAAAATTCATATCTAAATATGATAATTTGCTTAACTGCCAGTTTTCTTTCCTGGTATTAGAATACCTTTGTTATTAAATATAAGTTTCCAAAATTGAGAATTTTATATTTTCAAATGTTGTTGCCTTTTATGAGTCCTCTGAAATTTCAGAATGTTTCTGATTCGTTTTTTAAAAATACAGTTATCCTGTTAATGCTCACAATCTCATACCAGAACAAAGATATTACGGATTTTTCGATGTATAAAATCTACATTAGGCAAAAATACAGAAACCGCTTCATAGTTAATCTCCAAACCAAAAGCGTGTCATTAAAAACATCTTTCAAAGTGACGAAAACTCATTGCGCATCATTCTTTGCACCTTTCTGGGTGTCTGAAAAAAATGCCCTTTTTAAGTTAGTCAACAGCGTAAATAAATAATAAGACTGTTAGATTTAAGCAACATGATTAAAAATTGATGACAATTTTCATAAACACTTTAATGTATTTTTAAACAAACGTTTAAATTAAAGATATATAATAAATAAAATATTAATTGTAATTTTGGAATGGTTCCTTGACAAAAAAAACCTGGCCATGAATCCAAGGACCCACATCCCTTTGGCTGTATTTGTGTTTTTAAAGATTTATCTGTCGCATCCTTTCTTTAAGTCTATTTGGTTGAACTTAGCATTTGATATCATTGCGTGATTTCACATTGTATAGAAGTATATTAAAATATATAATATTTTGTATATTTTTATAAGTAATTAACCATTGTTTAAATATAAATAATACAGTAAACATGAATAAAGATATTTAAATTCAAATTGGCTATAATTCCTAACTAAATCTCTTCCAGAACTGAGATCTGAATCAAAGATAACTAAAGTTGCTCAACCTGTCACCGAGTTTCACAAAATCTGTATGTCCAACAAATTTTATTTAGTTCTTGAACTAAAAAACTTTGGCATTAGAATCAGCTCTAGGGTCACGTGCTGTATTCACAAATTATTTGCCTTTCATTTCTAAACACGGGTTTGATTAGCAGCAGATATGTTCTAGTATTAATTCTTCTCGCTTCAAGTTATTTTATTCCTTGTTCCCTCGTATTTGCTTTGACTCAAATGCTTTTTTTTCAGATTGTGTAATATAAAAAGGCAACGTGCTAGTGGTACAGACTTTTGCTCTAAACGATGCCGAAAATAGGTGAACTTTTCCTTGGGATCATTATGATATTCACCATAAGCAACCAAGGTAAAAAATTAATGTACAGATGCAAAACATTGAATCACTTTGAAAACACTAAGAGAACTAGTTTCAAACTTTTACCTTAATTTTTTTTCTTAGTGTTAGCTGTCTTGCCTTGTTTTCAGAGCATATTCTTTACATAATGTTTGCTAACTGTAGGATGCTGGTGCTAGGGGTAATCATGCTCAATGTCACAGTGCATCAGATATGTTGGAAGCGCATGGTTAGCCTGACATTTTTATATCAGATATTGAAGATAGCTCACGATTCATGCAATTAATCTGGTTTTTAGGCAATTTGATGTTTGGCTAAAGTTAATTTACAATAGTTAATATTTAAAATAAAATTGTCAGCGGATGTCCTTTTATTAAGGGAAGCTAGGATAAGAACAAACAGTTTTGTGTTGTGTAAATGATGATGGCACGTCGGAGGATCTTTATTATCAGACATTTGTATAGAATCGTTTGTGTTTATGGGCTACTGATATTTATTATAGCGAACAGATGCAAGAGCAAAGAGAAAGCCACATTATTTCAACACAGTTAACGTGTGATTATACTGAAAAATTAAACTTTTAATATATATTAACTATTAACTGTTGTCTTCATAGACCTAACAAAGTCATTTTACCTAGTCAGCCGCAAGGGTCTGTTCCGTATACTGGAGAAAATAGGATTTCCGCCACGGCTTCTTAATATCGAATCTCTACACACCAAAATGCACAGCACAGTGCTCTTCGATGGTGCCACCTCTGAACCCTCCCCAGTTCTTAGCGGAGTCAAACAGTGCTGCGTACTGGCACCAACACTCTTTAGTATCTTCTTCTCGGTGCTACTGCGACATGGTTTCGTGGACTGTTCCGAGGGTGTGAAAATTCATACCAGGACGGATGGAAGCCTATATAACATCAGCCGGCTCCATGCGAAGAGCAAAGTGAAATTTTTTAATTTTATCAATCAGAGATTGGCTCTTTGCGGATGACGCAGCTATCACCTCACATACAGAGATAGGACTCCAACAGCTGGTCAATACATTATCAGAGGCATGCAAGGAATTCGGACTAGCGATAAGCCTCAAAAAGACAATTTATGACCTTTGGGACGAAAATCACTGTGTACAAGGCATGCGTGCTCAGCACACTCCTTTATGGTAGCGAGTGCTGGACGACCTATGCCAAGCAAATAAGGTAGCTCAACCGTTTCCACTTGCGAAGCTTAAGTACACATGAAGTGGCAGGATAAAATCACAAAGTTGGAGGTATTCAGTAGGAGCTATATGCTGAGTAAGCACTCAATACTGAGTGAGAGGCGCCTGCGGTGGTTGTGCCATGTTCACAGGATGGGTTCGGAGCAAATTCCAAGAGTCCTGCTTTATGGTGAGCTGGCAACTGGTGTGAGGAAAAGAGGTCGCTCCTGCATGCGCTATAAGGACGTCAGCAAGAAAGACATGTCCTTGTCGTGAATCGATCACACAGTTTAGGAGGCCATGCTGAGGAGCGCACACTCTGGCGGTCAAAAGTGCGTGAGGCATTCAATTTTCGGAAGCCATTCTCACAGCCATGAGTGAAGAGAGAAGAGCCAGGAGAAAGCCCAGGGGAAGAGGGGAAGAGGAGCAGGAGTCAACGCCATCATCCCCTGAGGACAGACGGATGCCATACATACATACAACATTAAGTAAGTACAGGAGAAAGCCCAGGGAAAGAGGGGAAGAGGAGCAGGAGTCAACGCCATCATCCCCTGAGGACAGACGGATGCCATACATACATACAACATTAAGTAAGTACAGGAGAAAGCCCAGGGGAAGAGGGGAAGAGGAGCAGGAGTCAACGCCATCATCCCCTGAGGACAGACGGATGCCATACATACATACAACATTAAGTAAGTACAGGAGAAAGCCCAGGGGAAGAGGGGAAGAGGAGCAGGAGTCAACGCCATCATCCCCTGAGGACAGACGGAGGCCATACATACATACAACATTAAGTAAGTACAGGAGAAAGCCCAGGGGAAGAGGGGAAGAGGAGCAGGAGTCAACGCCATCATCCCCTGAGGACAGACGGATGCCATACATACATACAACATTAAGTAAGTACAGGAGAAAGCCCAGGGGAAGAGGGGAAGAGGAGCAGGAGTCAACGCCATCATCCCCTGAGGACAGACGGAGGCCATACATACATACAACATTAAGTAAGTACAGGAGAAAGCCCAGGGGAAGAGGGGAAGAGGAGCAGGAGTCAACGCCATCATCCCCTGAGGACAGACGGAGGCCATACATACATACAACATTAAGTAAGTACAGGAGAAAGCCCAGGGGAAGAGGGGAAGAGGAGCAGGAGTCAACGCCATCATCCCCTGAGGACAGACGGATGCCATACATACATACAACATTAAGTAAGTACAGGAGAAAGCCCAGGGGAAGAGGGGAAGAGGAGCAGGAGTCAACGCCATCATCCCCTGAGGACAGACGGATGCCATACATACATACAACATTAAGTAAGTACTGTATAGAACCTTTGCTTCAAGTTTACTGAACCCCACTTCTGCGTCTGCTTACTTTTCTCTTTATGTCTCACGTGCTCACCTTCGCGCAAACAACGAAGTCGATAAGTGTCACTCTCTCTCTCTCTTTATTCCTTCATAGCATTTTTCTTTTGGTTTGGGTGCGGATGCCCCTTCTGTTCAAGACACGGTCATTACGGTGGGACGCGGTGGTCGAGTGGCAGCGCACTGGACTGTCGTACCGATGGTCACGGGTTCGAATCCGTGTGAAGGCAAGGGTTTGTTCCCGGGGCCTAGGGCGTCCCTGAGTCACCCCGCTCCGAATGGGTACCTAACACTACATGTAGTTAGGCGGCTGGGTAATGCGTGGAACCCACAAAGCCGTGGCCTGTGAATGCTGCATCACTTGCCAACAGATCATCTGTCATGGTCTGTGGACGCAACTATCTTCTGCATAGAAGGAGCGTCTGTATAGATAAGATAAGATAAGATTAAGTCTGCAACATGTTAAACTGGCTTGCGGCATAAGCACATTCACGTCATAGTCAATGTTAGGACTCTGGGACAATGTGCTGCCAAGTTAGGCAAAGCGATTCACTGCGTTGATTTGTTGCGATTTATGATTCTTTATGGCCCAAAGTTTGGGCTAGCATTGAGGTGGTTGGTACAGAACTTGTATCTTCTTCGTGCTGATGGTGAGTCCGTAATTCATGATACAGACCTGTTGGCTCCCTATCTACTGTACGCATGTGAAACATGGATGGTGTACCAACGCTATTCGCAGTTGCCGAACTTCTTTCATATCACAATCCTGAGGACATGTATCAACATCAAATGCCTGGGATAAGTTACAGGCAAAGAAATAGGACTCCCAATATCAACACCAGCCTCATGCTATCCAAATTACGCTTGGCGGGACACGTCGTGTGCATGCCAGACCAACTGCTTCCAAGGAGGCTCTTCAGGGCGAGCTTATAGATCAGCAGAGATCCCACGGAGGTCAAAGGAATGACAGCAGGCTACCAAGTCATGGGATATGCCGAAAAAGATCGTGCTCGTAACCCTCCCGACGACATCCTGACCATCCTTTTGGTCTCATAAGCCACCAATAGCCACACCAAGCTGTCACAGCACGTGCTAGGATCAAGAAAATGGTCCGCATCGATCACGATGGACAAAGAACAACTCATATAGCATCCTTGATACAATGACTGTTACTTTCACTCAGCCACTCTACCTACTCTATGTGACTCTCTTAAACTCTACACTGTGCTCTTGTCTCTGTCCAATCTACCCCGTTGTTTCCTATCCAACTAGTGTTTCCCAATTATAAGGCCTCATAAAAGCGTCGCAATAATTGCTTCCCAGCCTATCAGACGTAACTTTTTCATAAAATGGTCGTGTGGTACCCCACTATGTCTGTCCCTACCATTTTATTTGTCTTTACCAAAATCTCGCCAGCGCTTGTCGATCTATCTGGTATTAGTGTCTCGCCCGTGATACTGTACGATTAAAAGTATCATATGTCCAGCGTCAATGGTCTAATATCCCTTACCTCGTTATATTCCACACTTTTAAAAATCTCCACAATGCTGCCTGACACACATTCAGAAAGAAAATAACTCGTATTACAACTGAAACATTTATAAATCCAATTGGTGTGCCAGTAAAAGGTATTCATTTCCAAAGTTAAATGATTGTTTCTTTAGTTATTTTAAAAGAAAAAAATCTGCCTCAACATTGTGTAATAAAAATTAAAACGGGTGAAAGACTGATCATCATCATCATCGTCCCATCAGGGGCATAGGCTACGAACAAAGGCTCTCCAGGCATCCCAGTCCTGCGGCAATCTTTCTAACTGTCCCCAGCTGTGCCAACTCATTTTGGTATCTGCCTCCAGTTTCCTTCTCCAGGTCAGGACGACCTCTTTTCCTCTTGCCTTGGTGGTTCCAAGTGAGGGCTTGTCTCACAATGCTGGATATAAGCTTTTCTGAGAGTGTGGCCAATCCACCTTCATCTGCGCTGGCGTATTATCTCTTCCACAGGCTCTTGTTGTGTGCGTTGCCAGAGGTCCTCGTTGGTGATGATATTGGGGTCAGCGGATTCGGAGAATTCTTCGGAGACATGTGTTTATAAAACTTTGAAGCTATTTTGAAACGGCTTCTATTGTTCACTATGTTTCTGCTCCATACAGCAAGACTGGCTTTACTGTGGTGTTGAATATCCTGACCTTGGTATGGAGAGTCAAGTTGTTGCAGGTCCAAACTTTTTTAAGCTGTTTAAATGTTGTTCTTGCTTTGCCAATTCTCATTCTTACATCGACGTCTGTCCTTCCTTGTGTGTCAATGATGCTTTCAAGGTATGTGAAGCTTTCCACCTCCTCAAGATTTGTTCCTTTCAGTGTTATTGGAGTGTTGCTTGATGCATTTATTTTAAGGACTTTGCTCTTTCCCTTATGGATGTTCATGCCAAGGCAAGCAGAGAATTGTGCTACATAGTTGGTTTTCTCCTGCATCTGTTGAAGTGAGTGTGACATTAAAGCCAGATCATCCGCAATGTCCAGGTCATCAAATTGTTTCTATATTGTCCCCTGTATACCATTTTTCTTTTGCTCTGTAGATATTTTCATTATCCAGACGATAGTAAGCAAGCATAAGAAAAGCGAAAACAGACACCCTTGTCTGACTCCGGTCTGTACCCCAAAGCCGCTGTTGCTTGTTGGCCATGAACAATTCTACATGTAAGTTATTAGTAGGAAGCCTTAAGTATGTCTGTCAGTTTTTGTGGTATCCGTAGTGTCTTAGCAACTTCCACAGAATTGGCCTGTCAACACTATCGAAAGCCTTTTGATAGTCAATAAAGTTGATGTATAGTAGTAAGTTCCACTCCAGGGATTGTTCAGATATAATTCTCAGTGTGGCAATCTGGTCAGTGCATGATCTATCCTTTCTAAAACCTGCTTGTTGGTCTCTAAGATGGGTGTCTATTTCGTCCCTCATTCTGTTTATCAGCACTCTGTTAAATACTTTGCTTGGTATGGATAGCAGAGTTATACCTCTATATTTGGAGCAAGAGCTAAGGTCTCCTTTCTTTAGGAGCTTAATGAGATGTCCTTTTTTCCACTCCGTCGGAATCTGTTCTTCCTCCCATATTTTCTTGAGAAGAATATGTAGCATGTCAGAGCTAGTCGTAATATCTGCTGTCAAGGCTTCTGCCAGTATTCTGTCTGGACAAGCCGCTATAACTTTCTCTAGTTGTTTAATTGCTCTGCTTATCTCTTGTTTTGTGGGTGTGCAGCAGTCTATTTCTAGGTCATGTTCCGCTGGCTCAGTGTTGAGTGTGTATTGTGGGACTGGTCGGTTAAGGAGTTATTCAAAATGTTCTATCCATCTTTTTTTTTATTAACCACGTTTTATTAACTCACTTTCGTTCCTGGGGCATTGCCTGTCGGTCCACAATTTTTCAAATCTGCCAACGTAAAATTAAACCACTTCTGATGGTCCTAGAGATCTCAAAATTTTACCACAGAAAGATCTTGGATTTTAATGCATTGTATCGAAATTTCAGATCGATCGAATGTACCGTTATTAAATTATTGAATTTTGTAGTTTTTTTCTATATATAAGCATCTGTACCGTCTGCTTTTGTTGACATCCATGAGTTCACCCCGTGACCACATCACCGTGTTTTTAAAGCGTTGGGCGGGGCGCTAATGAGTTTTTTGGTATAAAAAAATAGAGGTAAAAAAGTTTTTTAAAAACTACGTTCTTGTAAGTGGACTAAAAAAATAAAATAAATAGAGGCAAAAAAAAAGATTTTTAAAAACCACGTTTTTATAAGTGTACTAAAAAGAAGAAAATAATTTAAAACTAATAAGTTCAAGTACTTTCATATAATATGACTAAAAACGTGGGGCGGGTGTTTGGTATAAAAATTAACGATTTATAATTAAGAAGGCAAAAAAGATATCTATAAGTGAGAGAATGAGTGAACTGCATATGTAAAACATCATAAGCGCCCACCCAACGTTTTTAGTCATATTATATGAAAGTACTTGAACTTATAACTTTTAAATTATTTTCTTATTTTCAGTACACTTATAAAAACGTGGTTTTTAAAAATCTACCTCTACTTATTTGTGACCCTCTTCCTCAGGTATAGATTTCCCAACTTTATTTTTAACAGGTCTCTCTATATTTTTGAACTTTCCGTATAGCTTTATTATAGTACTGAATAGTTCTCTTGTGTTTCCATGGTAAGTTGCCTATTCTGCTTCAATTGCTAATCCTTATATGCAGTTCTTTTTATCTGACTTTATACTACGTTTAACGTCTTTTTTTGCTTCTGTGTATTCTGCTGATGCTCTAGCTTCTGGTGCGGCTGTTGTTGAGATTTGCCTTCTTCTTTTTCCTCTGTTGGATTTTCTCCAAGGTTTCATTAGAAATCCATTCTTTATGCGTTTGTTGTCTGGGGCCCAACACTTCCTCACAGGTGGTCGTAAGTATTTCTTTAATGCTTTTCCAGTTTTGGTCAACTGTTTCTTCGTTGCCTAGTTCTTGTAACATATGGAATTTGTTGGATACTGTAATTTTGAACCCATTAAGTTTTTGTTCCCCTTTCAAAAGAATAGTGTTAAAACTTTGGCGCTTGCTTTTCTCACTTGTCCAATTATTTTTTCAATTTGAGCCTTAGTTTAGCAATCAGTAGATGGTGGTCTGAGGCTACTTCTGCTCCTCTTTTTACCCTAAAATCTTGGAAAGATCATCTAAACTTTTTTCAGATACAGATGTGGTCGATTTGGTTAGCCTTTCACATATCTGGTGATATCCATGTTGTCTAGTGGATATATCTATGCATGAAGAGGCTTCCACCGATGACCAGTCCATCTGCAGCACATATATCTGCTAGCCTTTCACAATTATCGTTCATCTCTCCGAGGCCGTGTGTTCCCATGCATTCTTAATATCCATTATTTTTGCTGCCTATTTTCGCATTTAGGTCGCCCATTGGTATAATCACATTGCTCCTAGGACACTTTTGGATAAGTGTTCTCAGTCTGTTGTAGAAGTCCTCTTTGCCCTTTCTTTACTTTCATTAGTATGAGCGTATACCTGAAGAAAATACATATTGACTTCTTGCTTTTTGGTCCTAAATCTTGCGGTGATTATCAGTGGAACATGGGCTTCCCACCCTAAAAGGGCGTTCTGAGCAGTTTTGGAAAGCATGAGTGCTACTTCTTGGTGTAAGCTGCATTTTCTTCTTCATGGCCTGAATATAGTAGCAGTTCTCCTGTGCTGAGCCTCATCTGGCCTGAGCCAGTCCATTGGATTCTCTTATCCTTAAGATGGCTTGCTTGTACCGTTGCATTTCGACAGCAACTTGGGCAGTTTTTCCAGGTTCGAATATGGTCCTTACATTCCATGTTCCTAAACTGGTGGTGGTCCTAGTGGAGAGGATGGTCGTCTGCCAGGTGGTTTCCGTTTGGCTTTGGCCATTCAGCTTCATTAGTTCTCTGATAAGATACCCATCATTTCCAAGGTCCAAGTTTCCTATTTTTATCTTTGTTCGTGTTTTTGTAGCAAGGCTCTTTTTAAACGGGCAGGGATTGCTAGCCCTTCGCACAACCCTCCTTTCTCACCCAGGCTTGGGACCGGCTACGGCAGAGTTGAAAGACTGATATTAGCACAGTATGTTTAGTAAAGTAAATATTGTGTTTGAGGAGCTTAGTGCTAGAGCCGTGTCGTGACATTTCTAGGAATGAAGGCCTGCTGTCGGGGACAGCTCTTTAAATTAAAATTGATATTTAATTTTCAACTGTTCTTGTGCTCTACAACAAATGATGAGGATTTCTAAGTTCGTTTTTTCTTCTTTTTCACACAATATTCAAACAGGATATACCGGAGTGCAAGGAAAGCGCATAGCGAAACCTACGACTATGGAATCAATCGTTTTCGGAAAACCAAGTTGTCCTGATGGTTACGTCGAGGATGTCGATTATTTCGTTGTTACTGGCTCCGTCAACATAACTGAATTCATGACCGAAAAATACCCCAGGCCCTATATTCAAGTTTTTACTGAAAATAAATATGGACGCTGGTTTAGTGTGAGTTCTATTTTGTAATTATTATGTTAAGACTTTCACGTTTTCAATCGTTATACATGAACGTTTTTCGCTTACAATCAATAAAAATATATTTGAAAATTTAAATTTTTTTTTAAAAATAATTTATACCTATATATATATATATATATATATATATATATATATATATATATATATATATATATATACTAGCGTACACCCGTCAAAAATGACGGAAGTGTTCAGCTGAAATCTATTTATTTTATAAAAAATGCACTTTTTTTTAGAGCGCCTACGGCACCGACCTTTTTCAAAAGCCCAACTAACTTGTCCTTGTTTCATAAATACGAAATATTAAACTTTCTGAAATGTACACAAAGTATTTTATAATAGGGTTTGCAGGTCGCCTACGGCGCCCCGTTTATTTTTTGATTTTATAATTAACCACCATCAAATTCTCTTTTTTAAATCCTTTATATTAACTCGTGGTGTCTGCACCCGACTTAGTCGCCAAAACTTTTAATCGATTTTTAACCCACTTTCTTGTAAGCTAGCGAGCTGAAATTTAGCAGGCAGTTTTGTGGCGATGATAAAAACAATGTATCAAAATTTCAGATCGATCGCATGTACCGTAATTAAATTATTGATTTTTTAGATTATTTTATTTATTCCTATGTATCATGCTATTTTTTGTGATAGAGCGTCGCGGTGCGTATTATATTGAACAACCTTTCTGTCGCGCAATAAGGTGCGTATTTTATTGACAACTCTTTTTATAAACATATTCTTGATCGGTGCGCATTATATTAAACATGTTTTACGACACAACTGCAATTTTGTATTTCTGGATGGTCTGGCGCTGCGTATTATAGTGAACATTCTTTTAGTTACATCTCGTACATAAAGGATTTATAGTCAAAAACTTGGTTTTTTACGGGTTGTTTTTTATTAAATCCTTTATATTAACTCGTGGTGTCTGCGGCCGACCTTGCTTGCTTGTCGCCAAAACTTTTGATCGATTTTTAACCCACTTGCTCGCAAGATAGCGAGCTGAAATTTTGCAGGCAGTTTTGTACCGATGATAAAAACAATGTATCAAAATTTCAGATCGATCGCATGTACCGTAATTAAATTATTGATTTTTTAGATTATTTTATTTATTCCTATGTATCATGCTATTTTTTGAGATAGAGCGTCGCGGTGCGTATTATATTGAACAACCTTTCTGTCGCGCAATAAGGTGCGTATTTTACTGACAACACTTTTTATAAACCTATTCCTGATCGGTGCGCATTATATTAAACACGTTTTACGACACAACTGCAATTTTGTACTTTTGGATGGTCTTGCGCTGCGTGTTATAATGAACATTCTTTTAGTTACGTCTCATACGTAAAGGATTTATAGTCAAAAACTTGGTTTTTTACGGGTTGTTTTTATTACATTGTTCCCTTTTCTAAAATTGAAAATATGAGCTAAATCAATGACGTCAAATAATATTTTTTACGGCGCATCTTCAATTTGCACACCTTTTGGTGCATTGGTGCAGTAATTTGGTTTTCCCTGCTTTCTAAAATTAGTAGCGTCAGGACAGACTGACTGACTTGCGTGACAATTGCAAATTACATAGTTTTATATAATTTACCAGAACAGGAACAAGTCGGGTGCAAATAAGCATGACGAATGACACTCGAAAGGGATCAACCAATCACAGTTTATGGTTGCCAAGCGAAGCGGTGGCAGCAAGACTCGAGATCAACAGTGCTTCTTGTGTTCATTTGTGTTGCTCCTTCTCAGAATAACATGTCTTTCGTAGTGTAGTGGTTGTCTCATTTGCTTAACCCGTGGAAAGTCCTGAGTTCAAGCCCCAGCGGAATATGGCTGACCCTCACTAGGGTCGGCCAATAATAGCTTATGGTTGACAAGCCAGAGTGGTGCAGGTTGGGGGCAGGTAGCTAACCGCAGTGCGCATGTCTCGAGACCAATATTGCGTCGGGGTCCCCTACCTCCCAACGTTCATTAACGTTGTTCTGATTTCTACTTTCTGTAGTTTGTATCCGTTCTTTCCCACCTTTCTTTGCACTATGAGCAGGTAGTTAGCTACAATGTATTAATTTAATACATTATATTGCTCGATTAATCGGGAGTGAAAAGTATGTAAGTAAAAAATAAATAAATTAATAAATTGGAAAAATACATATTATAAATATTTTCTTAAATTTCAATCAAATTTTAATCGATCAAAATATTTTAATCGATTAAAATTTTTACGGATTAAACGATTTAATTGATAAATTCCGCAGCCCTAATATATATGTATATATATATATATATATATATATATATATATATATATATATATATATATATATATATATATATATATATATATATATATATTAAAATACATCTATATGATCTTTCGCAGCACACGCCTTCTCAGATAAAATTGAATAGGCAACCTTCCATTAATCCTAATTATATCTCTTGTAAATAACTATAAATTCGCAAAGTTTTTTTGTGGAAATTAGTTAGGCAAATAATTCTTTTTTTTTGTTGTTGTTAGATTATAAATTACCGGTTTCCAATCAATAAATATAAACCTCTCAGAGTAATTTTGTTGTTTCCTTTTTAAGCCTCGGAATGAACAGGTAACACTGAGGAATGTAACGTGTGCTGATGTAAATTCTGTTCCTGCTGCCACATGCGTCTGTCTATATAAAGATGAACGAAAATTTCGTGTCAAGTGCAATGTAACCATGGAGTCATTTATTACGAATTCAGTCATAAAATTATGCCTCGTGGCGTATTATGCCTATTGCAGTACACCTTCAGAGCCTGTCGGTCATGTTTACAGTAAGTAGAACATTTTATTTATAAATTGCAGGGGTGTGCAAATTAATGTCCGCGGGTAATATTCGGCCCTACACAGAGTTTTTTGTGTGTGTCCCATTCTCAATCATGCCATCACCTTAACCCATTGAAAAATCGTAAAATTTGTGATGAATCCAGTGTGTTTAAAGAAAAAAGGACACAGCTATTTCCTTGGTAAGATCATTTTAAACGGCGTGGCCCTCCGCAAAATCTACTATCTCAAAGTGGTCCCCGAGCCAATACAATAGCAACCACTGATACAGTTTCTTTTCAAATTTATAATAATATCAGAATGTTAAACATAAATGACTTTGTAAAAGTGTGAAATATTTAATAGATTTCAATTTTTCAGCAGGAAGGATAGATTTTTAATATTTTTAATAAGTACAATATTTTAAATTTCCTTCTGAAAGCATCGGCCTGTAGCACATACATTTATACCATAGATCATTTTATACTACGAAAGTCAAGAATAGTTTGCATGCTAAATTAATTTGTAATAGAGTTATCCGCTAAATAAGTGTACTTAAGAAAAATAAATGAGTGAATATCTGTAGCATGAAGTGTTGCAGCTTTCCGAAAACTTATTTTTTATCTGTAAATAGCAGACGATCTCAGTAAAAATGAAAAAAAAATCAAAGAAACCAATGAGATGTGCGCTTTAAAAACATTTTTGCCCGATACCTTCGTGCAAGTCTTAAAAAAGGCCAAAGTTTCATAGCAATCAGAGAAAAAGACGTCTGGGGCCAACGGCCTGTCATGTGAGAGTCAGGAAATTCATGATAGAACAGTAGAAAGTGTGGTGTAGGTGTTGATGCAAACAGTATTCCTAGTTTACAGAAAGATAACTAATATTAGTGGGGTATATTTATAGCTATTATTAACAGTAAAACAGCACAATAAATACAAATAATCATACGATGATTCACGATATAGTTAAAAGTATTAATTCAAATTAATAAATAATCACTATGTTAATAATTAATTATTGATGGCACAATTCATTGTAATTGTATATAAAAAGTTTAATAAATTTATGTAATCGCTCATCTCCCTTAAAGTGAACATTTCTCGCCTTTGATATTCCATAAAAAAACAACAACCAAAAAACTATATTTCAATTCTTATTATTGAATTATTGATCTCCAACTTAACGTGAAATCAGATTGCGATTGTAGTTTCAAATCTTTTCCTAATTACCTTAAAAACAAATGATCCTACATGTGGAAGAAAATCAGAAGCCCCAAGCCTAGTGCTCTTCATGGGTCTTCCTGGAAGACCCTCCCAGCTATCTGGCCCCCTCCCCCAGAAAAGGACGTGACAGCTGGGAACTGAGCGGTCGCTTCTGAAGCGGCCACCTTGGCATCTAGGACAGAACGTCGATGATGCCTCCCACTAAGTTGACCTCACAAGGAGGGGTGGAATTGCCTTACTACGACACGCTACCACTTTAGCGCCACCCCAGCGTAGCATACGAGTCTCAATGGTTAGGACCGCCGCTATGTGGGGGATCATCAATGACCTACCTAGGGTGCAACCCCCACTAGAAGGTTTCCTCAGAGCTGGCGTCCGCTGCGTTCTTCGCGGTTCCTTTTGCTAATCCGTACTGGCGCTCCTGGCCCTAAACCGGCACCGCTCATTGGCGTTGCTAGTAAAAACAAATAAAATCCTCGATATCTATTGCTATCAAAAATATAAAATTTTGCGTTTAAAAAAAATCCCGTAATTTTTATTTCTAAGATTTGACCTAGGGGACAGACACGAAAGCAATTTTTATACAAGTGGGGGCAACTCACAAACTAAAATTTTCCTCAGGCACATAATTAAAAAAAAACACTTTGTAAAGAAATGTTATTATCAATTATCTACACTATTAATACTATATATTTTTTCAGATAATACAGCTTGCTTGAAGTTTTGGGTTTATTCTCAAAATGAAGGGAAATCACTTTCAAGTAAGCTTAATGCTGATCCTTAGATTTAAATATGAGCAAGGAACCAACAAGGTTTTACAATATATATCTTTCTGTAAGTGCAAATCAATGCCATTTTTCATTAGATGATGTTTGACACATCAACTATTTGACTGCTTCAAAATGATTTTAAAGAATTGTGTAGAACTTAGCAGTAAACTTAGTGATGTGACTTATACATGGTATCTCATTAAATGTGACATTTTATTGATACAACATACATACAGGATTTAATTTTATTATACTAGTTCATTTTTGCCAAAAAATAAAACGAATGGAAAAAAACACATTTCTAGATAACTTGCCAGTGAATTTCGGAAGGAATAAATTTCCCCTTTAGTAAAGTTAATGAATTTTTTTATATTCAGAAATCTGTAAACATCACAGTGTCTGTGGATAACTTAAACAAGAAAAAAAAATTATGTAAAGTCTCGTCCATTCTCAGATAAACTGTTATATATCTACGACCAAATATGTTAAGTTGTGCGACCTGCTCAATACGGTATGCGCATTGTTTTCTATAATCAATCATCATATATATATATTAACCTTCAATTATGTATGACTGACTCACTTGGCGTAACGCTAAGGGACATAACTCTCCTTTTTTTAAAAATTGAAAATATAGACTTGATTATGATTTTTAAGTCTATATTTTTTTAAAGTCTATATTTCAAAATGATTATGATTTTTATTTTGGTTTTTTGATTAACAATAACCAAACAACGCACGAACCTTTAACGTCAGCATTTGTGTTGTAAACAGTGCTGGCTGACTCAAAGAGTTATTTTTTGGTGCAGTAGTTTGGTGCGCTGCTTTCTAAAATTAGTTTTAAAAATCGTGTGGTGATTAGCACTGTAAAAATTATTATATAAATACGTTGTGTACATGTCAGGAATATTTCGTATTTATCATACAAGGATAAGTTACGTGTGGTTTTGACAAAAAAAGTGGGCGCCATAGGCACCCTATTTACGGCGCCCTACAACTCCTATTATCAAATACTTTGCGTACATTTCAGGAAGTTTAATATTACGTATTTATCATACAAGGACAAGTTAGTTGGGCTTTTGAAAAAGGTGGGCACCGTAGGCCACCTAAATAAAGTGGGCGCCGCAGGCGCCACGGCGCCGTAACACAACTTAGTTAAAATATGTTTACAGTGTTACTAGCTTAAATCAATCTACATAAAAGAGCTTTTATTTATGGCATTTACTTCTACATACCGTTAGTTGATTACTATCAACGAATAACATTTTTTTTAACAGGAGCTAGCCTTCTACGAGTCAACTCTTTCTTTGGTAAGCATAACTAGATGAATATATTGCGTTTCTAGAGAACTATATCAAGGCAATATTCTAATATACATAAACATTTTGAAAAACAACAGTTATCATTGTAAAGGATTATTATTATATTGTAAAAAACGTGTCTTTTAAGAAAATAATATATTTGAAAAGTTAATATAAATCGTCTATTTTAAAGAATAACATTAATTTAAATCCATTACCTGAACGCGCTCAAGCATGAAGATAACTGTAAAATTAAATGTTTAAAAGATTAATTGTCACAATTATAGGTTTAAGGAAAAAGAAATCTATTTTTAATAACAACCACATGTGTCTGGATAGTTTATGTTAAAATAATGGAAATCAGTATTACTGAAAGATTTCAATAAAAATTGATGGAAAATTGCAATTGTTAACCCTTTTTCCACCCCTTTCTGCAACGAACATAAAATTGTAGTTTCGAACAAAAAAATAAATGAAACTTCATCAGTATAAAACGTAAAATATCACTCAATCATGGAACCTAAACATAGTTTTACATTAAGGATCCATTCTTTGTTTTAAATTTACCAATTGTCAAGCAAATATAAACGCATACTTTAAGCTCCCCTGTACGGATCTGGATACTTGTGAGGTGAAGGGCATGTAGAATTATTAGCTGTATGCTTGCTATAATTATCAATTGTATTTTTGACGTACTATGTTGATTATTTTTTAAGGTGTCCACAAGTACTTTTTCTGGTATGTGCAATTCTTTCCGATGTTAAAACTTTTTAAAGATAATTCTTAAACTCATTTATCCTTGATATATTGCGATATAAATCCACGCGAAACAATGAATGCATGAATGCCATGAGAATATAGCTCACAGTTTCAATAACAGCCCATTTATCAGTAATTTATAGCTGTCTTCTTCCGAAGTACGTTCGAATAAAAATATATATAAAACTTTTATGTGATTCTGTCTACGAATTACCTAATCAAAAACATTCTCTGTTACCTATGCTATAACACCTACAACCCTCTCTTTTACCTATTCTATACCACCTACAACCCTCTCTGTTACCTATTCTATGTCACCTACAACCCTCTCTGTTACCTATTCCATACCACCTACAACCCTCTCTGTTACCTATTCTATACCACCTACAACCTTCTCTGTTACCTATTCTATACCACATACAATCCTCTCTGTTACCTATTCTATACCAATTACAACCTTCTCTGTTACCTATTCTATACCACCTACAACCTTCTCTGTTACCTATTCTATACCACCTACAAACTTCTCTGTTACCTATTCTATTCTATACCACATACAACCCTCTGTGTTACCTATTCTATAACACATACAACCTTCTCTGTTACCTATTCTATACCACCTACAACCCTCTCTGTTACCTATTCTATAACACCTACAACCCTCTCTGTTACCTATTCTATACCACCTACAACCCTCTCTGTTACCTATTCTATACCACCTACAACCTTCTCTGTTACCTATTCTATACAACCTACAACCCTCTCTGTTACCTATTCTATACCACCTACAACCCTCTCTGTTACCTATTTTATACCACCTACAACCCTCTCTGTTACCTCTTCTATACCACCTACAACCTTCTCTGTTACCTATTCTATACCACCTACAATCATCTCTGTTACCTAATCTATACCACCTACAACCTTCTCTGTTACCTATTCTATTTCACCTACAACCCTCTCTGTTACCTATTCTATTCCACATACAACCCTCTCTGTTACCTATTCTATACCACCTACAACCCTCTCTGTTACCTATTCTATACCACCTACAACCTTCTCTGTTACCTATTCTATACCACCTACAACCTTCTCTGTTACCTATTCTATACCACCTGCAACCTTCTCTGTTACCTATTTTATACCACCTACAAACTTCTCTGTTACCTATTCTATACCACCTACAACCTTCTCTGTTACCTATTCTATACCACCTACAACCCTATCTGTTACCTATTTTATACCACCTACAACCATCTCTGTTACCTATTCTATACCACCTACAACCTTCTCTGTTACCTATTCTATACCACCTACAACCCTCTGTGTTACCTATTCTATACCACCTACAACCTTCTCTGTTGTCGTTCACTTATAAAAACGTGGTTTTCGAAAATCCTTTTTTACCTTTATTTATAAGCGTTTAACCCATAACAAATCTCTAAATCTCTGGCAACTTCTGCGACTCAGAAGGCACCTCGTTGTATCAGCTAAACTGTTCCCTTGGTATCACCATCTGAGTGGAGAGAGAGGGCTTGCTGCCTGGGCAACAGCTGGTCTTCTTCAAATCACTGCCTAGGCTATCGTGGCCTCCTTGTTTTCTGTCTCCTCAATTAAAACCTGGAGATATCACTCCAGCTTCACTACAAGGCGTAAGCACAACACTTGAAGCGACAGTAAGATGATGTTCCACCATGACTCGCCTGCCCAAGTAGGTAATGTTGATCAGAGATATCAACTCAACAAGCGAGCCAAAACCCAAGCACAATTTGAACAAATAAGAAAGAGGTTGCCAGCACTTCGTTTGGCGAGCTGGAATGTCAGAACTCTGTGCACTGCTTTTAATTCTGAACCTTCATGTACAGAAGATATAAGGAACACTGCGGTCATTGACAGGGAACCTTCTCGATTCGGCATCGACATTGCATGCCTACAGGAGACGCGGCTGGCTGACAACGGCAAAGTGGTTGAGGCCAACTACACATTTGTCTGGCAAGGACTACCATCAGACAGACCAAGGCAGCAGAAGGGCCAGGAGAAAGGGCAGGGGAGAGCAGAGGAGCAGGAGTACACGCCATCGTTCCACGAGGACGGTCGGTTGCCATACATATACATACATACAACCCATAACAAGTTGTTTGATAAATAAATAGAGTTTAAAAAAAACAGATTTTTAAAAACCATATTTTTTAAGTGTACTAAAAAGAAGAAAATAATTTAAAACTGATAAGTTCAAGCAATGTCCTATAATATGACTAAAAACGTTGGGCGGGCGCTTATGAGGTTTTACATATGCAGTTCACTCATTCTCTCACTTATATATATCTTTTTTGCCTTCTTAATAATAAATCTTTAATTTTTATACCAAACACCCGCCCCACGTTTTTAGTCATCTTTTAGTCCACTTACAAAAACCTGGTTTTTAAAAATATTTTTTTACCTCTATTCTTTAATTTACCAAACACCTCATAAGCGCCCGCCCAACGTTTTAAAAACACGGTGATATGGTCACGGGGTGAAATCATGGATGTCAACAAAAGCAGACGGTACAGATGCTTATATATATATATATAAAAAACTAAAAAGTTCAATAGTTTAATAACGGTACATTTGATCGATCTGAAATTTTGATACAATGCATTGTCGTCAAGATATATCTGTTTGCAAAATTTTGAGATCTCTAGGACCATCAAAAGGTGTTTAATTTTACGTTGGCAGATTTGAAAAAATTGTGGACAGAAAAACAAATCCACAGGAATGAAAGCGAGTTAATGAAACTTGGTTAAAAAAAGTATGCTCTTACAAGTAGTCAACATTTAATGCGTGTTCATGATTGTGACAAAACTCACCAATCCCTTTATTTATATTTCCCATAACTCTCGCCAACACATGGTGTCCTATGGTGGTCACAGTAGTCTCACCCTCGTAACATGTCTTAATGTAACAATTGCCGGCCAATGTCTAGTCCCTGGTCTCACTAAACTTCTCGTGATCTTTTCACTCCATTCAAGTCTTCCACAGTCGTACTTGTCACAAATTGCAATTAATAAACCATCTCTAGCTTAGTAGGTATACCTTACCCAATGATTTAAATATGATTTTATATCATGGTTTATATATTTTTAGGGATGTTAACGATTAATTTAAATTTAATCGTTAACTTTTGAAAAAATTACGATTTAATCGTTAATTTCGATTAAAGACAAAAAATTAAAATTTATGATGTCATAAGTAACACTTATTAAAAGTCCTTGTTGAAAATCTAAATAACACTGGAATGTCTCCTTTTTATGTCATCTTTTAAACAACTACGCAAAAAGACAAGTCGTGTGTTGACATTATTTGGTTCAAGTGATGAGTCGATCTAATTGACAATATAAACCAGCCGAGCGGAACAATCATTCACTTGGAACTGAACTAACTGGTATGTACAAAACGGATATCGGTGTTAATTAAGTTTCCACTATTGTAGAGGGCCAACGGATTCAGGAACTTTCATCCCCATTTTGTAACGCAGTAATTTATCCGAAGAGCTAACGTCATTTTCTGTCTCTGAGCCAGACTCCATTACTGCTATTAGCTTAATACGCTTTTCATTTTGGTTAGATAAATAGGCGAAGTGTTAGAGCCATGGTAGGCAAACTTTATCAATATTTTGAACATTCCCTTCAGTAATTGTAATTGTCAGGAAATTTATTATTTATCAGCCGCACATTTTTTTATTATATTTTTTAAAACTTTTTGACATCAAATAATTTGTGGTGATGGATCGATTAATCGTTAAAAATAATTTTAGTCGCTAAAAAGTTTTAACGACTAATCGAGAAATTAATCGTTAATTTCCGCATCCCTATTTTTAAAAACTATTTATACCGCATTAAAACAAAATTAACAGCGGTTTAATTATATATGGGTTAACCCGTCCAGGGTTGAAACGTCTTGTGGTCGAATCCATAGCGTCAAAAAGTTTGGGATCGAAACGTCAGGGTTCGAAATGTCCCAGCCACCATAAAATTGAAACAGTCGATTACTTTAATTGTTTACTGCCTTGTGGTCTCCAATTTCTGAAGCGAGAATCAATATCATTGACAAAGACGGAAGGCCTCTTGTGAAAATGAGCTATCTCGAATACTTTCCTTATTACATAAAGATCCTGAGCTTTTTGTCTAACCTTTGGTGGTAAGCCTCAAGTTTTCAATTCTCATTGTCGATGCACTTGCAGCATACGATTATTTAAAAAGTGAGTGACTTCAAATGTTGTTTAATTGTTGTATTGATCTTTCTGGTAACTTCGCAAAGTGTGCGTAGTTGCAATATCTCCTTCGACATTTTTTTCGCATGCTTTCAAAAAGCATCCCTTGTACCTTAAATTAGATTTCTTGTGGTTGTCCAGGCATTTTAAAGTAGTACAAAATTAAAGCCTGTCCAAATGTATTGACCACTGGCACTATCTCTCGTGTAACACAGCGACTGTCAAATTAACTTGTTTCTGGTAAAATTATTTGTTTCAACCTTTGAAAACAAGGGGCGGGGAGTGCGGAGTAGAAAGCTTGAAACACCCTTTGTAATTTATCGTGAAATTATTAACCGTAAGCTGATGACTCTTATTTTGATTGGTAATTTCAATTTAGCTGACTTCTACCATAGGATTATTGCTTTTAAGCTGAGACGGTAGAAAATGGAATATAACTGGATAATATAATTAAAAGTGTTTCACAAAAATAAGTTTAGAATATCTGACTCGCTACTTCAAACACATACAACCATTCCCTTCAATTTTCCAAAAGTAGATGATTTTTACCATTTAACTGTATAAGGATTGATTACTTAACCGTTCATTAACTTTAAAGTTACTAAATACCAATACAATTTTTGAGTTTCAATTTACCGAAACCACGATTACTTTTTTGTTGTGTTTTGATTTTTTTAAACTTTCGTATGTTATTGCATCGTTAAGTATGGTATGTTTCTTTATTCTTTAGGTGTCGCCATCGTCTTCACGACTTTCGTTTTTATGGCCTCCACGATGTCTTCTCTGTGATCCCCTGATCAATGATCCAACACATATCAGTTCACGCATATTTCTTTTTAAAAGCTTGACAACATCAGTAGGAAAAAAATGAGCTTTAATTAGTGTGAAAATGTTAATTTCTTGTGCTCAAAAGCAGCGAAAATATAATTTAAAAAAAAATAAGGTTAAAAATGTTTTCAGAACATAATTTCAAAAACATGCACCAGATGTATACAAAATATTAAATGTCAACATTTAATGTTAAATGTAAACTAGACACGTTAGAACACAAATAATGGCTAATTACAGTCAAGTACAAATATTTTTAAAAGATCTCTGGACAAATGACCCTAAAACGTAAAACAAAATAATAATAATTAAAAAATTAAGTGACAATTAAAAAAAAACAAAAAAAAACAACAAAACAAACAAACAAACAAACAAACACAAAAATACAAGAAAATCAACAACAAAAAAACCTTAGGAAGTTTCTTAGTAGATACTATACTAATACTGGCCTATGTTAAACCCATATGATCTTATGTAGATACGTGTAAAACATCAGTTGAATAAAATAGTAAGTTTTCATGTGGTTGTTAATGATTGCTTATTTTTGTCATTTTAATTTTTTTTACATTTAATTTTTAAAATGTCTCAATATATTTTATGACATGAATAGCCTAATATTAAAATGTGTATTATTAAACACAGCAAGGAACACTAATTTTTAATAAAAAATTTTAATCGCTAACGATCACAGCCATATCATGAAATCAGTTCAAATATAAATTGCTCAGAAATAAAGAAATTAGAAATTCTCCGAAAATTCATTAAGCTTTAAAACAAAATTCATTTTTTTTGTCATTGCTACAACTCATTCAATGAACAAAATGAAAAAAAAATTCAAATAGGTTTTTTTTATAGAATACCAATGCTTATAATAGGTATTTTATTTAACGTTATTTTAACGTTTTTCGGTTTTATAAGCCAATTAACAACGAGGAATTTGGCACCCCCTAAAAAGTGCCACCTAGAGCATTCGATTGGCTCATATTTGATTTTGATAAGGTGCAGTAATTTTCTCTCTACAACAGGAGCAGCTGCCAAATTTGAAGGGACAATTAAAATTACCAGCATATCAAAGTCACGTTCTGAAAATATATTTGTCTCTTGGTTTTTCAGTTCAGTAGCAAAGTATCAGAAAGAAATTATATCCAATATGGAGTTGGAAGTTTTAGCAGTTGAAACGTTTATATGTCATGTCATTAGTACCCGTTGAGGGTCGGGTTAATCCGAAGCGACCGTTTCGTCCCCCTCATTTTACTAGCAACGCTTTTGAGCTGTGCCGGTTTAGGGCCATGAGCGCCAGTACGGATTAGCAAAAGGAACCGCGAAGAACGCAGCGAACGCAAGCTCTGAGGAAACCTTCCAGTGGAGGTTGCACCCTAAGTAGGTCATTGATGATCCCCCGCTTAGCGGTGGTCCTAACCATTGAGACTCCTGTGCTTTGCCGGGTGGTGCCAAAGTGGTAGTGGGTCGTAATAGGGAAATTACACCCCTCCTTGTGAGGTCAAACTTACTCGGAGGCATTTTCGACTTTCTGTCCAGGATGCCCAGGTGGCCGCTTCAGAAGCGACCGCTCCGGTTACCTGCTTTAGTCCCCTTGGGGGAGAGGGCCAGATAGCTTGGGGGGGGGATCTTCCAGTAAGACCCATGAAGAGCATTAGGCTTATGGCCAGTGGCGTAGCTAGGGGGGTGCAGGGGGGGACATATGTCCCCGGGCGCCACGTTAAGGGGCGCCAAAATGAGTATTAAAAATAATTATTTAATTTTATTTTGATGTAAACTAATGTATCACAAATACAATTGCAAGTTTGAATTTTGGAGCTCCACAAATATCTTAATTTCAAACCAGTTGACAAGCATGATTTTGGTGCCGCAATTGAGCATTAAGGGGCGCCATTCTACTCATAAACACATTACATATCCACAATGTTATATTTCTGATGGCAATTTTTTTTTAAACTGTGAGTTGCAGGGAGTTGAAAATTGAAAGAACAACTTTGGCGCGATATTTTGAAAAGAATACTTATCTGTATTAAGTTTCTAGTTTCACCAAATTTTCGCACTGCTGGGCTGTGAGAAAAATCTTCATAAGTACGAGGAAAAAAATGTTGGAAAATTTCTCTCTGTAATCAAACTCGTTGCTCAGTATGATCAACTGCTAGAAAAACACCTTCAACACGCCAGAGAAAATCCAGGTTCAGTATCTTATTTATCACCGGAAATCCAAAATGAATGTGTCCCCCTACTTACATTGACTATAAGGAATCATCTGTTGAGTGAAATCAGAAAAAAGTACTATGGTATCTACTTGACTCAACACCCGATCTAGGTCAACGGGAACAGCTTTCTCAAGTAATCAGAATTGTGGATGTGGATTTTAAAACTAAAAAAGTAACCATCAAAGAATCATTTTTTAGGTTTTGTTTAGCGAATATGTGCCAGAAATCACAGAGCATTGTTCGTCAACTGTGACATCCACAGCTTAAACTTAGCAGGAGTACACTCAGCTAAACGGGATCCAGTTGTTATCTCGTTTTTTTTGGAATAGTTGAAAGTATATATTTGTTTTTTCTCATTAAACAACTCGTTGGGAAGAATTAAAAAGAGTTGTGCCAATCACAGTGAAATGTGAGTCTGAAAGACGCTGGAGTGCACGATCAAAAGCTGTTAAGGCTACTTATGAGGATTACATGAAGTAGTAGATGCAACAATGACACCTGATACCAGAAATGATGCAGAAAATTTGCTGGCAGGTATATTAAACTTTAATTTCCTAGTTTTGTTAAATATCTGGAACATCATACTTTGTAAAATTGATCATGTCAAAAAACGGTTGCAGGATCCTACTGTGAATTTCAAGGAAGCCGCATCTGATCTTGAATCGCTGGAGCAAAAACTAGTTAACATTCGTGATAAATTGAGCCAGGGAGCGGTTGACAATAGAAGAACAAGATGCACATCTTGGGTGATTGAGGTTGACAGAAGGATTAGTCGTCATCGAAGGATGCCTGGAGAATTAGCAAGAGATGCAGGACTTTCTGCAGAAGAAGAAATTGAACGTGCTATCAAAAGCGTAATTGATAGACTCTAACAGGAGATATCAATACGATTTTAACGTCTAAAAAACATAAACACAAACTTTGGATTTTTTCTAGGCGTCACAACTCTTCTCGCTGAGACAAATGTTGATACACCTCTTCAAAATTGCTTAGATTTTGGAAATTCCTACGACACTGACGTTAATTGTCACGAATTGTACACAGAAATCGGAGACTGCAAAATGCAGCTCAGTACACGGACTGAAATTCTACCGGAAACTACTTTGGATCTTAATGTTTTTATTGTTTCATATGGAGATGACGTTTTCCGAATCTGTCTACTGTATATATTCGTTTTATAGCCCATTCGTTCATAAGCCGACCCCCCCCCAACTCTTTTGGAAGAGAATGGTATAAAAAGTGTGTCACCCGCTCGCAAGGCGACCCCCAAAAATAATAGGACAGCGTAAACAAAATGGTACACATTAAAAAAACAAAACAACGACAGTCGGACCTCTCTAAGTCGAACTCAAAGGGACCCAAAAAAAAATCAACTTACGGAGTTTTCAAGTTAATCAAAGACAATGTTGATATTGAGGAGAGTGGGGACAGCCATACCAGTGAGAAAGGCTTGACAGGAAGGAGAGGCGGTGTCTCATGTTTCATATGAAAGTAAGCCGACTTAGCTTTGAAATACCAACACCACTTAGAAAGCCCCTACCCCCCCCCCACACCTAACTCCCTCCTTAGTGGGATGAGGGGGAGTAAGATTTTTCTTTTTACCCAAACGCCGTGAAATATTTGACTTGTGGAGGTTATCTTATCTTATCTTATCTTATCTGTTTACAGACGCTCCTTCTATACAGAAGATTATTGCGTCCTACGCTTATCTATGGTTTGTGTTTAGTCCTGCATTTTTATTAGAGATTTAAATGTTGATAAAGTGTTGGTTTTCCTGGATTCTTCAGGCAACCCATTCCACGCCCGAATTCCGGACGGGAAGAAGGAAAACTTGTATGTGTTTGTTCTTGCATACGGAATAAGAAAGGTGTTTTTATCCTTATGTCTATCTGAGGGTTGTATTAAGTTATCTTTGTGTTGTATTTCTAAATTAGAATTAATTGCTTTATGTATGATTACTACTTTGCTCTTGGTTCTTCTATCCTCTAGTGTTTCAAGGTTTAATGATTTAACTAATGGTTTTACTCTTGTCAGTTTCGAATATTCTCCAGTAATGAATCTGGCAGCTCTTTTTTGAATTTGTTCTAGTTTATCAATGTTTTCTTTGGTGGATGGGTCCCATACAGAAGATGCATATTCTAGTGCAGGTCTCACCAAAGTGAGGTAGCATTTTAGTTTTATATCTCTATTACATTTGTTAAAGTTCCTTTTTATAAAGCCTAAGGTTTTGTTTGATTTTTTAATAACTTCATTGACATGGGGATTCCATGATAGGTTGGAAGCCAAAACTCTTGAGTTAAGGAGATCTAAAATACATTAGTCGTATGGAATTTGGCCCGGACCTAACAATAAATATGACATAGTGAGGTTTATGAGTCAGGGAAGTTCGACTTAGCGAGGTCCGACTGTACAAGCCAAATCGGTCATTATGATTGTTTACTTTTGTATTTTTTAGGTTGAAAAACAAAGAGATTTTAACAACAAAGAAGATTAATGTCATTTTTATAGCATTCGCTAGAGGGCTTTTTATTGTATTAAAACGAAAAGAAAATGTTGTTTTTTATATTTAATTTTAATAAAGTCAGTAAATAACACCAGAAATGCTTCATAATATACAGTCGGGCCTCTATAAGTCGAACTCAAAGGGACCCGAAAATAATTTGGAATTACGAAAGTTAGGGAAAATGGCGTAATAGGCGCAGAACTATCAAGGACATTGTTGATATTGAGAGGGGTGGGGGGGGGAGACAGCAATACCGGCTTTAGGGCTTGACAGAAAAGAGAGGCAATGTCTGATGTTTCATATGAAGGGCAGCCTACTTGCTTTGACATACCAACACAAGCCCGTGAGAGACCTTCCCTCACCCCACTTTACTCCCTCACAACACCGATATTCAATGTACATGTAGAAATCACCTATGACCCGCTCGCAAGCTGACAACATTTCACCCTAGATTTTGTCCAAAAAAGGTCGGCTGTAGAACGAGTATATACGGTGTTTCACTGCAAATACTTCTATGAATCGCTGTTTCAAATGCAAGCTGTGAGCGGTCCTTCATCGAAGTGAAGCTTCTTTTGCCTTATTTACGTGCTTCAATGGTACAAGACATCTGAGTGATCTTGCACCCCTTAGCATCGAATCTGTTGGTCCGAGAAGGGGCGCAGATTTTGAGTCATGTCCCCGGGCGCAGATGACCCTAGCTACGCCACTGCTTATGGCTTCTGATTTTCTTCCCCATGTAGGATCATATGTCATGTTTTGAGATAGTTCCTTAATTTATTTTATAAATTCTTATTAGTTTTTCATTTAATTTTTTAAAATAAAAAGTCCCATTTCCTTTAAAAAATTTTAAAAGCTCATTAACGACGAGAAATTTGCCCAGCTTAACAACGTGCCACCAGGGCATTAACCCCTTGCCTCCCGCTCTCTACGCCACGATATCATATCTGTCAGTGATCCTTCAGCCCTGTTATACATATCTCGTTGGTAATAGATTTCTTTCACCAGTTCCAACAAAGCTAAACGTAAATGGCATAATGGTATATGTTATTGTATAATCCTATGCAACACCGATGTAATTCAAACTACCGTATGTACTCGTTCTACAGCCCATTCGTTCATAAGCCGACCCCCAACCACACACACACACACACTTTTGGAACAGAAAAGTATTAAAAGTGTATAACCCGCTCGCAAGCCAACCCCCAAAAATAATAGGACAGCTTAAACAAAATGGTAGAATTTTTTTAAAACTACAAGCTAAATCGGTCATTATGATAGTTTACTTTTTACTGCCTATCTTTGTCTTTGTGCTCTTTGTTAGGCAAGATTTACCGGTATTTAAAACAAATTTCTTTGGTAAACAGTGTCGAAAGCGCGTACATTAAAATACGTTGTTAGAAAAAAAAATTGTAAAACAATTAAAACTTATTAACACGTTCATAAAAATAACTAAAATGATTAAATAAGGCAAGTGCAGATGTTTAATAATATATTATAGCTTCTGGTAGAGCAGTCGAATCTTTTAGAATGTAGAAAACAAACTTGATGATCTACAATAACAACACCGATCCATGCAGAAAAACGTTAATGACCCGCTCGTAAGCCGGCCCCTCAACTCTTCCCCTAGATTTTCTCCTAAAAAGGTCGGCTTGCGAACGAGTATATACTGTATGCTCTGAGGCCATCGATCCCTTAACATTCTTTAGAAACGTTAAATACGGACTATAGTCCGACGCATTGTCATGTAACTGTAACACCCCACTTTCCCCCTACCACACCTTTTTAATTTTATGGTTCCCTTGAACGCGTGAAATCCCCGACATGGTATTTATGTTCTCTAACAATTTTTTAAAAATTGAAATTACGTCATTTATGGACGGCCCCTATGTTGATGATGTTAAAGAATAATCCTATGCAACACCACTGTAATTCAAAATTTATTCTGATTCTAATCGCCATTGATCCCCCAAAATTCGTTAATCCTAGTTATTGTGATGTAACTGCATATCACAACATCCTACCCCACCCCCTTATTTTTGAACTTTCGCTTAAACGGCAGAAATTCTCCACATGGGATTTATGTTCAACAATATTTAAAGAAAAAAAACTTTTGAAATTACAAATAGCAGTGATACTACTTGTTAACAACAGTGGAGAAATTCAGAATTTACAACTTGATACTAGTTAGCACTTTATTTTATTGTAATCACAAAGAGAAAAGCGAGAATAAAATAATATTGATATCTGTCACACATTTGTTGTTTCTTGTTATCAACAAACTACACCCAATACGTGTTAAAGACAATTTTGTGTGTTCATAAACTTTATCAATAGTTAGTCCGGTGATTCAACACAACAAATTACTTGCTTGCTTTTAAAATTTTTCAAAGTAATTAAAAGTTTCAAATATCATTTTCGTGAAAATCATCTCAAAGGCAAGAGAGGTTTTAACCTAATTAAATTACCGAACAGGCGCGAGGTTTCGAGCCGGTTCTAAATACATAACACATTGCAACTTGCAGCAACTTTATATATGAGAGACTAGCAGCAGATTTTTAGTTACCTAGCGGTAGTCAGAAGTTGATAGGGAACATGGCCACCTAGAGGTAGACAGAAGTTGATAGGGAACATGGTGACATTGTGTTACCTAGAGGTAGTCAGAAGTTGATAGGGAACATGGCCACCTAGAGGTAGTCAGAAGTTGATAGGGAACATGGCCACCGAGAGGTAGTCAGAAGTTGATAGGGAACATGGCCACCGAGAGGTAGTCAGAAGTTGATAAAGAACATGGCCACCTAGAGGTAGACAGAAGTTGATAGGGAACATGGCCACCTAGAGGTAGTCAGAAGTTGATAAAGAACATGGCCACCTAGAGGTAGACAGAAGTTGATAGGGAACATGGCCACCTAGAGGTAGACAGAAGTTGATAGGGAACATGGTGACATTGTGTTACCTAGAGGTAGTCAGAAGTTGATAGGGAACATGTCGAAATTGTGTTACCTAGAGATAGACAGAAGTTGATAGGGAACATAACCACCTAGAGCTAGTCAGAAGTTGATAGGGAACCTGGCCACCTAGCGGTAGTAAAAAATTTATAGGGAACATGGCCACGTTGATTTACCTAGCGGTAGTCAGAAGTTGATTGGGAACATGGCAATGGTTTCATTGGAAAGGGATAAACCATTAGAGTTGCATAAGAACTACTATTTGAAAATATAAGAAATTTTTACACGCACACTAAAAACAGCCGTCATCTCATCTGAAGATTGAATGACATTTTATCTTTTTTAACGGCAACCCATCCCTATTGTGCGGCATTGCACCAGATGACCGTAGAGGCAAAGTAGTGAATATGCCCTGCAATAGGTTCCGCCTCAGTTGCATTGAGATAAAAAAAACGTTTTGAAAAGCAAGAACAGAGGCGGTAATGCTTTTCAGCTTGAGTGAATGAAGAATATTTGAGAGTTAAAAGAATTTGCCATAAGACAGATCGCAAACTTAGAGTTGGAAGCTATCTCGGGAAGTGGTTCTCAACCTTGTCCACTGAGATGTCACTAGTGGTCCGCGAGCAAATGGTGACATTTTTTTATTTTTTCAAATTAAGAAAAAAACTACAAAAAGGTATAAATGTTGTCTCTTTTTGAACATATTTATTAATTTTGGTTACTCATTGGCGATAGCCTATGGCGGATTAAGAGGGGGGCTGAACGGGCTAAAGCCAGGGGCCCCCGATGATTTAGGCGCCCCCAAATTTAGTATATTTTATAATAAAGGTGGACACATTTTTGTATGAATCCCTAAAAATATGATAAATTAAATTAATAAATAAAATCTTATGTATTAACGCTATTCGGACCCGATAGTAAATAGGCCTACTTTTTATATCTTTTAAATATGACTTTCGCATCATGTTCTGGTGGTCTTGTGGCACACTACAGGCTCGTGGCGCACGATGTGTCGGGTTCGAATCCCAGCTGGGTTATAACTTTTTTAAAAATTTAGCTTTTTTTTTAAAACTATATTTTTACACTCAATTTTACGATGCCTGCGAACTGTTATTTCTTTGTGTTCGGTATTTTTTAATGAATCCGATCCCGTAGTACAGAAAACGCATGAGAAAGGAACCAATGGACGATTTAGTTACAAGTAACATTTATAGTCTTATATTAATAGCTGTCAGCAATCATTTTATTTAAAGGGACGCTGGCTGGATAGGGCCCCAGTTTGAATTGCAGCCAGGGGCCCCGTGCAGTCTTAATCCGCCCCTGGCGATAGCCCTGAGAACCATATGTTTTGATTCTCTGTTTAGTTTTAGCTATACCGGATAAACAAAGACGTCACATTAGATTCTGGAAGACTATAGTTATATTGACATAAAGAAATGATTTTATCGTGTTAACAAACACATCCCTCCCCATGCACCCCTCCCACAAAAAATCGTTTTCTATTTACTATTTATATCAAACACTTCGCAACCATAAAAAAAAACCCCTTTAATTTGTCTTATTTTAACTGACGGATTCGGGGTATGAATCAGTGTTTCCTCATGAATGCTTAACAATATAGATAGCAAAACACTAAATTTGTACTGCTTTTCTCAAAATCCAGCGCAAGGGGGCCGTATTCGATGAAGTAAAAGTAGCCTTTGTAGGGGACGCAGAGACAGAGTTAGATGGTTAATTAGCTCATCTCATTTTGTTTTGTTTGAAACTAGAGCTACCGCACTGGCTGACGCCGAACCTAGTGACGCCTCTTGTTGGTAAATAATAAAAGGTCATCGATGTATACCATTATTTGATGTAATCATATTTTATACCCAATAGAACATAATTTTGGCAATTGAAAACTGTAAAAAAGTAGAGTCAATTATTATTTAAGATGAGGTCGCGAGTCAATTAAAATTTTAAAAAATAAATATAATATATATACAAAGGGTATTAATAAGCCTGAGAGGTCGCCACAAAACAACGAACGTATCGAAAAAGATCCTTCGTCAGCAAATGTACAACCAACCACACAGTGGCGTAGCAAGATGGGGGTAAGGGGGGAA
Organism: Ampullaceana balthica; assembly: GCA_944989445.1. Classification (NCBI taxonomy): domain Eukaryota; kingdom Metazoa; phylum Mollusca; class Gastropoda; family Lymnaeidae; genus Ampullaceana; species Ampullaceana balthica. Next base: position 4,449,489 of record CALYLW010000005.1, on the reverse strand, counting down.
AATGCCCTGTGTGGCACTTTGTTAGAGGTGGTAAATTTTTCGTTATCTAGCTTCTAAGAATACCTTTTTAAAGTGGAATATTTTATCAAAATAAGTTGAATACCAGTTAAGAAATTGATGAATGAAATAAAGTCACTATCCTGAAATGTGTAAACGTTTCTACTGTCAAAACTTCAAACTCCATTTTGGATATACATTATTTTGATACTTATGCTACTGAACTGAAAAACCAAGAGGCTTAGGTAGGCACTGCACTGCTGTTAACTTATTCGATCCTTCAAATGTAACATTTGCTCCTGTTGTAGAAGCGAAAAATACTGTACATTATCATTTTCAACATGAGGCAATCAAATGCCCCTGGCGGCCAATGTTGGGGGCGGGCAATTCCTCATTGTTAAAAATGAAAAACGTTTTAAAAAAAGAATAATAAATGGAAGGAATCATGCATCTGATGAAAATAATAGACTATTAACAAAGAATAACACGTTGTTGTACAAGAAAACAAAATACAGTGGTAAACATTTATTGTTAGAATTTTTGCCATGATTAAATCCTGACTAAATAGAATACGGCTTTTCGAGGTCACATAGAGGACAATACTAATGCAAATATATTAAATACGAGCAACAAAGCCCGTCCAAGGACGTTCCGCCACCGTTCGGAGGCATGTTGTAACTCCCCTCCAACAGCCGTCTCGACCGGCATACATGTGCATCACGTCAAAAATACTATTCATTATAGTTAAAATAAGTAACTCGTAAAAAACAGAGCTTTTGACAATAAACCCCAATGCGCATAACTCAAAATAAAGTCTTGGAATTTATACTGCACCAAAAATAACTCGCTTTGGACGTCCGCGTAAACGGGTTCAATATGATTGGCTGTATGAGTCATATGTGTTTGAGGGACCAATCGCTATCGAGAGCCGGACAGAAAATTGCCTTTTATTATCGAGACCCGGACAGAACATTGCCTTTTATTATATAGTATATATTCTGGAACTAATGCATCCAGAACACCATGTGAAAAGGGTAAAGAACGTGACACCTCAAGTTCAAAATGAGCTCATTGCAGATTTTTGAGATACATTTGGCCAAATATCATCTTCCGGGTAAAAAAGATCAAATATTATTCCATTAAATTCTATACCTCTCCATATATTTTACATAATGATCAAGTTAAGTTGTGCGATGTGTAAAGATGGAAAATCAGAAAGCAGACGATGTAGAATCTTTCAAATATTTAATTGAAACAAAAGTGCATCTACTTCAGACATTTCTGAAATGATTTTAAATAAAATAATGGTCTTGAAATAATGGACCCAGACGCCCAATTCTTCTGGCTGGAAATAATTCAGGAGCACAAGAAAGACTCAAAAACCATGTCTAGTTTGTACTTTGCTCAAACAGTTCATTAGTTTATTTACGTGCTGTTCCGACTGAAACGAAATATTTTTGGTACACTAAAACTTTGATACTTGACATGTATTCTTTTCCATGTCCACACACCATTGTAAAATTCTATTTACTGCTACAGGCAATGCCTTAAACAGACTTTAGGAATCAGGAAGCAAAATAGTGAATTAAACATGGTTCAATTTTGAGGTTATTTTGACGAAGAGTTACACACACGAACAGAAGGCAGGTACCTTGTTAGTCATATTGAAATCTTTTTCTTTTCTATTTTATTTTGTTGACAGTGAGAATTATGTTTTATCTGGAAACATGCACTTTGTAAAGTTAGTGATGCCTGAAAGATTGTGAAATGAGGATGAGCAGAAAATGTCAATTTTAATCAAGAAGCTCTTCTATTTATTTCTAACATAAAAATGTATAGTGTTCTTATTATTACTTTCTGATTTAAAAAAAAATTCAGTGGGGGGCGGAGGGTGCTCGGCAAACCTGGGTTCTCCCCCGGGCGGCACATACAGATGCTACGCCACTGCAACAACAACAACAACAACAATTAATACTAATAGAAGTACGAAGATAAAACAGAACTTAGCTGCAGTATTTATTCAAAAGTACACTGGGCGTCTACACGAGTTTTAAAAATGATATATTCATGTTATCATTGAGGTCACTGATATACAGGGGAGTGAACTTGACAGGTTTTTTATTTTTATTTCGTAGGATCTTTTCAGCACTCTTTTTACTTTATGTCTCAGGTTTATATACCATATGTACATTTCCTAGATATAACTGTAATGCTTCAGAAAAACAAACTTCTGACATTACTGCTTGTATTATTACTCACGATTAGTGAGTATTACGCCATGAACACACTTTGGTAGGCTTAATTCATACAGCATAATGCACAAAATAAAAGTTTGAAAAGCAGTGTATCTGTACCGCACAGTTAGATTCCGCAATTGATCTGATGGAGATGGATTCGATTTCATTTTTGTTTTTGTTTGTTTCATTACAGAAGGTTTTTGTAACTGTACATGCATATTTTTTTTGTCAAATTGTGATTATATTTGAACGATTATTTTTAATTTGTTGTTTTTCTTATTTTTGTCGATGAAATGATAAACACGAAACTGATGCTTATATTAGCTTAAATAATAATAATAATAAATTGTAAATTTATATAGCCCTGTACCGCAGTAAGGAACAGGGCTCACAGCGCTTTACATAAAGATGGTGGTCAAGTGGCAGCGCACTGGACTGTCGTACCGATGGTCACGGGTTTGAATCCGTGTGAAGGCAAGGGTTTGTTCCTGGGGCCTAGGGCGTCCCTGAGTCACCCCGCTCCGAATGGGTACCTAACACTACATGTAGTTAGGCGGCTGGGTAATGCGTGGAACCCACAAAGCCGTGGCCTGTGAACGCTGCATCACTTGCCAACAGATCATCTGTCATGGTCTGTGGACGCAACTATCCTCTGCATAGAAGGAGCGTCTGTATAGATAAGATAAGAAGATAACATACATTTAAGTATTCAATAAACTTTTATATCCTAGCAACCACATATTTGCTCTGATATCTTGCTGCCTTCACCTATTTTCTGAGGGAAATATATTTTTCTGATTTGTCCTTGTGTTTTCAGTTTTTAAATAAGAGAATAGAGATGTTAATGTTAATGCATTTTTAAACGCATGAAAAATCTACCTTTTTCAAAACAATTAAAAAAATTTTGGTGAACCTGTTTGAGTTAAGAATAACTTCATAGCAAAAAGAAATGTAAAAGTATAAATAGTTTTATTATGTTTTAATCCTCTTATAGAGATTAAGTATTATATTTACTATTTCTCATACTGCATACTGTTTCAATCAATACTATGTTTATTTAATTTACAATACTCTTTTTCTTCTAGTTATTTGTTTTCCTTCTCTGTTAAAACAAAATAATTTGAATATGCTACTTTAGTTTCATAAATTAAAAAAAAGTTTTACATAAAGCGAATGTCGATGTGGTATTCAAGTAAAATGTTAAAAAATTAAACCCGTTTGGAGTAGCAATATCAATTCATTAACTTTTCCATGATTATCTGGACACCAATAATGGTTGATATGACACATTTCCAATCAGATTTACATCTCCATTCAGATTCACATGTGATTATACATTATAGATATTACAAAATATATGCATGTAATTTAAATACAACTTAAAATACTATTTGTAATATTATTCCTGTCAGTCTAAAAGAAAATGGAAATAACTAAATAACTGAAAACAATCCACAACATTTGGGCTCCCGTCATGCCTGAAAGAAAAAAAAATACATAAAAAATTAACTGAAAGTAAATTTAACTTTACAGAACAGATTTTTATATTACAAAATAAAGGAATGTCGTTTAATTCTTTTTGTGATATATTGATGATTTTTATTTTTAAAATTTCCCTTAAAATTTGACACTTTTATAAACATGTAATTGCTATAAAGTTTTCCTTTTTCAAAGTCAATTCTACAAAAGACTTACAAATAACAATAAAAATATGTAATGGTAAAAAAAATATTTAATTAATGAAACGAGGACGCCAGCATTGCTTCTCTCACTAAGTTCAAGAGCCATTATACGAGTATCGGGATTTGAGATCAATGTCCCAGGGTTAAAACGGCGAAACGTTCATTAAAGTATGATTTTAACTTATAAAACAAAACGAAAGAGTTCCGCTAATGTATAGGGAGGAATCGCAGCCCCCCCCCCACCCCCACTTCCATGGGAATCACAGTCAAACAAATTGTATCTACTAAAATGTCTACGAAAAAACTAATCTGTGGTACTAGAAAACATTGACCGAAAGCTTTAAGAATGGATTGGTTGGTTGTCTCAGTTTTATAACTCTAGTGTTAACGACACGGTTTTTGATACGAAAGAAACCCACAGGGGGGGGCGGCCTGGAACTTGTGTCAATAATCAACTCACCGGACCCATTGGGGTCGGATTTATAGAAGAAGTCTCCACACTTGAATAAATCTTTTGGGGCAGTCGGCTGGCGGGAGAAAGATTCGTTGAACATCATGATCATTCCATCCATGCTGTGTAACTCTATGTGACAGTGCATCAACCACAAACCGGGGTTGTCCGCCTTGGTCCGCAATACTACGTAGCTGTCAAAAGAGTTGATTCGGCCAAAGGTTTTGTTGATTTCTCAAGACACACTTAGTCTAAGAATGCCTATCATAATTAATTAGCTATGTATTCTAGATCAAACAGATTATTTACTTGTTTATATAAAATTTTGTAGAGGGGTGTCTGTAATACTATTTGCATCGTAGAGTCATGACATTAAAAGAGTAAACCGTGAAAACAAGTCATAGCATGCTCCTCTGAAGCAAGAGGCTCATTTTTTAAAGAAAATGACAGTATATATGTTGGTCTCTAATTATTTTCATTTACAAACATCACATGCTTAAATCAAAGTGCACAGATTCATCCATTAATTCAAAGTGCACAGATTCATCCATTAAATCAAAGTGCACAGATTCATCCATTAAATCAAAGTGCACAGATTCATCAATTAAATCAGGTGCACAAGTCCGTGTATCAATTTAAATTGCACACATCAATACATAAAATCCTACTGCTTTCATTCATGCATCCAATTAAAGTGAACTCAGAGGTGTCACTAGGGTTGGTGTCCCCATTGAGGTAACTCATAGTAGGTCATAGTATCACCCCCTCACGACTTAACCCATAGATCTTCTCCAAGTCTGTCAGTACAAAATAACGGGACATACAGAATTGTACACTTTGGTGTCATCCCTTGTGTTGGTGTCACCCGGTAAGGTCCATACCCCCCGCAACCCGCTAACGACGCCTCTGAGTGCAGATTTACATGCATCAAATCAAAGTGTACATTTAAATGCATCAAATTAAAGTGCACACTGCTCTAGGGTTCAATGTTTCCTTGCAATGTTTCATTGGAATACCTTCTAACGAGTTACAAATTTGGAGGATTAATAAAAGGGGCGTGGCTTACCCTCCTGTTGGTATGATGATTGTGTCTTTCCGGGGAGTGAACCCCAAGTTTAGTCCCGGTACACGGTTACCTCCCCATGAACTGTTGGCCCAGGTGGCCTTATTACAATAACTTTTTTCCCTATCAGGATTACCTCTGCAGTCTATGTCCAAATTTTCTTCAATAAATTGTCCTGAAATAATATTTAACATGTAAGAACAAATGACAATAGTATTTGTGTGATCAATAAGTTATCAACATGTTTTATTGGACATAAATTTGAGTTTTAAATCCTTTTAAATTGAAAGCTCTTGAATCAAGACGATACCATTGATGTTATGTCTCCCTTATATGGACTATATAAGGGATTATAGACCTGTATCTGATATAAATATTTATGTCATTTCTGGTGCTGAGATCAAGATGTCAAGATTAACCTGCCAAGGAAAAGATGTCGAGATTAACCTGTCGAGGTCAGGATGTCAAGAATAACCGCCAAGGTCAAGATGTCGAGATCAACCTGTCAAGGTCAAGAAGTCGATATTAGCCTGTCAGTTCAAGACGTCAAGATTAACCTGCCGATGTCAACCTGTACAAGTCAACCTTGTTATTTTGTGGTTATCAAAACCGCCAAACAAAAACATTCCTGGTGTTTAAAAATAAAACAAACCCGTAAAAACACAGTTTTTGACTATAAATCCCTTAAATATGAGACATAACTAACAGTATTGATTATTTTCAAACGCGACAAACATTTACAGACTGAATCAGTCTTAACTCAACTTTGCTTCACAACCCTGGGGGGGGGGTGGTGGGGGGGAGATGGAAAAAGTCTGGTCACCGATCGCTTGACCGAGCTCAGCGTGACAAGTAAAATGTAAACAAAAGTACGCCGGTACTTCGATGGGTTGCGTCAACGCGTCAACTCAAACTCTCTCGTGGGAAAAAAACAATAACAAACAGTGAATTTGAATTACATACGTTATGTAAGGATAAACTAAAAATGCATTAATTTAATTACGGTACGTTCGATCGATCTGAAATTTTGATACGATGCATTGTTAGGTGACACGGATCTTCGTGCCGAATGTCAGCTCGATCGCATAACGGGAAGTGGGTCATTTTTGACTTTTGTTTTTCCGCCCGCCCAAGACAGAGATAACGACGGAGAGAGATGACGACAGAGACGGCGATGAAGTTAATATAAGGGATTTAATAACGTAAACTGAGTGGAAAAGGTGGATGTCACCCAAAGAGCTTCCCGCTATACGCCTGGGTTTATGTGATGTCTGAACTCATGTTTAGTCTGAACTCAGGTGATGTCTGAACTCAGGTGATGTCTGAACTCATGTGATGACTGAACTCATGTGATGACTGAACTCAGGTGATGTCTGAACTCATGTGATGTCTGAACTCATGTGATGTCTGAACTCATGTGATGTCTGAACTCATGTGATGACTGAACTCAGGTGATGTCTGAACTCCGATGTAGCATGCGTTTTTTTAAATTCAATTGTTTGATGTTAAGAATGGGTTTGTGTTTCAGAAGACATTTTTTTTTACTCCAGGTTGTATTTAAAATTTATTTGATGATGCAGGTGAATTTAGTTTTATTTGTTTACAATTCTTTCCTATATTCTCCCCACCAGATGTACAGTATATTACAAGATTCATTGAAGGTCAACAAGAACATTTAATGAGCATGTACCTCAATTAGAGCTTTCATCAAAGTCGTTAATATATAAAATAAAATGTATTTTCAAAAGCCAAAATTTTAAAAACCAAATGATGAAAGCCATACGTTCAAGGCCTAATAGTTCAAATGTTTCGCAGTCTTGGTATTTAAATAGAATTCAGTGCGTTGTTTATTGCATTGATCCCAACCATCTAAAATGTGTGATATTTAGGAGGAGAATGAGTGTCCTTGAGGAGGAGAATGAGTGTCCTTGAGGAGGAGAATGAGTGTCCTTGAGGAGGAGAATGAGTGTCCTTGAGGAGGAGAATGAGTGTCCTTGAGGACGAGAATGAATGTCCTTGAGGAGGAGAATGAGTGTCCTTGAGGAGGAGAATGAGTGTCCTTGAGGAGGCGAATGAGTGTCCTTGAGGAGGAGAATGAGTGTCCTTGAGGAGGATGAGTGATTTTGAGGAGGAGAATTAATGTTCTTGAGGAGGATGAGTGATTTTGAGGAGGAGAATAAGTGTCATTGGGGAGGAGAATGTGTTACCTTGAGAAGTTTAGAGTGAGAATTTTTAAAAATATAATATAATATATTGTCTGTATTAAAAACAGTGGTGCCTACATATTTATATTATTGTGATTGATCAAACTAGAGTATAATTCAAGTAATGGGGGTGAGACTGCAATCAGGCTTATAAATAGGTAAATTTATAATATAAAATAATATAAAATATAAAGTATTTAGATCCCTACTGGACTGCTTGGATTTCACCGCAGCTAAGTGTTTTTTTAAATTATTATTTCCTTTTATTCGTTTCATTTGTGTACTATTTGTCCGTTGAGGAAGGCTCTTTGCCGAAACGTTCGCTGTTGTGTTACGTCTTGTCAGGCCTACTAATACCCTGTTTTTATATTATAAATCTACCTAGAGTATAATTCCATGCTTGGTCACATAGTGATACAGTCGGACCTCGCTAAGTCGAGCTTCCCTAGTCGAAATTGTCCCTATATCGAATTAATTGTTAGGTCCTGGCAAAATTCCGTAAGACTAATGTGTTTTAGATATCCTTAACTCAAAGAATTTTGGCTACCAAACTCCCTTAGTCGAATTTTTCAAAGACATGAAGTTATTATTCTGGGGTGACATTTCAGAACACGTGTTCCGTAGAGCCATGTAAACGGGCGCAAATTCTTATCTTAGTGCATTCCACAAGGGATTAAGCGACTCTTGCAAGTACCGAAAATGACGAAGACAAGAAAAAGGAGTGGCTAGAATAAGGGTAACTAATTCGCGTCCCTTTGCTGCATGCTGTGACTCTTTTTAAAATAAAAAAATCTAACTTCTCCCATCCCACTGTTGAGGGAGGGGTGGGAAGGAATCTCCTCTCACGGGCTTGTATCGGTTTGTCAAAGCAAATTGGCTTCCTTTCATATGAAACATCAGACACCACCACTATTTCCTGTCGAGCCTTGTATCTGGTATGACTGCCCCCCCCCCTCCATCCTATCAATATCAACATCGTCCTTGATTAATCTGCGCTTATCACGCCACTTTTCCTAATTCGAAAACTCCGTAAGACGAGTTTGTTTTCGGATCCCTTTGAGTTCGACTTAGAGAGCTCCGACTGTATTATTAAAACGTGGTAAATTGTACATTTATTAGCGGTCAATTATAATGATATTAGATGGTGAGAAATCGTACTTTCTTCGAATATTGGTAACTGGAGGAATTATTATTGGTAAATGATCATATAATTAGATATTGGTAAATTATAGTGTTTTAGAAGGTGATACATTTTAATTCAATGAGATAGCGCTGAGTTATTTTATTGAAGGTCAGAGGTCATATAATTTGGTAGTGGTAATTTATAGTGTCCTGGCAAAATGATAAATTAAAGTTTGTACCGTACCCATTGAATCACTGACTCATAATTTCAACTTTACCTGTACGATTGTCGTAGGTTGGGTAGCCCATCTTGACCACATGGAAACTGTGCCCGTGCATGTGTATAGGATGGGCCCAGCCTTTCCCCATCCCCATGTTTGTTAAGACAATCTGATAGATTTTATTGTACTGGAAGAAATCAAAGTTTTAGTTAAATTTATTTTGTCGCACAGAGCTTGAACATTGAAGATAAAGTGAGATAGAATTAAACTAAGTATCACATTTCCCTTTACCTAAGTAAAGTACCTCTTCTATCTCTAGCTCACCTGACTAAAGTGCACTCCCTCTCTTCCTCACCAGACTAAAATACCTTCTCCCTCTACCTCACCTGACTAAAGTTTCCCCTCTCTCTCTCTACCTCACCTGACTAAAGTACCTCTTCTATCTCTAACTCAACTGACTTAAGTTACTCCTCTCTCTCTCTCTCTCTACCTAACCTCACCAAAGTACCTCCTCCCTCTACATCACATGCTTAACCTCCTCTCACTACCTCACCTTACTTAAATACCTCATCCCTCAACCTCACTTGACTTAAGCACCTCTTCTCTCTAATCGGGATAAAATAAATCCTCCTCCAAGATTATTTCCATGAGCATATTAAAATAACCTCTTGAGTTTATAAAATTATAAATTATTTCATAAAGTTAACTCAAATCTATTACAATAATGTTACAACCACTCCATTACCACAAACCCAACACATCTCTTAGATCTAAAATTACCCCTAAACCACTCATACACTTTTTTCTACTACCAGAAAACGAAGTCACCTCTAGAGTAACTGAATAGGAACAAGTGCAGATTTTGTCTTCTCCACATTTGTCTTCATCGCAGGCTGTTGTAATGTCTTGTGGTTGTGTCAGGGCCGAGACGTGGGGAAACTGAAAAAAACAACAGAAACGTTGGTTAACTCGGTCACCAACTAGACTAAAAATGTAACGTTTGTCCATACAATTAAAACAGCAACTGTCTCCTCTGAAAACTATTTGTTTTTTTTGCATACATAGATTTAACGCCTTTATAACGCTTTTAAGCTGAATAGCTAAATGAATAAAAAAAAATGTTTAAAATTACCATAAACCTCCTGCCATTTACAGATGTCGTCTGCTGTGGACCTGGGAACCCAAAGTTGAAGAAGAGTTCCTCGATCTCCACATCACCACTCTCACCAGGAACGTCTTGGTCAGTCGTGGCATTCAGTTGACTGAAGTGTAAGCAGTCGGTGTAATTACCTTCTGGGTAATACGTGAATGGACAGTTGACCACAAGACACCTGTCAAGGTAGAATTCTGTCAAATGATGTCATCAAATATGTAAGGGCAGTAACCTCAGAAAGGACTGCAAGGGAATTAACTAACAAAAGACGTGTATCTTTTATCACCGTGATTCTCAAAGTGGGCGCTACCACCCCCTTGTGAGCGCTGAAGTGATCAAGGGGGTGGGCGGTGAAGGCAACGTGTCAAATTGGGGGGCGGTGAATAACTGCAAGGGGGCGGTGAAAGCATAAAAATGGAAGAGAAGATTTAGAAAAATATGATTTGTGTATTCTGCTAATAAGGTTCTAAATATAAAAAAAACACGTTTTGGACATTGGTTTGGTTACCGCATTTGAATTTAGTTGTTGTTTTTTATATGTGCAATTGCGTTCTTCTAGACTGCAAGAACATTTGAAATAAAATTAATGGGGATAACTAAACAACCCGTAAAAACAAAGTTTTTGACAATAAATCCCTTATATATGAGACAAAACTAAAAGTATTGATTATGTTTGCTATAATACGCACCGCGCCATAAACATTTACAGACTCAACGTGACTGAACACCCCTTGCCCTAAAATGGGGTTCGAGGGGGGGTATGGTCATCGATGGTTGGACTGAACTCCAGTGGCACGTGGATGTAAACAATAGCAGACGGCTACATAGAGATATATAGAGATAAACTAAAAAAGCATTAATTTAATTACGGTACATTCGATCGATCTGAAATTTTGATACAATGCATTGTTAGGTGACATGAGTCTATGTGTAAAATTTCTGCTCGATAGCATCACGGGAAATGGGTCATTTTTCACTTTTGTTGTTCGCCCGATCGACCAAGAGATCACAACAGAGAGAGAGAGACAAGACGGTGAAATTAATATAAGGGATTTGAATTAATTAACCCATAAAAACCAAAGTTTTTGACCATAAATCCCTAATATATGAGACAAAACTAAATGTTTTGATTATTTGCAATATAGTATGCACAACGCGACAAACATTTACAGATTGAAACTGACGGAACTCCCCTTGATCGAGCTGAAATTTGGCACACGGACCCGTGTCACCCAACAATGCATCGTATCAAAATTTCAGATCGATCAAAAGTACCGTAATTAAATTAATGCATTTTTAGTTTATCTATATAAAACTATATTTAGAATTTGCTATTGTTTACATATTACGGGTCACTTGACTTCACGCCAGCCATTGGTGAACACATCTGGTGTTTTATCCAAGTGCACCGGCGTGCTTTTGTTTACATTTTACGTGTCACGCTCAGCTCGGTCCAGCGATCGGTGACCAGACCTTTCCCCTCTCCCACCCGCCCCCAGGGGTTATAAAGCAAAGGGAAGTAAAGACAGATTCAGTCTGTAAATATTTCTCGCGTTTGAACATAATCAATACTTTTTAAATCCTTTATATTAACTCGTGGTGTCTGCGGCCGACCGACCGACCTTGCTTGCTTGCTTGTCGCCAAAACTTTTGATCGATTTTTAACCCATTTTCTCGCAAGATAGCGAGCTGAAATTTTGCAGGCATTTTCGTACCGATGATAAAAACAATGTATCAAAATTTCAGATCGATCGCATGTACCGTAATTAAATTATTGATTTTTTAGATTATTTTATTTATTCCTATGTATCATGCTATTTTTTGAGATAGAGCGTCGCGGTGCGTATTATATTGAACAACCTTTCTGTCGCGCAATAAGGTGCGTATTTTACTGACAACACTTTTTATAAACCTATTCCTGATCGGTGCGCATTATATTAAACACGTTTTACGACACAACTGCAATTTTGTATTTTTGGATGGTCTTGCGCTGCGTGTTATAATGAACATTCTTTTAGTTACGTCTCATACGTAAAGGATTTATAGTCAAAAACTTGTTTTTTTACGGGTTGTTTTTATTGTTATGTCTCATATATAAGGGATTTATAGCAAAAAAACTTTGTTTTTATGGGTTTATTTTATTGACTTTTGTTTTTTCTGCCTGCCCGACGACAAACGACAGAGAGAGATGGCGTTGGAGTTAAAATAAGGGATTTAAAAAGATAATGATTTATATAATTTTCAAACACTAAAATACAAAATTTATCAAACAAGTGATTTACAAAACTCTTTTCAACAGCAACCACACAAGATATGGCTTGTTAGCTTCTTACAATATTTCGTTATTGATTGCCAAATTGGGTAAATCTCATACTATTTGTAAAGAACAAATTATACCGGCTATAAGTGAATTAATACGGACAGTAGTACATAAGCATGCATTTGATATTATCAAGAAAAATTCGTTTAGCAATAATACAGTTCAAATCAGAACTGATGAAAGGGGTCAAGGTGTTGAATATACGTTGTGTAGCTTTTTTAAAACATCTCTGTTTTCTTTTCAACTTAAGTAGTCAACTTTTCCAGGAAATGAAGCTTTACTTTTCCCTACTGGACTGCTTGGATTTCACCGCAGCTAAGTGTTTTTTCTATTATTATTCCGTGTTTTTCTTTTCATGTGTGTACTATTTGTCCGTTGAGGAAGGCTCTTTGCCGAAACGTTCGCTGTTGTGTTACGTCTTGTCAGGCCTACTAATACCCTGTTTTTTTATATCATAAATTTACTTTACTTTTGCCATACGTGCGGTTCACAAAGGAAGAACACATTTGCTAAGAACAACTATTTGATAAATATTTGCAAACTTATTCCAAAAAGTATCTACAAATAATGAATTTAGTTTTAAATTCAAACGCTGCTATTAACAATTCTGGCTGGAAAAGGAGATCCTGAAGTATGGGCTGTAATTTAAAATTTCGTAATTACATTTCCATCATCACATTTAGTAGAAAGTAGATTCAGTGCGGTAACTATTTTTTTTAATGCAAATAGCCAATCGCGGTTACTTAAGATTACTGCTGACGAAAATAAAGCCGACGATTTCTAAATTTTTAGCAGCAAACCGGGTTAATCGTCTCATTTATATGATTTCGAATGTGTGTGTGTGTGTGTGTGTTTGTGTGTGTGTGTTTGTGTGTGTGTTTTTGTGTGTGTGTTGACATATTCTTGAATTGTTGAACCAGGTTACTGGTTATTATTCGCATGAATGCATTCAAATTGCAGTCAGTACACATCGATCTGTTATTAGACTTTTTTAAATTTAATCTTTTATATTAACTCGTGGTGTCTGGTTGCTTGCGCCCTTGCTTATGGCCAAAACTTTGGATCAATTTTTAACCCACTTCCTAGTAAGCTAGCAAGCTGAAATTTTGCAGGCAGTTTTGTACCAATGATAAAAACAAAGTATCAAAATTTCAGATCAATAGCATGTACCGTAATTAAATTATTGATTTTTTAGATTATTTTATTTATTCCTATGTATCATGTTATTTTTTTGAGATAGAGCGTCGCTGTGCGTATTATATTGAACAACCTTTCTGTCACGCAATAAGGTGCGTATTTTATTGACAACACTTTTCATAAACAAATTCCTGATTATAATGAACATTCTTTTAGTTACGTCTCGTACATAAAGGATTTAGTCAAAAACTTGGTTTTTTTACGTTTTTTTTTAAATTTTCATACAAGAAAAGCTTGCTCACAGATGTATGTGGACACAAATAGTGGCAAAAAATTGATAGCAAAGTTTTTTAAAGTGTGGAAACGCCTCACATAGCGGAAAAATAAAAGTTTTTAAAAAAAACGTTAAAAAAACAAGTTTTTGACTATAAATCCTTTATGTACGAGACGTAACTAAAAGAATGTTCATTATAATACGCAGCGCAAGACCATCCAAAAACACAAAATTGCAGTTGTGTCTTAAAACATGTTTAATATAATGTGCACCAATCCGGAATATGTTTATAAAATGTGTTGTCAATAAAATACGCACCTTATTGCGCGACAGGAAAGGTCGTTCAATATAATACGCACTGCGACACTATATCTAAAAAAATAACATGATACATAGAGATAAATAAAATAATCTAAAAATTCAATAATTTAATTACAGTACATGAGATCGATCTGAAATTTTGATAAATCGTTTTTATCATCAGCACAAAACTGCCTGCAAAATTTCAGCTCGCTAGCTTACGAGGAAGTGTGTTAAAATCGATCCAAAATTTTGGCGACAAGCAAGTAAACAATCAACCAGACACCACGAGTTAATATAAAGGATTTAATAAAAAAAACAGTAAAAAAACCACGTTTTTGACTATAAATCCTTTATGTAGCAGACGTAACTAAAAGAATGTTCATTATAACACGCAGCGCAAGACCATCCAAAAATACACAATTGTAGTTGTGTCGTAAAACGTGTTTAGTATAATGCGCACCGATCAGGAATATGGTTATAAAAAGTGTTGTTAATAAAATACGCACCTTATTGCGCGACAGAAAGGTTGTTCAATATAAGACGCACCGCGACACACTATCTTAAAAAATAACATGATACATAGGAATAAATAAAATAATATAAAAAATTCAATAATTTAATTACAGTACATGCGATCGATCTGAAATTTCGATACGTCGTTTTTATCATCGGCACGAGTCTGCCTGCAGACTTTCAGATCGCTAGCTTACGAGGAAGTGGGTTAAAAATCGATCTAAAGTTTCGGCGACAGACAATCAAGCAAGCAAGGGTTCAAACAGACACCACGAATTAATATAAAGGATTTAAAAATGACACACTTCCCGTGATGCGATCGAGCTAAAATTTAGCACAGGACTGCTTACAGAGGAAAATAGGTGTCACAATAATTTATGTCTGTGACATTTGCTGTTTTTTTCCCTTAAGAGACGTGAGCCGAGGAAAATTAAAAAGATGAAATAGTCGATACCATTTTAAATTATTCCAAAAGACCATATGACTTAGTTTATAAAGATGTGGCAAAGCTGAAGTTGTTGAGAACTGTTATTGTATTTGGGTTGTTGTAAATAAAAATATTGTAGGTAGTAGTGTGTATCAGTTGGACTGTTTGACTATGTATTTTCGTAATACTTTTTTCACCTCCCGAAATCCCCCCCCCCAGTCCAACGCCATCACTCCCTCTCCTTTCCAAGTAAAGTTAGTCTGAGACATCTGGGTTAGAACAAATATAGGCCTATAGAAGTAAGTGTGCCAAGTTTCTGATCAATAATATAACTCCAGTATAAAGCTGCAAACTTCACGATCTGAATGACAGGACCCTTATATTGAACTTATAAAGGAATAATTATGTTGTTTAACTGCGTGTCGTGTTGATTGCTAGTTGTGCAACGAGATCAAACGAAACACACGAGTAATTACGAGAGAGCACGGATGCCGAGCGGCATGGTACCGAGTGTCGCGAGTTCAAGTCTCAGTGAAGTATGGGGATTTGTTCACTTGTATTAAGGGGTGTCCCCAGAGTCCACCCAGCTCTGATGGGCTTTTAACATTATTCGGTGTAAAGTAAAGGCGTCTGAGCATTGTGCTAGCCACACAATGCCCTTGTATGCCATGTCTACAGAAACTTGTAAACGTTGCTGCAAAAAGGGAGCATGGTCTGTAAAGGGATTTTTACTTTACTTTTTTACCATAATTTGAGGTGTTGTGTTGCGTTCGAAATGTCTTGGGATCAGATCTTGTTAAATGGCATGGAAGAATTACCAACCTGTAAACAGGACAGCAAACTTTCCGCTGTGACGTAGGTAGCACATCTCGGGAACCGTTGTATCTTAGTATAGCCTCGGCCGTGTGACTCCGATTTACTTCTAGAGTAACGGCTCTTATCCAATAGTTTCCAACACTCTGATTGGCTGTAATCAAGAAATCGTAACGTTCGCCAGGGTTGATAATAATCGACTCCGCCTCAACAGGTTGAAGGTCATAGCTTTATACAAAGAAATGTCTAACAAAAATTTTTGATCATGGTAAATTTATTTACTCAATTTTCTTTTTCATTATTTTAAAATATAAAATGGTAGAATGTTTTTTTTTAATTTAATTTTTATTTTATTTTATTACTACGCATTTTAAAAATAAATAAATATATATATATACTGATACTGATTTTTAAAAAAAATGTTCCATTAATCGGGAAAGAATTTAATCGATTAATATGATTTATTATATTTTTATAACGCATAGAGCGATCCCGTTAACTTGCAATTCATTATTTCGCGAAATCGGTTAAGTCGCAGTAATTCCATGGCTCCCAAATTTTGTGACGCAACACAACAAATTTGTTCTCCTATGCAAGAAATAAGGAAGAAAAACATTTTTGTTTAAGTATGCTCATCTAAATAAATAATAACAATACGATGGAAAAGTATATAAGTAAAAAAATAAATAAATTATTAATAAATTTAAAAAAAAAGAAATATTGTCTAAAATTTAAATCAATCAAATTAATTTGAATCGATAACATTTTTATTGATTAATCGATTAATTAATCGTTATTTCCGAAGCCCTAATATATATATATATATATATATATATATATATATATATATATATATATATATATATATATAATATGAAAGTGTGTATGTGTGCATGACCTTTATGGCCTACTACACCATTCATCCGATCGCCTTGAAACTTAATGAAATTGTTTTATACACTCCCGGGATGATACATGGCTTATCTACATATATAGATATATTATATATTTAATTCTCTTCATGGGACCATGCGAGACACCACGACGCAAGTAGTTGCAACCAAGAATGACGAAAGACCCTCGCTGGGGTCGACCAATGTATCGAGACCAACAATGGTCCTTGCGTTTCACTTGCATTGTTCCTTCACAGACTAACGTGAGATTCGTAGTGTACTGGTTATCACGGCCGACATATACGGGGAAGGTCCTGGGTGCAAGCCCCAGCGAAAACATTGTTTTTTTTTAATTTTAAAAATTTTAACCATTTCTGTTTGTGCCCGTTCCCTTACCCTTTATTGCCAAAGCTAGCTGACCCGCGGCGTAGCATACACCTTCAATGATTTAGAAACGGGTCAAGACTTCCTAAAAGACACAGTTGTCAAAATGGGTTGGGTTTGGGCAAACGACTGTGAGTGAATGAAAAGAAGGACCTCTGGAGAGACCCGCGGCGTAGCATACGAAATACTTCCCAAAAATGCTTCGGTGGTCCCCCAACGTTCACATTTGTTCGTGCTAATGTTAGTGTCCGTTCTCCCCCCCCCCACCCACATTTTTTTCTTTGCACTATCGCTATGAGTAAGTCTGCGGCGTATACTACGCCGCGGTTCGTATCTAGTGTTTTTAAATTTAAATAACACTCATGAGGCTCCGTGGGCCCATAAGGTTGTTTTTTGCTAATCTTTTGTGCTATTTAAAACTAATTTTAAGCCTAAGCTACGGTGTAAATGAATGGATCTTGGCAAAACTTAATACATAAAAACTGGATAGCCCATATTGTCGACAGAAAGTGTTAATTACCCATCAGATGCAACAAGCGTCAAGGAGTGATTATCGATGGACAGTCTGAAAGGATACAAGTTACCTGCCCCTATCACATGGAACCTGTTAATAAAATGAAAAAAAATTGAAAAAATAGAGTGTGTGGGGAGGGGGCGGTTGCGCAGTACTAATTTCAGCACTTTTTACCTTTAGTAGGACTTTATCAATGAATCACGGGATCCAAGACTTCCTTTTGGGCAGGGAGCAAACTGTAATAATTAATGGATCTAAATCTGCACCAATAAAGGTTAATTCAGGAGTTCCACAAGGAACTGTGCTAGGTCCCTTACTCTTTTTAATATATATAAATGATTTACCCAACAACATCTCAACAGGAACAAAAGTTAAGTTATTAGCTGATGATTGTATAATCTATAGAACAATTAAATCAGAACAAGATAGCAAAATTTTACAAAAAGACCTAGATGAATTGATACAATGGGCAATCTAACTGGAGTATGATTTTCCACCCAGAAAAGTGTCAACTGTTAAGAGTAACAAAGAAAAAGAAACAAATAAATTCAAAATATTTCATTCATGGAAAGGAACTAACCCAAACTAAAGATGCAAAATACTTAGGAGTCTTAATAAATGAGAAATTATCATGGAATCCCCATGTCAATGAAGTTATTAAAAAATCAAACAAAACCTTAGGCTTTATAAAAAGAAACCTTTACAAATGTAATAAAGATATAAAACTAAAATGCTATCTCACTTTGGTGAGACCTGTACTAGAATATGCATCTTCTGTATGGGACCCATCCACCAAAGAAAACATTGATAAACTAGAACAAATCCAAAAAAGAGCTGCCAGATTCATTACTGGAGAATATTCAAAACTGACTAGAATAACACCATTAGTTAAATCATTAAACCTTGAAACACTAGAGGATAGAAGAACCAAGAGTAAAGTAGTAATCATACATAAAGCAATTAACTCTAATTTAGAAATACAACACAAAGATAACTTAATACAACCCTCAGATAGACATAAGGATAAAAACACCTTTCTTATTCCGTATGCAAGAACAAACTCATACAAATTTTCGTTCTTCCCGTCCGGAATTCGGGCGTGGCATGGGTTGCCTGAAGAAACCAAGGAAGCCAACATTTTATCAACATTTAAAACTCTAATAAGAATGCAGGACTAAACACAAACCATAGATAAGCGTAGGACGCAATAATCTTCTGTATAGAAGGAGCGTCTGAAACAGATAAGATAAGATAATGAACGTTTAATTGAAATGTTTCTTTTAGAGTCATTTACATTTCACAATAATAAATTATGATTGTCTGGTTATTTAATATCAACCGGTAGCTCTGGTTATTATATCAACACGTAGTTCTGGTTATATTACAGCGGTTTTCAAACTTTATTTTTATTGTACCACTTTGTAAAAAAATCAAATTTTGGCGTACCACATGCAGCTAAAGTCCGATAAAAAAAAGCAGCAGGTGGGCACGAAGTCCCCTTGCAATTAAAGAAAACATCATACAGACATACAGTACGTTATAGGTATGGGTACTAACTAGGCCTATAAAGGTAAACTTAGACATAGAAAAGTTAATATTTTATTTTATGGAGCTCATTCTGAGTATCAATAAAAAATGAAAATAGAAATGTTAATGTGAGCTGTGAGCTTGTTTAGACGCACACAGATTTGCAATGTCAGGTTTTATGTTTGTTAATTTTAATCGCAAATCTGGTTCAAGTTCAAGCTTTGTTCTGTATTTATTTTTTATTGCAAGCATAGCTGAAAACCCAGTTTCACACAAATATGACGTGTTGAAAGGAATCAGAAACTTTAAAGCTCGATCAGAAATTAATCCATATTCATTCCTTCGCTTCAACCAGAAATCGCACAGCATGTCTTTTTTAAATTCGTTCTTCAATTCACGATCACATGAAATCTCAACAAACTGGTCTCTTTCAAAAACTGAATAATCAGCCGGCAACACCACATCCGAAAATGGATTTCGAATCCATTCCTTATTATCCAACTGTTCAGGAAAATATGATTGAAAATTCAGTATCAGTTGAGAGCAATGCTTCTTAATGTCTTCAATCAAATTAGCATGAAGTTGCAGCTTATTCTCCATCACAAAAGACTCAAGAGAAGAAAATGAAGCTACACAAGATTTCTCAAGATCTGACAAAATGAACTGAAGCTTTTTTACTATTGCATTTATCTTATCCACAACAGTAAATGGAGTGATATTTCTTCCTTGCAAACTCGTATTCAGTTCGTTTAGTTTCCCAAAAATATCCGCCAAATATGCCAAACGCATTAACCACAATTCGTCCAAAAGTAAATGCGATGTTTCAAATTTGCTGTTCAACAGAAACATTTGTACTTCTGAGCGTAGTTCAAAAAGCCGAGTTAAAACTTTCCCTCGAGATAGCCAGCGTACTTCCGTGTGCAAAAGAAGGTTATTGTGTTCACTTCCCATTTCATTGCAAATTATTGTAAACATGCGTGAGTTTAGAGCTCGAGCTTTTATGAAGTTAACTATTTTAACAGCCTGGTCTAAAACTGTTTTTAAAGTGTCGGGCATGGCTTTGGATGCCAATGCTTCACGGTGGATGCTGCAGTGTGTGAAGTTGGCTCTCGGTGCAACTTGCTTAATTTGAGTAACCACTCCACCATGTTTGCCTGTCATAGCAGCTGCCCCATCAGAACAAACCCCAACACAGTTTTTCCAATTTATTTCATTGGCAACAACAAAATCATTAATTTTTTTAAATATTTCATTAGCAGTTGTCCGCTCAGCTAAAGATTCGCAGAACAAAAATTCTTCCTCAACTGCCTGTTCATGTTCATACCTAACATACGTCATCAATTGAGCAAAGTTTGTAATATCAGTACTCTCATCTAACTGAATTGCAAAGTATCTGCTTTTCTGTATCCTTTGAATGAGGATTTTCTTTACTTCACAAGCTAAATCTTGAATGCGTCTGGAAACAGTGTTATCCGACAAAGGAACATTATCAAGTTTTTTGGCAGCATTCTGTCCTAACAAACAAGTTACAATATCTTTAGCAGCAGGTAATATTAGGCTCTCCCCAATAGTGTGTGGTTTCCCTGTTTGAGCAATTCGCAAACTGACCAAATAAGACGCTTCCAATGCTTGTAAGTTAATATTGGTAAATGACTTTAAACTTGTCTTACTTAGTTGCATTTCAATTTTTTTTCTTTTAAAAAATTCAAGTGGTTTATCTTTATAAAGGATATGTTTTGTATTGAAATGGCGCTGAAGCAGAGAGGGTCTCATTGAATGATTTGAAAGTTTTTCACTGCAAATGACACATTGAGGCTGGGGTTCATTTTTGTCACCACACCAAGTAAATCCAAAGTATAAATAGCTTTCGTCATACCGTCTAATAATCTTTCGCTGCTTACGAGTGCCATCATCTTCATTCTGGTTAATTTCAAGCTTTGCTCTCGAGTGCTAGCCTTGGTGGATTCATTACTAACCTTAGCATTGGCCGGTTCTAACTTTCTTTTAAGCGGTTGATTTTTTAACCATTTATCCATTGATGGGTTTAAATATTAAGAATTGGTATTTGGTATTTCAAACATATAGCCAGTGGCTAGGCCAATATTCAAAAATGTTGCCACGGAACCTAGAATGTATATTCACAAACTTATTAATTATACATTTCCACATTAAAATTTAAATAAACTACGAACACCGCATAAAAGTGCCAAATCTAAAGTCAAACTGCCAAGACTACCTCCACAGTCCACAGTATACTATTTACGTCTGTGCTACCTCTACCAGAAAACAGAATTCCTTCGCACAGTTGCCAGTTGGCGCGTTTACAACCATAGATTATTTAATTGTAGAATCAACACTATAATAGGAGATATTCGTATGCAATTGTGTTGGAAGATAGATATTTTTGAGTATAAATAATAAGTATTTATGGAAGAGACTTAAAAGTTTTACAAAAAAAGCCAATTAGAATAATAGGTTACGTAGGGTCGTAGGCCTATGAATTGGCCATCGCCGCCATGTTAATGCACTACTTGGCACATCTGCATTTGATTTTTAGAAATCTGTTGCGTTTGGGAATTATTTTGCTTCAAACTATTGCCTAAATTTGTTCCAATTAAAATATTTTTGTAATTAATACTTACTAGTTAACTAATAAAAAGTTTTTAAAAATAAAATTGTAGCAATAGATACAATCAAAGAAATATGGTCACAATTTAAATTGTTTTCAAATTTTTTTCAGGTACCACCTAGAGAGGCCTGGCGTACCACCAGTGGTACGCGTACCACAGTTTGAAAACCGCTGGGTTATAATATCAACCTGTTGTTCTGGTATTTATATATTTACAGTCACGTCTGCTTAAGATATATACCTCTAACTCTGGTTATAATATTTACCGCTAAATATGGTCATAATATTTATCTCTAAGTCTGGTTGTAATATTTACATCTGAGTCTGGTTATAAGATTTACCTGTAGGTCTGGTTAACATTGACAAGGTATTGGAATAAAGGGGCATCATTAGTGCTGCCGTTTGGGTAGAAGTGGCGTCCCCTTCCATTAATGAGTCCTGACTGAAACTCAAACATGCTGTTGCGGGATAATATATTTGTGGAATGGACCGGGGGGGGGGAGGTGGGGAGAGAGAAACCAACATTTAGTGTTATTTGTAACAATGTTATGTGTAAAAAAGTAACAAGAGGTTTTTTGTAACATTGTTCCTTAATTTAATTCATACTATATTCAAAACCTGTGAATGCTTTTTTGAACATTTTTCATTTCAATCTACACATAATATTTGCCATGTGCCCGGTATCATGTGTGTAATGAATGTTGTATAACATGTACATTAGTATATCGTGTGCCCAGAATGATGTGTATAATGAATGTTGCATAACATGTACATTAGTATATCGTGTGCCCAGAATAATGTGTATAATGAATGTTGTATAACCTGTACATTAGTATATCGTGTGCCCAGAATGATGTGTATAATGAATGTTGTATAACCTGTACATTAGTATATCGTGTGCCCAGAATGATGTGTATGATGAATGTTGTATATCGTGTGCCTCAGTATGATGTGTATGATGAATGTTGTATAATGTGTGCCTCAGTATGATGTGTATAATGAATGTTGTATAATCTGTTCCTCAGTATGATGTGTATAATGAATGTTGTATAACCTGTGCCTCAGTAGTGGTATAGTTCTGTTTCCTCTATAGTTACTGGCATACACCTAAAGTGCTTGAAATGAAATTCACGCCACAAGATTCGAATTGATTGTATGCAGCCCTTAGGGGCGGCAACCAAGGGCGGAGTAACGTGCATGCCTTACTTGACCTTCTTGCAGTTGACATAAGTTATTTTAACTCAAGCTATATCCTATTTAGCTCACTAAATTACGATAATAAAATCTTCTCCAATAAAAGACCGAAAGCTTTATTGCTGTTTTAATTTATTTATAAATATTGGCAAAGAATGTAATACGTGATCTAAGTTTAGTGTTTTCATATGTATTATGAATGAGATAAGTTTACCTAAAGATGCCTCCCTCCAAGGAATTCGTTTCTATAATTCTCATCCGGTTGACGAAGTTGCCTTTGAGCATTTTCTCATGAAGTAAATTTGAATCCAGGTCATGGTTCCAATCCTAACATGGAATCAAATATTTCATGTCAAATAAATCAACTTGAGACATTGTTTCGTGGCCCATTTTAAACATCTTTGGACATTTTAAAGGTTAAATGACGTTTAAAAGTATCCACTTTTATGGCAAAAGAAAAGGCAAAAAACTTATAACATTTATAAATTAAAATCAAACTATAACTAGAAATCATTATCAAGTATTTTCCACTAGTTTATTTTGATATAAACTTAAATCTTGACCTTCTAGTCTAAAACTGAACTCCCTGTCTAAGTTATAAACTTATGACGCTGTATGACCTACTTGTTAAATCATTACTTTGTATGACCTACCTGCAACATCATGACAAATGACTCCATCTCTGGTTCCTTATCTCTGATGATGAAGGCCCCAATGAGCCCCATGGACAGCTGGGTCCCAACATGGGAATGGTACCAGAACGTCCCCTTAGGATAGGCTACGAACTTGTATGTGAACTCTTGGCCTGGTAAAATTGGACACTGATGGACGATAAAACATGTATGTTTACATTCTTTAATATGTTCCTGGTTCACTGCAAACAAAAACAATTTTGTTTAAGAATTTTATTCCCTTTCACAATAATCCATAAATAAAATATATGTAATTATTGCAAACACGTTTTTATTACTCTTATTTGTTCACAATATATCTTTTCACAATATATTTTCATAAGCCATTTAGTTGTGAAAACAGCATGGTAAGATTGTCAACAATTGTGAGCTAACAAACAGGATTGAAACTTTGTCCTCAATTTTTTTTAAAGTCTTGTTTACTTTACGAAGAAACATAGACGATGATTAGGACTTCACATTGAAGTTATGACTCGTATTAAGCAGATTTTAGTATATTTTGTGTAACGGTATAAAATTTTCCATATATCAAAAAACGCATTACTACTGGTTAATTTAGGAGAAAATAGAAATTATGGTTTGAAAAGACCAAGTATAAATATAATAGGAGATGGTATGCTTTGGTTTTTTTTTCGTTTGTTTTGTAGTGTTAGTTTCATAATGATAGTTTTAATTAATGGCCTCGGACACAGTGAGGCCAGATATACGAAGTTATCCATCTCTTTAACATGGTTCTTAAATTGAAATTGTATCGTCATCAAAGTTTGCTGAGCCCAAACATGAAAAAGACTCCTTCGTGAACATATCTTTATTAACTGTGTAATACAGTCAAAACTATATTACACGGGTGATGCACTCATATCTATACTACCTGTTTGATAAAGTCATATCTATATTACCAGTGTGATACAGTCACATCTATATTACCTGTGTGATAAAGTCCAATCTATACTACCTGAGTGATAAATTCATTTCTTTATCACCTGTGTGATATGTTCATATCTAAAGTATCTGTGTAATACAGTCTAATTACCTGTGTAATACAGTCTATTTTACCTGTGTGATAAAGCCAACACCGTCCATCCATGGACTCCCCTTCTGATGTAGTCCGTGCCAGTGGACAGTCACAGCCTCACTGAGGAGCGAGTTCTTCACGTGGACAATGATGTTCTGACCTTCAAACACCTGACAGATCAAAGTTTTCTATATCAAAATTACATCTTTAATCTGCCTCAGATTTATTTAGATAACAAAACTCTATACAAGAAATAGGGCAAAATTTAAGCTTATATATGGACCCAAAATGATGACGTTGACGACAGAGGATTTAGGAAGAATTGAATAAATTTTAATTTTAAGCCGTGACATTAAAGTCAAATACTTTTAAGCTATTGAAATCTTAGTTGGTAGTGAGTAAAACGTGTGAGCCAAACAGCTTTATAAAACTACATGTAGCTAGTCCCACTTTGCTTAGTTGTGTAGTGGACGAGACCTCGCTTAGTGTGGCACCAATGAATTGAATAACACTTTTTTGGATTCCCTTTCTGCCATACTCTGTTATAGACTGGAGTACAGGAGTGACGTTTTGGTTATATGAGTTGGACTGGAGTATGTGTGGTGTCTTGAGTATTGGGTTGTTTATATAATGTTCAGTGGGTCATTATTCCCAAAGAGATAATAAAAAATAAATCGATACGACCCTCGGCGTAGTATATGCCACAGACGTTCTTATTATAGAAAGTGCAAAGAACAGGGGGGGGGTGAGAGAACGGACACAAACAGCATCACGAAGTTATGAAAATTAAACAACCCAGTAAAAACAAATTTTTTGACTGTAAATCCCTTATATATATGAGACATAACTAAAAGTATTGATTATGTTCAAACGCGACAAACATTTACAGACTGAAACCGACTGATGTCCCCTGGCTTTAAAACCACAGGAAGGGGGTGTGGACATCGATGGGTGGCGTGAACGCGTTCTCAACTGGAACGTGGAAGACAAACAAAAACAAACTGGGAAATGGAATTACATATTATGTTATTTAGAGATGAACTAAATGCATTAATTTTATTACGGTACATTCGATCGATCTGAAATGCTGATATGATGCATTGTTAGGTGACACGAGTCTATGTGTAAAATTTCAACCCGATAGCATCACGGGAAGTTTATCATTTTTAAATCCCTTATATTTACTTCACCGCCGTCTCTATTTCTCTGTCGTTCTGTCGTCATCTCTGTCTTGGGAGGGCGGAAAAACAAAAGTAAAAAATGACCCACTTCTCGTGATGCCATCGAGCTGAAATTTGGCACACGGACCCGAGTCAGCTAACAATGCAAAGTATCAAAATTTCAGATCGATCGAACGTACCGTAATTAAATTAATGCATTTTTAGTTTATCCTTATATATCGTATGTAATTCAAATTCACTGTTTGTTATTGTTTTTTTTCCACGTGAGAGTTTGAGTTGAGGCGTTGACGCGACCCATCGAAGTACCGGCGTGCTTTTGTTTACATTTTACGTGCATTGCTGAGCTCGGTCAAGCGATCGGTGACCAGACTTTTCCCCTCTCCCCCCCCACCCCTCCACTACCCCCCCCCCAAGGGTTATGAAGCAAAGTTGAGTTAAGACAGATTCAGTCTGTAAAAGTTTGTCGCGTTTGAAAATAATCAAGACTTTAGTTATGTCTCACACATAAGGGATTTATAGTCAAAAACTTTGTTTTTATGGGTTTGTTTTATTAAATCCCTTATATTAACTTCACCGCCGTCTCTGTCTCTCTGTCGTTCGTTGTCGGGCAGGCGGAACAACAAAAGTAAAACATGACACTCTTCCCGTGATGCCACTGAGCTGAAATTTGGCACATAGACTCGTGTCACGTAATAATGCATCGTATCAAAATTTCAGATCAATCGAATGTACCGTAATTAAATTAATGCATTTTTAGTGTATCTCTATACAACATATGTAATTCAATTTCACAGTTCTTTATTGTTTGTCTTCCACGTGCCAGTTGAGTTAATGCGTTGACGCCACCCGTCGATGCCCACACCCCCTCTCCCTTCCCCCAGTTTTAAAGCCAGGGGAGATAGTTCGGTTTCAGTCTGTTAATGTTCGTCGCGTTTGAACATAATCAATACTTTAGTTATGTCTCACACATAAGGGATTTATAGTCAAAAACTTTGTTTTTAACTGGGTTGTTTTATTTACGTTTGTTTTCCCGCCCGCCCGCGAACGACAGAGATGACGACAGACAGAGAGACAAGACGGTGAAGATAATATAAGGGATTTAAAAAGCGAGTATACGTGGGGACATGCGCACGGAGGTTGTCGTTACCTGCCCCTCCCCTTTACTACCATCCTTTGCCTACCATAAACACATAAACTGTGAATGGCCGACCCTAGCGAGGGTTAGTCCTGTTCGCAAAAAAGAGGACAGAAAAGGCAAAATAAAACATTTTTAAAAATTTTAAAAATGTTCCCGCTGGCGCTTGAACCCAGGACTTTCTGCATGCATGGCGGACGTGATAAACACTACACTACGAATGATGTGTTATTCTGTGAAGTTACAACGCAAGTGAAGTCAAGAAGCATCTTTTCATCACACTACGCTTGGCGCCTGTGATCTGTCGACCCCAGCGAGGGTCATTCGTCATGCTTGTTAACACATACTCGCTTT
This sequence comes from Ampullaceana balthica, assembly GCA_944989445.1. NCBI lineage: Eukaryota > Metazoa > Mollusca > Gastropoda > Lymnaeidae > Ampullaceana > Ampullaceana balthica. The sequence continues at coordinate 4,422,054 of CALYLW010000005.1, read as the reverse complement.
GGTTAAATATATATATATATTTATCAAGCTGAATGATGACAAGACTGAAGCACTTCTATTTTGCAACAATAAATCACGCATTACTTTGTCTCTTCCGAAGTCAATTCACGTAGCCAGTTCGGATATTATGTTCACAACATCGACTAGGAATCTTGGCTACATTATTTCTGAAAACTTGTCTATTAACAACTTCATCAATCACACCTGTCGCTCTGCTTACACAGCCATTCATCAGATCAGCTCAATCCGTCATTACTTAACAGTTAGTGCAACAAAAACTCTAGTCTGTGCTCTTGTATTAGCTCGTATGGATTACTGCAATTCTCTTCTGTCAGGTGCGCCAAAACAATGCATTAAAAAACTACAGAAAGTTCAAAATTCAGCTGCCTGACTGGTGCTCAAGGCAAAAAAACATGACCATGTTACTCCACTTCTTCGCTCACTTCATTGGCTGCCTATACAAGCCCGTATTGATTACAAACTGGCCGTTCTCTGTCACAACTTCTTTTCGGACTCAGACCCATCGTATCTTACTGAACTTTTGTCAGTCTACTCACCCACTCGCCAGCTTCGATCTTCTGCAGACACACGAGTTCTCTCTGTTCCTACGACATGCACCAAAACATTTGGTGAAAGGTCGTTCTCTTTTTGTGCAGCCAAACAATGGAATTATCTACCATTACACATACGTAGTATTCAAACAACCAAGTCCTTCAAGACTGCTTTTAAGACACATCTTTTCAAAATTTATTTTCAAAATTAATGAAACTACATTTCTTGTAAATGATTAACGTAGCTTATGTATAATGTACTGTAATTTTTGTGTTTGTTATGATATGAAAGTTAATTTAATACTTATAGGTATGTTATTTCTTTCATGTAAAGCACTGTGAGCCCAGTTCCTTACTGGGATACAGCGCTATATGAATAATCAATTTATTATTTATTATTATATATTGATACTTTAAACTCTTAATGAAATTTTGATTTATCGGTGCCTCAGTTAATGGAATAAAAGTACATAACTGTACAAACTTGTACTAAATTGTTAACAATCGAACACATTTGTACATATTTGCGTAAAGATAAGTGAAAGTGCAATAACCATGGAAGTGGGAGGGTGATAGCGTACTTCAGGGGCGAAAGAAGACGAAAAAATGCCATGTTATCAGAGACAGGTCTGTTAAGACATCGTCCTAAAGCAAAGGGAGAAATGCATACGTCATCAAAGTTATCCCTAGTGTCCTCTAGATAGACTTCATCATAGTCAAATCTAGTGTCTTCTAGACATGTAATGTCTGGTGCCATCTAGAGAGAAATTCTCATAGTTATCTCTGGTGTCCTCTGGACAAATGTTCTCATACTTACCTCTAGTGTTGGACCAGGCATCGTCCCGTTGACTGCAATGACCAATCTAGACATCTCCCAACCGTCAGCACTGATGACCTTGTCCATGGGGACCTCCTGACTCGGTTTGCCATCATTTGGAACTGTGTACAGTTTCCCATTTTTTGCGTACACGCCTGTCCTGTTGATATTCATGGTCAGTTGATAATCGATGTCCAGCCAAAACTCACAAGTCTCTTGTGTCCGCAAACATTGTGACCTTACAAGGTTCACAAGACTCAGCGATATAATCAGGTATCGATACCTTGAATAGAATAGTTGTGAAGATATTGTAAAGATGTATCAACTCAATCAGAAGCCAAACAATAATTATCAGCTCTTAGATTTTTATTCTTTTCAATAAAATATTTGTAACTAAGAATTTGATCAATACGTTTTACCAGAAATAATATGAAAATATTGTTTTAAAATACTTCATATATTTCATTTAGGCTAAAAAAAATAAAGCAGCAAATTAAGTAAATCTTTTTATTTACTTATTTAAATATATACAATTAAAATAATTTGGGAGTAATGTAGGAACAGAATAAGGAACAATGTTCCCTTTAAACGGCGTAAATGCGCAGTTATATTATTTTATTTATATATAGATAAATTTTATTGACTGACGCTCCGCAGTAGGGGAACATTGTTTAGGGAATGTGTTGTGTTTTTTTCACTAGACATTGAGGAAAGGAAATTATCACCTAACGACCCGAAGGACATAATAGACTTGAAACTACTTTTTAATAAATGCTGGTGTATAGATTAGGCTAACTTGATGTGATTGAAGATATCACCCGTGAAAACAATGAATAGCGTGAGACATTCCATTTTATTCAATGTCAGTACAAAGACACTCAGACAAAGAAATAGCTTGTGAATAAAATAAATTATTATTAAAGACGAGGGTCCATCTAACATTTTTACCGGAGCCTCAGATAATTCAGAAGCGTAGCTAGGGGCACCATATGTTCACTTGGGCCAAGGTAAAGGGGTGCTAACAGAAGCGTAACTTGGCTTTCCGCGCCCTTGGCTAATTTATTTTTGGCAAATTCTTGACAAATAAAAAAAACTAGGTAGGAACATACTAAATTTGAATAAATTGAAGGATTAGCCATGCTCCGTTGTTACCTGCCCCGACGCCAAGTCGTTGTTAAGCCTCCGGGTGCTAAAATATGGCTTTCAACGATACATTAAAATACGTTAATAAATCGGTCACATTATCACTGCAGCGACTTCCAACTCACGAGCTTTGTTAGAGTTTTTTTTTAAACGGTTCAAAAAAGAAGATAGCCCAGAAAATGAGAGTCGTGCATAAACAGTCCAGCCACATCACAGCTTACAGCATGGATGGAAGCCGAACGAAGGGGATATTACTGTAATTGACATCAATGTCCACAAACTAATCACTTACATCAATGTCCACAAACTAATCACTGACATCAATGTCCACAAACTAAACACTTACATCAATGTCCACAAACTAATCACTTACATCAATGTACTCAAACTAATCACTTACATCAATGTCCACAAACTAATCACTTATATCAATGTCCACAAACTAATCACTTACATCAATGTACACAAACTAATCAATGACATCAATGTACACAAACTAATCAATGACATCAATGTCCACAAACTAATCAATGACATCAATGTCCACAAACTAAACACTTACATCAATGTCCACAAACTAAACACTTACATCAATGTCCACAAACTAATCACTTACATCTATGTCCACAAACTAATCACTTACATCAATGTCCACAAACTAATCACTTACATCAATGTCCACAAACTAATCACTTACATCAATGTCCACAAACTAATCACTTACATCAATGTCCACAAACTAATCACTTACATAAATATCCACAAACTAATCACTTACATCAATGTCCACAAACTAAACACTTACATCAATGTCCACAAACTAAACACTTACATCAATGTCCACAAACTAATCAATGACATCAATGTCCACAAACTAATCACTTACATCAATGTCCACAAACTAATCAATGACATCAATGTACACAAACTTAACACTTACAGCAATGTCCACAAACTAATCAATGACATCAATGTCCACAAACTAATCACTTACATCAATGTCCACAAACTAATCAATGACATCAATGTACACAAACTAAACACTTACATCAATGTCCACAAACTAATCAATGACATCAATGTACACAAACTAAACACTTACATCAATGTCCACAAACTAAACACTTACATCAATGTCCACAAACTAATCAATGACATCAATGTCCACAAACTAAACACTTACATCAATGTCCACAAACTAATCAATGACATCAATGTACACAAACTAAACACTTACATCAATGTCCACAAACTAATCACTTACATCAATGTCCACAAACTAATCAATGACATCAATGTCCACAAACTAATCACTTACATCAATGTCCACAAACTAATCACTTACATCAATGTACACAAACTAATCACTTACATCAATGTACACAAACTAATCACTTACATCAATGTACACAAACTAAACACTTACATCAATGTCCACAAACTAATCAATGACATCAATGTACACAAACTAATCACTTACATCAATGTACACAAACTAAACACTTACATCAATGTCCACAAACTAATCAATGACATCAATGTCCACAAACTAAACACTTACATCAATGTCCACAAACTAAACACTTACATCAATGTCCACAAACTAAACACTTACATCAATGTCCACAAACTAATCAATGACATCAATGTCCACAAACTAATCACTTACATCAATGTACACAAACTAAACACTTACATCAATGTCCACAAACTAAACACTTACATCAATGTCCACAAACTAATCAATGACATCAATGTCCACAAACTAATCACTTACATCAATGTACACAAACTAAACACTTACATCAATGTCCACAAACTAATCACTTACATCAATGTCCACAAACTAATCACTTACATCAATGTCCATAAACTAATCACTTACATCAATGTCCACAAACTAATCACTTACATCAATGTCCACAAACTAATCACTTACATCAATGTCCACAAACTAATCACTTACATCAATGTCCACAAACTAATCACTTACATCAAAGTACACAAACTAAACACTTACATCAATGTCCACAAACTAATCAATGACATCAATGTCCACAAACTAATCACTTACATCAATGTCCACAAACTAATCACTTACATCAATGTCCACAAACTAATCACTTACATCAATGTACACAAACTAAACACTTACATAAATGTCCACAAACTAAACACTTACATCAATGTCCACAAACTAATCAATGACATCAATGTCCACAAACTAATCACTTACATCAATGTACACAAACTAATCACTGACATCAATGTCCACAAACTAATCACTGACATCAATCTTCACAAACTAATCACTGACATCAGTGTCCACAAACTAAACACTGACATCCATGTCCACAAACTAATCACTGAAATCAATGAACACAAACTAAACACTTACATCAATGTCCACAAACTAATCACTTACATCAATGTCCTCAAACTAATCACTTACATCAATGAACACAAACTAATCACTTCCATCAATGTACACAAACTAATCACTTACATCAATGTACACAAACTAATCACTTACATCAATGTCCACAAACTAATCACTTACATCAATGTCCACAAACTAATCACTTACATCAATGTCCACAAACTAATCACTTACATCAATGTCCACAAACTAATCACTTACATCAATGTACACAAACTAATCAATGACATCAATGTCCACAAACTAATCACTTACATCAATGTCCACAAACTAATCACTTACATCAATGTCCACAAACTAATCAATGACATCAATGTCCACAAACTAATCACTTAATCAATGTCCACAAACTAAACACTTACATCAATGTCCACAAACTAAACACTTACATCAATGTCCACAAACTAATCACTTACATCAATGTCCACAAACTAATCACTTACATCAATGTCCACAAACTAATCAATGACATCAATGTCAACAAACTAATCCCTTAATCAATGTCCACAAACTAAACACTTACATCAATGTCCACAAACTAAACACTTACATCAATGTCCACAAACTAATCAATGACATCAATGTCCACAAACTAATCAATGACATCAATGTCCACAAACTAAACACTTACATCAATGTCCACAAACTAATCAATGACATCAATGTACACAAACTAATCACTTACATCAATGTCCACAAACTAATCACTTAATCAATGTCCACAAACTAATCACTTACATCAATGTCCACAAACTAATCACGTACATCAATGTCCACAAACTAATCACTTACATCAATGTCCACAAACTAATCACTTACATCAATGTCCACAAACTAATCAATGACATCAATGTCCACAAACTAATCACTTAATCAATGTCCACAAACTAATCACTTACATCAATGTACACAAACTAATCACTTACATCAATGTCCACAAACTAAACACTTACATCAATGTCCACAAACTAATCACTTACATCAATGTCCACAAACTAATCACTTACATAAATATCCACAAACTAATCACTTACATCAATGTCCACAAACTAAACACTTACATCAATGTCCACAAACTAAACACTTACATCAATGTCCACAAACTAATCAATGACATCAATGTACACAAACTAAACACTTAATCAATGTCCACAAACTAATCACTTACATCAATGTCCACAAACTAAACACTTACATCAATGTCCACAAACTAAACACTTACATCAATGTCCACAAACTAAACACTTACATCAATGTCCACAAACTAATCAATGACATCAATGTCCACAAACTAATCACTGACATCAATGTCCACAAACTAAACACTTACATCAATGTCCACAAACTAAACACGGTAAAAATTCAAGTTTACGAAATGCAACTCAGAAACCAAAATTAAATAATACTATAAACTTTGATTTATTACATTTTGGTGTCACACCTTGTGATGGTGTCGCCCGTTGAGTTCAGTACCCCTCGCACCCTCTAGTGACTAGTGTATATTTTAACAAATGTGTATTTTTTAACTAATGTTTTTATTTACACATATGTGTATATTTTTAAAAATATGCATATTTAAACAAGTATTTATTCTTGTTTTAATATGTGTATAATTAAAATGTTGTTAACTTAAGAAAATGTTTATTCTTAGATAAATGTTTACACTAAACAGATGCCTATCCTTAAACTATAGCATGGTTCATTTTACTTTAAATGCGCTACTCTTTCAAATTAAACAAAATTCATATCTTATTTAGAAGTAAGGAAATACATTTTAGACGAATATTTATTGTTGCATATTGGGTAAGTTTGAGCGTTCAACGAGTGTACGAGACGCCAATGACATAAGTTTTCGTCTCACCTTTAGAGTACACCTGTCATTTTCTGGAAAACGGGACAGAGTAGAAGGCTTTGTTCCCTTTTTCGGGGAAATCTACGATGAGTCACGTGACTGGGCCTGTCAACGGGTACCCGGGAACCCAGGTATCCGTTGACGTTCAAATACGCGGGTAGTAGAATTGCGCCCAATTACCCATGAAAAAGTTGTTGCATTGTCTTTATCCAATGTGCCGCAGTGCGGCTCCTTTGTGTTCAGATTGCGACTCGCGAACAATTTATCAAATTAGAACTTTTCGTTTGAAATTTATGCTGTTAAATACGTTTAACTTGAAAACGCTTACAATAAATATCTCTAAAGGAAAATAAAATACAGTCCCACAGAGTACATAGTATTTGATACATTTTTTAAAAATTGAAAATGAAACGAAAATCATTACACACAAAGATTTTGGTTCTTTAAATTATTCAAATAAGATAAACACGACCACAACATCGATAATGTAGAGAGGCAGGATATGACAGAAATGACCTTGCTTTGGAATACACCGACAACTTTGAGTTATCGATTGAGACGATCCAATGTTGTTTATCTAACCCCCCTCCACCCAATCCTTCCTCCAATCCTATCCCCATCATACTTAAAACAAACACACCTGATCTATTATTGTTTTTTTAATTCAGTGGTTAATGATTTTCACTGTTATAAAAAAAAATGCTTGCTCCACTCTGTAGCGCCACCTAGTGGAGATTATTTTGAATGTTTAATTTACTATAGTTCTATTTTATGAGTATCACGAATGTATTTTCAGCAGGAATAAAAGTTTCTAGTGCATAAATGTTCACAATAGTATGTTATTTGAAGCATGCCGTTGGCTACTGTGTGAAATGAGGTGCTTGGATGGAGGCTAGGTAGAATTCTATAGCGCTCATGGTGGCGAATATTATGCGGCGTTTCGAATGTGTACCCGGGTACCTATTCACAATTTTGCCGGGTTCCCGGGCAGCTTTTTTCCAACAATATTGACAGCCCTACACGTGACAGAGATAATAATTTTTCTATCGTCCTTATAAAACAACAGCCTTTACCCTCCCTTCTATCACCAATGTTAATACCCTGGGAGGGTGAGGGGAGAGAGAGGGTTATACAACAAGAACCTTTTATACTCTCTGCGAAATGCTTTGTTCAAGTTTTATAGCATATAAAGTATGACCTAATTGAGGCTGTTACGACTTTCTCTTAAAAATTTACGCGAGGAATATCACTATTATCACAAGCTGTAATCGATCGATGGTGTAGCAGAAGTTTATTCACCATGTGGTAAGCACCAATTTGCATACCCCACCCCCTTCAAAAAACGAAGTCTATCCCACATAATGCTAATTAAAATTCTTCGAACTCCCCCTCCACCCCACCTCTTTGTTCTATCTGACGCCAGTCCCAGCGATACACTTGTCTAAATTTGATTTTTGCCCATCGTTTAAAGATAAGGGCCATGCGGGTTCATACTTTTTGCAGTTACAACTTATGATGTTCTAAAAATTTAACACACATGCGCCCCAATATTTATTTCAAAAACACTTGAGTTCAAAGATAAGCTGCCACTACAATCCTCTAGTGAATTGAGACACTGGTAAAATAATAATAATTGGGAAGTGTCTGCTACAACGTTAAAATAGCAATTATTGATGCAGTGTCTGTTACAAAAGGAAAATAATCATATTTGGGCAGTGTATAATCACACTTGTAAAATAATAATAATTGGGCATTGCCAGATACAACTGTAAAATTATAATAATAGGGACGTGTCTGTTACAACTGTAAAATAATAATTGGGCAGTGTCGATTACAGCTGTAAAATAATAATAATTGTGAAATGTATGTTACAAATGTAAAATAATAATAATTGAGCAGTGTCTGTTACAACCGTAACATTATTATATTTGGGTAGTATCTGTACAACATGTAAAATGTGTTAGTTATTGTAACATCTGTAAAATAATAGCGGTCTAGTCAGAAAATTTGCTGGATTTTTAGCCGAATCACTGGGTAATGTTTCACTGTAAAGAATTTCCAATACATACGTTTCTTCTCTATTTTATTTTTAGTAGAGCAACTCCGAAAAGTGAATTTCAGTAACGGAGATTTCGTTACCGGGCATTCGGCTTTTTAATTCAACGGCTTTTGTCATGACAAAAACGTGTATCACCTTTCCAACAACGTAAAAAATCAATATTCAGATTTAAATGCAGTAGCGTAACCGTGGAGGGGAAACTTAAGGCCCGGGCGGCACTTTGTTATTGGCTTCTTTTTCCTAGTCGTTAATTAGCTTCTGATACAAAAAACTGTTTACGAAAGTAAAGATTATTCTGTAGTAAATGAAAGAAAAGCAAAGGAAGAAATTGATAAAAGAAAAAAGGACCTTTCCTAAAATATGTGAAATTCGCACTGCCAAAACTGGAAACTCCATATTGGATGTAAATGCTTCTGAAACTGATGCAAAAAAAAATAATGAAAAACAAACGGACTGAAATAGTATAAGCCCGTGACACTGATGTGCTGGTAAGCGTAATTATTTCTTAAAGTTTTTCAGCCTCTCCTAAACATAATTTTCTGCATCCGATCCAATTCCAACAATAACCAATCATATTCTTCAATAACCTGAAGAATAACCAATAATCGATATAAATAAACGACCGGAAAGTATATATTAAATTTGTTATAAATATTAGCATGGCCTTTCCAGAAAGTGTCTAAAATATGAAAATTAACTTCATCACATCAGACATGGACCTTACAAATAATCTTTTTTTTTAAACGTAGAGAGTTAAATTTTGCGCCGTGTACTGCATCTGATTCGTCAGATTTTTTCCTTCCGCTTAAAAATAGAATATCGTCTCAACTTTCCGCTTAAATGCTTAACTTTAACTGTGCTGTCATTAGACGTCATTTTTGTTTACGTATGCACATATAAATAAATAATAGTACGAGGGAAAAGTATGTAAGTAAAAAAATATAAATTATTAATAAATTGAACAAAAATATATAAATATTTTCTTAAATTTATTCGATCAAATTAATTTCAAACCATTAATCAATTAATTGATCGTTAATTTCCCTAACGCTAGTGATTAACAATTCTACTATAATTGTTCTAGTAATTTACATTTAACACTAGTAATATGGGTGATTAACAAGAGTACCGTAATGTCCTGTGTCAACATCAACACAGGTCAAGGAAAAACAGATCCTTTGAAACACATTTAATTTTTCTAATAGATGATCTGTCAAAGGGCTTAGATGATAATAATAATCAAATAGATACAATATTACTAGACTTCTCAAAAGCATTTAATAAAGTACACCACTCTAGTTACTCCAAAAACTTAACTACTTTGGAAATCTCTGGACCCATACATAAATGGATGCAATATTACCCTTTAGTTAGAGAGTAAACTGAAATAATTAATGGATCTAAATCAGCACCAATGACGGTTAACTCAGAAGTTCAACAAGGAACTATTCTAGCCCCCATATTCTTCCTAATGTATATAAAAAATTTATCAGGATCGCATCAGGAGCAAAATTTAGGTTATTAGCTGATGATTGTTTAATCTACTGAACAATTAAATCAGAACAAGATATCAAATCGTACCCAAAAAAAAACTAGATAAATTAATAAAATGGAAACTAATTGGAGTAAGTCTTTCGATCCAGAAAAGGTGTCAACTGTTAAGAGTAACACAAAAAAATAACAAACAAAACAAAACAAACAAACAAACAAACCAAAAGAAAATAAAAAAAATTCATTCATGGTAAGTAACTTATCCAAAGTAATGTAAAGATGCAAAATACCTTGGAGTAATAATAAATGAGAAATTATCATGGAATCCTCATGCAAAGTCAGTAATTTTAAAAATCCAACAAAACCTTAGACTTTATAGAGATAAACATTTACAGATTTAATTAGAATATAAATCTATAATGCCACCTTAAGTTGGTGAGATCTGTACTAGAATATGCATCTTCTGTATGGACCAAACCAACAAAGAAATCATTGATAAACTAGAGCAAATTCAAAAAAGAGCTGGCATGTTCATTACTGGAGAACTTTGAAAATTGACAAGAATAACACCATTAGTTAAATCATTAAACCTAGACACACTAGAGATATAAGAACAAAGAGCAAAATAGTAATAAATCATAAAGCAATTAATTCTAACTTGGAAATAAAACACAAAGATGATCTATAATGCAACCCATGATAAATATAGGCGACGAGAATGCGGGCACGGAATGATTTTGCGTGTTTAAACCAGGATAACCAACACACTATCAACATTTAAAACTCTAATAAGAATACAAGTCTAGACATAAACTATGGATAAGCGTGGGACGCAATAATTTTCTGTATAGAAGGAGCTCCTCTAATAAATAATAAAAGATAGTAGGTCTAACGGTGAAAATGTAATTTTTTTTTCTTTTATCATTAATAAATTTAATAAACATTTTAAAAACATATTAAGAGACAAACTGTTACATCATTACTTACATTATCTTAAACGACGATTTACACGTTATACTTGCAGTAAATTAATGGCCTTTGTAAATCCCGATTCCAAATCAACTATACTATATCCTCATACACATTTCGAATAAACTTATTTGAACATTCATAGAAAAGATGTGCAGCCCTACTTCCAAGAGAAATGAAAAGGGGATTTTAAATTTTCCCTGTAAGGTTAGAAATCAGTCCAAGGTTACGTGCAGACGCTACTTCGGAACACCAGCCCAGAGGAGTAGCTGCAATGTGGGACCCCTTACATGGCTTCAATGACAAAGTTTGCGACCTTTTCATACGGTAAAATGCTCCTAACTCTCAAATATTCTCTATTCCCTCTAGCTGGAAAGCATTACCAGTTCTGTCCCTGCTTTTCAAAACACTTTTCTCTCACACAACTCATGCGTAACCAGGTGTAGGGGATGTTCACTACTTTGCCTCTACCGTCCACTGATGCAAATCCGCGTAGTAGAGAGGGGTTGCCATTATATACAATAAAATATCATTTAATATTTAGATGAGTTGACAGCTGTTTTAGTGTGCATGTAAAAATTATTGTATCTTTTCAAATAGTTTTACTTAAACAGTTCTGTTTTTCTCTTTCCAGTGGAACTGGCCATGTTCCCTATCAGTTTCTGACTAACTCTAGGTGGCAATGTTCCCTATCAACTTCTGACTACCTCTAGGTGGCATGTTCCCTATCACCTTCTGACTACCTCTAGGTGGCAATGTTCCCTATCAACTTCTGACTACCTCTAGGTAACCATGTTCCCTATCACCTTCTGACTACCTCTAGGTGGCATGTTCCCTATCAACTTCTGACTACCTCTAGGTAACCATGTTCCCTATCAACTTCTGACTACCTCTAGGTGGCATGTTCCCTATCAACTTCTGACTACCTCTAGGTAACCATGTTCCCTATCAACTTCTGACTACCTCTAGGTGGCATGTTCCCTATCAACTTCTGACTACCTCTAAGTAACCATGTTCCCTATCAACTTCTGACTACCTCTAGGTGGCATGTTCCCTATCAACTTCTGACTACCTCTAGGTGGCATGTTTCCTATCAACTTCTGACTACCTCTAGGTGGCATGTTTCCTATCAACTTCTGACTACCTCTAGGTAACCATGTTCCCTATCAACTTCTGACTACCTCTAGGTGGCATGTTCCCTATCAACTTCTGACTACCTCTAGGTGGCATGTTTCCTATCAACTTCTGACTACCTCTTGGTGGCATGTTCCCTATCAACTTCTGACTACCTCTAGGTGGCATGTTTCCTATCAACTTCTGACTACCTCTAGGTGGCATGTTCCCTATCAACTTCTGACTACCTCTAGGTAACCATGTTCCCTATCAACTTCTGACTACCTCTAGGTGGCATGTTTCCTATCAACTTCTGACTACCTCTAGGTAACCATGTTTCCTATCAACTTCTGACTACCTCTAGGTAACCATGTTCCCTATCAACTTCTGACTACCTCTAGGTGGCATGTTCCCTATCAACTTCTGACTACCTCTAGGTAACACAATGTCTCCATGTTCCCTATCAACTTCTGACTACCTCTAGGTGGCCATGTTCCCTATCAACTTCTGACTACCTCTAGGTGGCATGTTCCCTATCAACTTCTGACTACCTCTAGGTGGCATGTTCCCTATCAACTTCTGACTACCTCTAGGTAACACAATGTCTCCATGTTCCCTATCAACTTCTGACTACCTCTAGGTGGCCATGTTCCCTATCAACTTCTGACTACCTCTAGGTGGCATGTTCCCTATCAACTTCTGACTACCTCTAGGTGGCATGTTTCCTATCAACTTCTGACTACCTCTAGGTGGCATGTTCCCTATCAACTTCTGACTACCTCTAGGTGGCATGTTCCCTATCAACTTCTGACTACCTCTAGGTGGCATGTTCCCTATCAACTTCTGACTACCTCTAGGTGGCATGTTCCCTATCAACTTCTGACTACCTCTAGGTGGCATGTTCCCTATCAACTTCTGACTACCTCTAGTTGGGCATGTTCCCTATCACCTTCTGACTACCTCTAGGTAACTCAACAAGGCCATGTTCCCTATCAACTTCTGACTACCTCTAGTTGGGCATGTTCCCTATCACCTTCTGACTACCTCTAGGTAACTCAACGAGGCCATGTTCCCTATCACCTTCTTACTACCTTTAGGAGGCCATGTTTCAAATCAACTTCTGACAAGCGCTAGGTAGCAACATCTGCTGCCAGTTTGTCATTCATAAAGTTGACGCAAGCTGTTACGTATTTAGAACTGGTTCGAAACTTTTTGCCTATTCGATCATTTTAATTAGGTTAAATCTTCTCTACGCTTTTGGGATGTTTTTCTCGGAAACGATATTTGAACATTTATATTCCTTTTATCTCACAGAAACATGAATACTTTTTCATAACAAACATTTTATTTTTTCTGTTGAATCACAGGACAATAACAAACATTTTATTTGTTTTGTTTAATCACCGGACCAACTATTGATAACATTTTTGAACAACATTTTTGTTCCCGGGGCCTAGGGCGTCCCTGAGTCACCCCGCTCCGAATGGGTACTGTAGTGTTAGGCGGCTTGGTAATGCGTGGAACCTACAAAGCCGTGGCCTGTGAATGCTGCATCACTTGCCAACAGATCATCTGTCATGGTCTGTGGACGCAACTATCTTCTGCATAGAAGGAGTGTCTGTATAGATAAGATAAGATAACAAGCAGCAACAAAAAAATTGTGAATTGATCATGACATAAACGATATCTAAACCTTTATATTCCTTTTATCTCATAGAAACCTGAATACTTTTCAAAACAAGTTTAAACAAGCATGTCTTATCTTATCTTATCTTATCTTTACAGACAATCTTTCTATACAGAAGATTAATGCGTCCACAGACTATGACGGATGATGCAGCGTTAACAGGCCTCGGTTATAAGGGTTCCACGCATTACCCTGGGTGACTCAGGGACGCCCAAGGCCTCGGGAAAAAATCCTTGCTTCCACATGGATTCGAACTCGTGACCATCGGTACGCCAGTCGAGCGCGCTGCCACTCGGCCACCGCGCCCCACAATGTTATTTGTTGTGTTGAATCACCGGAACATTACATTTTATAACACCTAAAGTTTTTTATTTCATTTTTTCAGTGTAGTAGGTTGATAACAAGAAACAAGAAACAAATGTGTGACTCGATCATGACATAAACATGTTTACAGATATCAATATAATTTTATTCTCGCTTTTCTCTTTGTGATTACAATCAAATAAAGTGGCAACCGATTTCAAGTTGTAAAAATCTCAGTTTCTCCACTGGTGTTAACCAACAGTATCACTGCTATTTGTAATTTCAAAGGATTTTTTTTTATTGTAGGAAACTCCTGCCGTTTAAGCTTACTGCCAAAAAATAAAACAAACCCGTAAAAACAAAGTTTTTGACTATAAATCCCTTATATATGAGACATAACTAACAGTATTGATTATTTTTAAACGCGACAAATATTTACAGACTGAATCTTTCTTAACTCAACTTTGCTTCATAACCCTTGGAGTGGGTGTTGCGGGAGAGGGGAAAAGTCTGGTCACCGTTCGCTTGACCGAGCTCAGCGTGACACGTAAAATGTAAACAAAAGCACGCCGGTACTTCGATGGGTCGCGTCAACGCGTCAACTCAAACTCTCACGTGGAAAAAAAACAATAACAAACAGTGAATTTGGATAACAAACGTTATATAAGGATAAACTAAAAATGCATTAATTTAATTACTGTACGTTCGATCGATCTTAAATTTTGATACGATGCATTGTTGGGTGAGACGGGTCCGTGCGCTAAATTTCAGCTCGATCGGATGACGGGAAGTGGGTCATTTTTCACTTTTGTTTTTCCGCCCGTCCAAGACAGACAGAGAGAGATGACGACAGAGACGAAGGCTCAAAGCCAGAAATTCTTGCCAGAGTAGCCCAAAAATGGCAGCATTGAGCAAATTAAAGCACATCTGGCAAAGTAAGAAGCTCTCCCTGAGATCAAAGATCCGGCTAATGCGCTCTCTAGCGATGTCAGTCTTTTTGTATGGTTGTGAGGCTTGGACGCTCACTGCAGACCTCCAAAGAAGAATAAATGCGCTAGAGAAGAGATGTTTGAGAAAGATAATGAACATCTCCTACACATCGCACATCACAAATGAAGCGGTCCGCAACAAAATAAGTACTGTCATTGGCCCCTACGAGGACCTACTCACATCAATTAAGAAGAGGAAATTACGATGGTACGGACACGTGACAAGAACTGGAGGTCTCGCAAAAACCATATTACAAGGCACAGTCCAGGGAGGAAGGAAAAGAGGCAGACAAAAGAAGAGATGGGAGGACGATATCAAAGAGTGGACCGGCCTGTCATTCAGCGACTCTCAAAGGGCAGCACAGGACCGTGACAATTGGCGTGTGTTAGTGTGCAGTTCACGATGGTGCCCCAACGACCCAACAACGGGTTAAGGGATAGTTCAAGTTCAAGTTCAACTAGGAATATATTTTATGTCCATAAAAAATGTGGAGGAATCAATGGCGATTAGAATCAGAATAAATTTTGAATTACAACGGTGTTGCATAGGATTATACATTAACATCAATAACATATAGCAATAAGCCAAATGTGGTTAGCTGTGGTGGAAGAGGGGAAAGAAATCTATTAAAACAACGAGCGATTTATATCTGTGCTGCAGGATCAGGGACAGACATGGTATAATTAAGTGTTTTTTTAAATCCTTTATATTAACTCGTGGTGTCTGCGGCGGACCTTGCTTGCTTGCTTGCTTGCTTGCTTGTCGCCAAAACTTTTGATCGATTTTTAACCCACTTGCTCGCAAGATAGCGAGCTGAAATTTTGCAGGCAGTTTCGTACCGATGATAAAAACAATGTATCAAAATTTCAGATCGATCGCATGTACCGTAATTAAATTATTGATTTTTTAGATTATTTTTTTTATTCCTATGTATCATGCTATTTTTTGAGATAGAGCGTCGCGGTGCGTATTATATTGAACAACCTTTCTGTCGCGCAATAAGGTGCGTATTTTAGTGACAGCTCTTTTTATAAACATATTCCTGATCGGTGCGTATTATATTAAACATGTTTTACGACACAACTTCAATTTTGTATTTCTGGATGGTCTGGCGCTGCGTATTATAATGAACATTCTTTTAGTTACTTCTCGTACATAAAGGATTTATAGTCAAAAACTTGGTTTTTTACGGGTTTTTCTTATAATTAGTTATTTGGGCCTTTGCCTATATATATTTACATTAATTTATTTTATACATAATTACTTATTGGCAATTTTTCCTATTTTATTACCCCCCCCCCAGCCACAAAAACTTAGACACCCCTCCAAGATGACATCACGAAAAAAAATCCTCCGCCAAACAACGGAACATACGGAATTTTACAGTTTGGTGTCACCCCTTGTGATGGTGTCACCCGGCAGTGGCGTAGCTAGGAGGTGCAGGGGGACATATATCCCCGGGCGCCACGTTAGGGGTGCCAAAATGAGTATTAAAATTAATTATTTAAATTTATTTTGATGAAAACTAATATACTTCAAATACTTTTGCAAGACAGTGGCCTTTTATACAAATACTATTTTTTTTATATTATAGATGGGTTAAAACTATTTCATTACATTTGTCCCACGATGCATGGTATTTATTTTTAAATTAAGAGTTTTATTATGTTGTTTCTAATGACTCAAATTTTAATTTAAACAAATACTAATTATGTGAGGGTATTTTATGTGGAAAGAAATTGCCCAAGTCAAAAAAGCTTAATCGTAATTTAGAGGAACTATACTTTTTGTTTTTCTTAAAATTTGTTGCGCGTTCTTTATTAATTTTTCTTGCTTATTTTACTGGCTCAATCCCTTAAATTTACTTATTAAAGTTAATCATCAATGATTATTACATGCATATAAAAGCCTACGACCAATGCTGTGTTTTTTTTATTACATAAGCTCTATAAATTTACAATTTAAACCTTTCTACCGGACTTATAAACAGAAGTATATTAAACTCAATACAAGTGAACCTAAAAGCAATTAATTAAGTTGGGCGGCGAATTGAATATGCAATGGTCATTACGCTGTAGCGGAATAACAAAAGCCATTTTAAAAATAGATGTTTAGTCAAACATATCATCTTTTTTTTCAATTTCGTAAATAATTTATTAATTTTTCAGAAACTAAATCTGGTGTTTGAAATATAATTTACAAACTATGATGACCCATCGTGAAACATGATCCAAAACATATTTGAATTCATTTTTAAAATTATACCTATCACATAAAAGCCGTAAATTTAAATCGTATAACATAGAGACAAATATATAAAAGAATTATATATCATTTCCATATTAAAACACTAATTAATAAAGACTATCAAAAAGTATACAATTTATTTTTGGAGCAGTACTGCATTACAAGACTTCATTTTAAGCGCCCGCCTTTAAATTAACTTTCATTGGCTAAAAATTGACTATAATTTTTTCACTTTTGTCCCTTTCAACAAAACGGTCCCATTTAGCGATGGATTCCAAAATCGTATATGTTGCTGTTTCACCAAAGGATTCAATTCTTTTTTGATTCCCGTTTTCAGATAAGACATTATATTTTGTAAAAAAAAATCCTGTTTTTGTTTCTGGAAATTAGATAAAGGGCGATTTTTACTCATTACTTTTAGTTCAGAGTTCAGTCGTGCTTAATTGTTTTTAGTATGATTCTGAAATTTTACAGACTTTTAGTCAAATGGGAAGTTGGACCATTAGTTAGAGGGGGCTTAGGCTTTTATTAGTATAGAAAATGGGCACTAAATGAAGTTAAAGAAGAGAAATACAAAAAAATAAGAAGAAAGTAAATAGTTGCATACACATACATACTTAACAAATAATTATTGGAATATTTTCAACTACATAATACATTTTGCTCATTACTATAAACTTACTTATTAAAGTTAAGAATCAATAATCTTGACATGCATATAAAGGTCTAGGACCTATGTTGTCATTTCATGTTTACATATATTTATGTTTACATAAGCTAAACAAATTAACTATTTAAACTTTAGCTAACGAACTTATTAAGAAAGTCATTAAACTTAACACAAGTGAACCTAAAAATCACTAATTCCGTGTAGTTAGAAGCATAAAACTCTGGGTGGTTGTTAAGTACACTTCCGTGGTGGTAACGAGCAAAAAAAAATAATTTAAATTATCAATTTTCATATAGCTCATATTATGAAAACAAACGTCTTTGTGCCCCCGGCCCCCATGACTGAATATCAACTTTTTTACGCAAATTATCGTCGTCAGAGGCTACTCAACAACTTCCCAAAGTTTCTACCTACACGCGAAGTTGGAGAATTAGTGATGAGTCAGTTTATTATATAAGAAAAAAACTACATAGCCTATTACCTGTCCCGGGTCAAATGAGGGTCCCATGCAAAATTTCAGCACCTAGGTCCAACGGTGTGGCATTCTATGAGTAACAAAACAAACAAAAGAAACAAACAAACAAACTTTCATCTTAATATATTAGATGGGGTTTTCCCGCTTTGGGAATGTTAATGTTTTACTGTTGCACAGTGCGCACTATTTTGACACATGCTTGGTGTGACGTAGTTTGGTGTTGGATGACGTCAATAGAGAGATATGCTAGAGGGACGATTTTGTAGCGGAGAGCACGCACAGTGTTGTTATTATTTTGCCTTGAAGGATTTCTTTGTTCAATTAAAATATTGATTCTTCTGATGGTGTTTTGACTTATTGAGTTGAAGCCTTGTGAGTCATAAAAATCCCTAGAACTTGACATTCTTAAGAAGAATAAATGAAATTAATCTCTTTAGAATGTGTTTTTTAAGATTTTACAATAACTAACCTTACCTAACCAAACTTGAAGTAGTAAACAAGTTTATATATTAGCTTATCTAATACCTTTCAGACATTTAGTGGTGCTAATAGAATAAATTAAATTCATATGTTCATTGATGTTTAGAAGGATGAATTAAAAACATAGATTTATTGATCCGGTGAAGGTTAAATTAAATTAATCTCTTCTGAATATTTTTTTTTGATTTTGCAATCAATACAAAATATCACTAAACAAATTATATATCCAAAACTTAAATTAACTTCACCTGTTTTACAAATGTCCAAACACAATTGATGTGTCCGAATTAAACAAATAGTCATGGGGTAGCAAAATTTAAACTAATTTAATAATTTACTCATAAGTTACTTATTTATCTAAGTTACTTATAAGTTTATTGATGCTAAAAGGGAGGAAAAAAAGAAAAAACCTTCAGTGTGGTATTTAAGAAGCAAGTTTAACAAAGGGAAATACTTAAAAGCAGTTGTACACTAAAACAATATATAAGCTATTATGTTCCAATCTTTCTTCAGAGAACTCATGCCCCCAAAAAGAAAAACTCAATTAGGTCGTGTTTCTAAAACGGCAAAGAAGCAAGCCTTACATAGAGAAAATGAAACCAATGAACAAACACAGGCAAGACTTGCTGTTGAGAGAGAAAGAGTTTCAATCAAAAGAGCTAATGAAACCAGTGAACAAACACAGGCAAGACTTGATGATGAGAGAGAAAGAGTTTCAATCAGAAGAGCTAATGAAACCAGTGAACAAACACAGGCAAGACTTAATGATGAGAGAGAAAGAGTTTCAATCAGAAGAGCTATAGAAACCAATAAACAAACACAGACAAGACTTGATGAAAAAAGAGTCAGATCTTCAATGAGAAGAGCAAATGAAACAAATGAACAAACCCAAATAAGACTTGCAGACCAGAGAAATGGAAATTTAAACAGAAGAAGAAATGAAATGCAGCAAGACCTAAAAGGTGCTGCTCATCAATATGACCCAGATATTCCATACCATCAACATGAAAAGGTCAACATTGCTGAGATGGACTTGATCTGCAAGCATTGCAGTGCATTTAAATGGAAAGATGAGCACCCTGGAATGTGCTGTTCCAATGGCAAAGTTAAACTAGAGACTCTGCAACATCCACCTGAGCCACTTGATCATTTGCTTCAAGGTGTATCTCAAACGTCTAAACGTCTAGCCAACATCAGAAAATACAACTCATGGTTTTAAATGACATCATTTGGTGCCAGCAAAGACATTCGTGAACAAGGATTCATGCCAACATTTAAAGTTCAAGGCCACATTTATCACAGGGCTGGATCTCTGCTGCCAGCTGAAGGCGAACCTCAGTTTCTGCAGATCTATTTCATGGGAGACCAAGCTAGAGAAGTCCAAAAAAGATGTGAAAACTTTCCAGACTTGCAACAAAATGTTGTTTTGGAGTTGCAAGAATTCCTACATGCAAACAATGCCTACCTTCAAATTTTCAAGACAGCTCTAGAAAGAATGCCAACTGATGAATACAAAGTTGTGATACGAGCTGACAAAGCACCAAGACATGAACACCAAAGGCGGTTCAATGTACCAACATTTGATGAAGTGGCCATTGTCATGGTAGGAAATGAATTTGACAGACGTGACATTGTCCTTCAAAAACGAAACAACCTTCTCCAAAGAGTTGCAGAAACTCATCGCTCTTATGATGCTCTGCAATACCCCCTAATGTTTTGGCAAGGTGAAGATGGGTACTCCTTTGGCATTCCTCAGACAAACCCAGACACGGGAAATAATGTTTTGAGTAAAAAGGTTACAGCAATGGACTTTTATGCATATCGAATCATGATTCGCAGTGGTGAAGATAACCATCTCTTGAAATTTAGACAGCTGTTCCATCAATTTATCGTAGATATGTACGCGAAAATTGAAAGTGAACGCTTGCTCTACATCCGTCTAAATCAAAAGAAGCTGAGAGTTGAAGACTACATTCACCTCAGAGATGCCATTGCAAATGATGCCAATCCAAATGATTTGGGGAAAGTGGTTATCTTGCCAGCAACATTTACAGGAAGTCCAAGACACATGCATGAGTACACTCAAGATGCTATGACTTATGTCAGAAATTATGGAAGGCCAGATTTGTTTATCACCTTTAAATGCAATCCACTATGGCAAGAAATTCAGGCTCATATTTTACCTGGCCAATCAGCAGTGGATCGACATGATTTGGTTGCTAGAGTCTTCAAACGAAAACTATCAAAATTAATGGGAGTCATTACAAAAGTCATGTCTATGGTGAAACGAGATGCTGGATGTACTCAATTGAATGGCAGAAGAGAGGCTTACTCCATGCACACATCCTAATCTGGCTGAAGAAAAAATTACGACCTAATCAAATTGACAATGTAATCTCAGCAGAAATACCAAACTCTACAGAAGATAATTTTTTGTTTGAAATTGTTGTGAAAAATATGCTGCATGGACCCTGTGGAAACTTGAACAGAAACTCTGCTTGCATGGTTGATGGGAAATGCTCAAAAAAATATCCAAGGAATTTGATACAAGAAATTAAAACTGGTGAAGATGGCTATCCTGTGTACAGACGTCGTAAACCAGGAGATGGTGGTTTTACTGCAAAAATCAAAATGAAGGTTGGTTCAACATATCAAGAAATAGAAATGGACAACAGATGGGTGGTTCCCTACACTCCAATTATGACAAAAATGTTTCAAGCTCACATAAATGTCGAATCTTGCCAATCTGTCAAGGCCATCAAATACATCTGCAAGTACGTCAATAAAGGAAGTGACCAGGCCGTTTTTGGTCTTGAAGGAAACCAAGAGAATCCAGATGAAGTGCAAAAATTTCTAATGGGTCGTTACATCAGCAGTAATGAAGCAGTCTGGAGAATTTTGAATTTCCAAATTCATGAACGGTATCGAACAGTTGTTCACTTGAGTGTTCATCTTGAAAATGGGCAAAGAGTATACTTCAACCAAGAAAATATATATCATCAAATTCTGGAGCCACCAAGAACAACTTTGACAGCTTTTTTTCAACTGTGCCAACAAGACGACTTTGCAAAAACCATTCTCTATTGTGTGTTTCCAAGGTACTATACTTGGAATGCTTCTAAAAAATTATTTAAACGCCGCAAACAAGGAGCAGATGTTGAATATCATCCAGGGATAAAATCTTCAGATGCATTGGGACGTGTGTACACCGTTCACCCATCTAATGCAGAATGCTTCTTTTTGAGGATGCTATTTCATGTTGTTAGAGGACCAACATCCTACACTGACTTAAAAACTGTTGATGGTAATGTGTGTGCTACATTTAGGGAAGCTTGCCAAATGCAAGGGCTACTAGGAAACGATCACCATTGGGTCTTGACCATGGAGGAGGCATGTACATCTCAATCACCTACCCGTTTGAGACATCTGTTTTCAATTTTGCTGACAACATGCTCTGTTTCTAATCCACTTGCTCTCTGGGATACAATTAAAAAAGATTTGAGTGAGGACATTATGTTGCAAACCAATAGAGAGAATCAAACACTGCTAATTGAGTTCTCTAATGAGATTTACAACAGGTGTCTTATGTTGTTGGAGGATTTGTGTGTATCAATGTCAGGAAGGAACCTTGACCAGGTTGGGTTACCAACGCCTCAAAGAAATGAAAACAATCTTCAGAATAGTGAAATTCTACGAGAACAAAATTATAACATAAATGAATTAATGGCCTATGTCTCAGAAAATCATCCACGTTTAGTTGGGGATCAAAGATCTGCCTACATTCACATCTTAAAACTGGTTACCTAAAAAAAAAGGTGCAATCATATTCCTTGATGCTCCAGGAGGTACAGGTAAAACATTTGTGATCAATTTGCTCTTGGCTACAATCAGACGAGACAAAGGTATTGCTATAGCAGTTGCTTCTTCTGGCATGGCATCAACATTGCTTGCAGGAGGTAGAACAGCTCATTCTGCCTTCAAGTTACCTTTGAACATGAACCATTCTGAGAATGTAACCTGCAACATATCAAAAGGATCAGGAAAGGCCAAGGTACTAGAACAGTGTTCTCTCATTATCTAGGATGAGTGTACAATGTCACACAAGCGAGCTCTTGAAGCCTTGTTGAACAACACTCTTCAGGATTTAGAAGGAAACACAAAACTAATGGGAGGAACAGTTGTGGTATTAGCTGGAGATTTTCGACAAACTTAGCCTGTCATTCCAAGGTCAACAACAAGCGATGAGTTGAATGCCTTCCTCAAAGCTTCAACTCTGTGGAAACAGGTCAAGAAAATGACTCTGACAACCAACATGAGAGTCCATTTAAATGGAGATAATGCAGCAGGCTACTTCTCACATCAATTGCTTCAACTTGGCGATGGAAAGTGGCAGGTAGACCCAGCATCAGGAACAGTTTCTTTCCCATCAAATTTTTGCACTGTAGCAAAGTCACTTGAAGAGTTGAAACTTGCCGTTTTTCCAAACATCCAAGACAAGTTTAAAAATCCTGAGTGGTTGTGCGAAAGGGCCATTCTTGCTCCAAAGAATTCAAGTGTCAACAGCACCAATTCTCAAATTCACAATTTTCTACCAGGCATTTCAAAAAACTACAAATCTATTGATACGGTTACAGATCCGGCCCAAGCTGTTTACTATCCAACAGAATTTTTGAATTCATTAGATCCTCCTGGCATGCCATCACACAACTTGGAACTTAAAATCGGAGCTCCTATCATACTTCTGAGAAATTTGGATCCCCCTAAACTATGCAATGGAACACGATTGAGCATCAAGCATCTCTTACCTCATGTGATAGAAGCCACAATTTTGACAGGCTGCGCCAAAGGAGAAGATGTCTTCATCCCAAGAATTCCACTCATACCAACAGATATGCCTTTTGATTTCAAGCGCCTCCAGTTTCCAATCAGGCTTGCATTTGCCATGTCTATCAACAAGGCACAGGGACAGTCTTTAAAAGTGGCAGGCATTGTACTTGAGGAAGCATGCTTTGCCCATGGACAGCTATATGTGGCATGTTCTAGAGTTGGGTCACCAAGAAATCTTTTCATTTTTGCACCAGAAGGAAAAACCAAAAATATAGTCTATCGACAATCCTTAATATAAGCAATATATAAATTACATGTACTTATTTTTAAGTACATTTCAATTTATTTTTAAAATTGTTTTTGAATGAATGAATTGAAATAATTTTTTTTTAAATATGTTGACTAATATTTTAATCGTGATACGCCGGGTAACCCGGCTAGTAATTAAATAAAAAGTAGCAATTTATTACAGTTTAATGCAACATGGCCTAAACTATTTTTTTTACTTATAAATAAATTATATGTAATAGAAACAGCAGACACTAAGATGTAATAAGAAGGTGTATTCAGGTTATTTATAAATAAAAACCATATTATTTTTACTTGAAAAAAATGCAGGATATTAAGTTAATAATATTTTTCTTTTTAAACTTTAGAAAATGGAAGATTGTTAAAATTTATTGCTAAAAGTCAAATCTGAAAATGAAAACATATATATACTTTTATGAAATATTGCACTCATTAGCTTTCACTTTCTTAAATTTTTTTTCAAGTCCCAAACACTTTTACTCTTTAATTTTTATGTAGAAACAAGATTATTCACTATAATTTATTGTCAAAATTTGAATGAAAAACACATTAAAAACCATAACTTTATTTTTGAATACATTTTGAAACTGCATTTGTGTATAGGTGCTCAAATCATGTAATTATCATTTTGTATATATATATTATTTTATATACATTATATTTATATTTATATATATACAATATATTAAAAATGTATGTAGCATTGAAAGGAACAAGTAATGTTCAGATTTAATTATTAGTTATAACTTGTATAAATCAAATATAGATTTAGAAAGTTACTAATTTTTCAATAAACATTCACAACAACAGATTATTTAATAATAACTCCTATTTAAACAAACATTTATTTTAGTTTAATTTAAATGAATCACTTTTGATTATTGATTACTTGTTTTCCTTTCAAATTGTTTAGATTTATTAAAATTCTTATTTATTAGATATTCATCTTTTCTTTGGAATTATTACTATTACTCTAATCAATTCTCTACAAATTGGAGAAAAAAATGATAAATAGAGCCCTCATCTATTTTAGTATTTAAGCCTTTCAATCCTAATATTTCAATTTCTCAATATCATTCTAGCAGTGATGGCTTTTAAATTTTTGTGTTTAGGCAAGGAACAAAGTTGCCTCAACATAGAGTAATTTGATACAACTACAATTAAAACAGTAACCTAATTTTGGTAAAAGCATAAAATAAAAACAGGGTATTAGTAGGCCTGACAGGACGTAACACAACAGCGAACGTTTCGGCAAAGAGCATTCTTCAACGGACAAATAGTACACAAATGAAACGAATAAAACGAAATAATAGAATAAAAAACACTTAGCTGCGGTGAAATCCAAGTAGTCCAGTAGAGATAAAGCAAGGAGAGAAAAGTAAGAGCTTAAATAGGAAAGGAAATGGTGGGTGTGGCCAATCAATCAGCTTGTCAGTGCGAACACAACGTTGATCCCATTCGGTGTAAGAGTCCCATATTCATGGATTAGTCTATTCTCCAGACTGACCGGGTGTGTTTGTACAAGAAACCAAGGCGGTGACAGACATTACTTTAACCTAATTTTGGTTGTTTTAAAAAAAAATATTTACAATACTATTTAACATTTATTGATATAAATTTCAGATGGTTGGTAACTAGTTTCTAATCATGATAACTAGTGAAATGATGTGGTGATATTTCAAGATTTTCAAAATAATTTGCTTATTTTACAAGTCTTGTGGTAGTATTGAATCTAAAACATATTAAAGTCTCTTAGCCTTGTAATAACAGAAAGAGGATAAAAATGAATTTAAATACATTTATGTAAGTTGTAAGAATAGTAATGAGGAATTTGTTTCATTCTTCATAATTAAATTTATTTTTTATACCTCTTGCTCCAATAACTTAGTAGAGTGACTTGGTATCGAATAGGATTCAAACATGCTGTCATCATCTAAATGAAAGCCGGTGCTATTGGATGTAGTCTTATCTTATCTTATCTATAAAGACGCTCCTTCTATGCAGAAGATAGTTGCGTCCACAGACCATGACAGATGATCTGTTGGCAAGTGATGCAGCATTCACAGGCCACGGCTTTGTGGGTTCCACGCATTACCCAGCCGCCTAACTACATGTAGTGTTAGGTACCCATTCGGAGCGGGGTGACTCAGGGACGCCCTAGGCCCCGGGAACAAACCCTTGCCTTCACACGGATTCGAACCCGTGACCATCGGTACGACAGTCCAGTGCGCTGCCACTCGACCACCGCGCCCCCATTCTTTTCATTCTGAAAAACAAATTTGCATATTTTTAACTATCTTTAAAAAAAATATTTAAAACCTAATATATTAAAAAAAAGGACATGTTGTTAAAATTTGGAAATTTACACAATGTTTTGGTAATTTAAATTATGTTTTACTCTTTCATTGCTATGCAAGAAATAAGGTAGAAAAACCTTTTTGTTTACGTATGCGCGTCTAAATAAATAAAAATAATACAAGGGAAAAGTATGCTAGTTACAAAAAATATAAATTAATGATAAATGGGAAAAAAAATATTCAAAATATTTTATTAAATTTTAATTAAATTTTATTTTTAATGATTAATCGATTAATTTATTGTCATTTTCCGCAGCCCTATTTTTAATATTAATATTTTAATAAAAGGTAAAAGTTATTAGTATTATAATAAATTATAATATAAATAAGCAAATTCATTCGATAATAATATTAATAATATGACAATTATGTTTTGTTATTGTTATTAAGTTATTATTAATTAATTTAAAGTACATTCCAGGTCTATGGTCCATATTGATTATATTAAATTTAGATTTTGATAATTAGTATATAAACTTTTTTTTATTAATAAAATAATATTTTTATTATTTATCTTATCTTATCTATACAGACGCTCCTTCTATGCAGAAGATAGTTGCGTCCACAGACCATGACAGATGATCTGTTGGCAAGTGATGCAGCATTCACAGGCCACGGCTTTGTGGGTTCCACGCATTACCCAGCCGCCTAACACTACACAAGTGTTAGGTACCCATTCGGTGCGGGGTGACTCAGGGACGCCCTAGGCCCCGGGAACAAACCCTTAACTTCACACGGATTCGAACCCGTGACTATCGGTATGATAGTCCAGTGCGCTGCCACTCGACCACCTTATTTCTTGCATAGCAATGAAAGAGTAAAACATAATTTAAATTACCAAAACATTGTGTAAATTTCCAAATTTTAACAACATGTCCTTTTTTTTAATATATTAGGTTTTAAATATATTATTTATTATATCATGATATACTATTTATGTGCTTTCCTTAAAAACTGAGCTATAATATAAAAAAAATAATAATATCTGAACTTACCATTATGATTTTGAAGTTTCTTGAACTTGATAACTTATCAGTGATCAGTAACAGCAGACTATTTCTAGTAGTAGTAGTAGTAGTAGTAGTAGTAAGGTAGAAGTACTAGTAGCACTATTACTATTATTATTATGTCACGAAGTATGATCAGAGTATTTGTTCGATTCAAATTTTGTCCTTTAAAGTGAAGACGTCGCGTAGATATTATTAGATTTTAAAGACCATTTGGTATGCTGAGGATTTGTTTTCATTGTGAATATTAGCTTATTATCCTTGTTTTCATTACGATTTAGTAGAGCTGATATATAATAATTAGACTAGAATCGCAGAAAGTGGCAGCCATTAAAATTAAGATCAGCTGTAAAGTCA
The DNA here is from genome assembly GCA_944989445.1 of Ampullaceana balthica. Classification (NCBI taxonomy): domain Eukaryota; kingdom Metazoa; phylum Mollusca; class Gastropoda; family Lymnaeidae; genus Ampullaceana; species Ampullaceana balthica. Next base: position 4,393,910 of record CALYLW010000005.1, on the reverse strand, counting down.
AGTCACGTGATTAATGTTTACTTCTATTACATCTGCATTCGCCAATAAAATAGTGCGTTTGATCAAATGCTCGCGAGCAAATGATTGATAGTGTGGCCCAATCTTTAGTGACTTTCATGTCTATTTCTTCACGTTGAAAATCATTTTAAATCTGAATATCTCTGTGGGTGCGCAGATGGCTCATCCATCAAATTCTTGCACAAAATACTCTTATTTTATTCAGAAGTACATCACATGTTTGGGATAGCTGTGAACAGAATTGAAATGTTATTGGCTGGTTTGTCTTTTTCTCTACAGCAACTGCTCACCTTGCATCACATTGTTTTTACTTCTTGCGCAGGTTTTCATTTGAAAGGACTTCAAACTTGTTTTTGTATTGACTATTGCCTTCAAATAACTTAATTGTAAAGCGAATGCAGACTGTTACTTCTTAGAAACCGCATTGCATACAATTATAATTGAATTGAAACCAACCTTTCTTTTTAATGATTAAATTTAGTATTGCAAGGCACATGCTAGTTCAATTAGGACCACAATTCAGAGAATTTTACATTGAATTTCTCTTGAACTTTATTAAAATGATGTCATAATTTTTTTTTAAAACTTAAACATAAGTTTTTGACTATAAATCTTTTATGTACGAGACGTAACTAAAAGAATGTTCATTATAATACGCAGCGCAAGACCATCGAAAAATACAAAATTTTAGTTGTGTCGCAACACATGTTTAATATAATGCGCACCGATCAGGAATGGTTTTATAAAAAGTGTTGTCAATAAAATACGCACTGTATTGCGTGACAGGAAAGGTCGTTCAATATAATATGCACCGCAAAAATCTATCTAAAAAATTTGACATGATACATAGAGATAAATAAAATAAACTAAAAATTCAATAATTTATTTACAGTACATGCGATCGATCTGAAATTTTGATACATCGTTTTTATCATCGGTACAAAACTGCCTGCAAAATTTGAGATTGCCAGCTTACAACGAAGAGGGTTAACATCGATCCAAAGCTTTTTCCACAAGGGCTCAAACAATCAACCAGACACCACAAGTTAATATAAAGGATTTAAAAATATCAATTTACTTTAAATTAAAAGTATATACACAATGCTGTATTGGATTAGTATATCTCCATTGACGAAAGGCAAAGTGTATAGCTACATGTTAAACGTCTTAACAAAACTCTGTGGCTAGTAAACTTGATACGTTCCCTTTCAGAAAATAAACTCTCATAATTCCTTGTGGCGTGTTAAAAATGTCTAAACGAGCTTGTGTTTTTTTTAAATAATTTTTTTATTTTTTGTTTTCTCCATAAATGTCGTTCCAGTTCCAGAAGTTATGTAAAGTTTCCAGTTATTGCAAGAGATGTTTGTTTTTTATATATTCTCCACACATATAAAATCGTTCACTTTCCAGTCTTGTCTACATTTAATGATTGAATTGATTATACAAGCGTCATCTGTCGGTCGTATGTTTAAATTCTTAGCTTCTTCTTAATTACCCGGTGAGGTAAATCAATATAAACTATTTTTTTAAGACTCAATGAGAGTGTTAAAAGCTATAAACAGTGAAAGTAATTAAGTTTAACCTTATTCATATCCATGGGCGTAGCTAGGTATTTTTCCAGGGGGGGGCAAAAAACCACACTTTTTTTATTTTAACTGACAATGCAATACAGGTACAATTTTCAATTAAATTCAAGTTCAGTATAAAATAAGGGTAAAAAGAAGCCTTAGAAATTAATAAGACTTACAAATTAGTGCTGTAGTAGCTAAAATGCAACATTTATGTATGCATTTAATAAATTAAAAACTTAAGTTCTCATGAGAAAATTGAATTTTGCTGTGTAATAATATACGTGTAGAAACTGCAGGATAACCAAGGATGGAAATCAGAAATTTTTTTACAGGCTAAAAAAAAGTCGAAAAGTAGACCAATCGCGGGATTCCGAAATGCCGTTATTAGAAGATTTTGGGGCGTCTGCAGCATCTGACTTATCATTGGCATTGAGGACAACAGTAAACGTTCAACAGCCAGACACAACTGAAGCAACTGTTCCTAATTTGATTGTCGCTGACACTTATTCATTTCCTAAATTGGATAGTGGAAGGTATGTCTGGACATACGACCTTTCAAATAAGTTGAAATTGCAGCTGATTCGTGATTGTTGGACCCTTGATAGAAATTATGATTTTAGAGCTGACAGTGAGGGAAACAGAGTTTTTAGTTTTTAGATATGCATGGTTATCAGACTATTCACCGTGGCTTGTATACTCACAAATGTTAATTAATATGTGTCTTTTTTAAATATTGCGTGTTGTTTCTGCAAAAAGTAATTCTATGAGTTCAGTGGGTATTTGTCATCAAACCATGTACAAAATATAAAGATTTCAACGTAGATGCACGTAGCAACCTGCAAAGCACATTATGGCACAAAGGCTCTCATGAAGATGCAAGCAATTTTATTTGCTTTATTGGAATCCAAAGCAGTTTCTATAGATGAGCAGTTGGACTCATCATTTAGAAGGCAAATTCAAGAAAATCGCAACTAACTGGGTCCCATCATTTTTACAATCCTATTTTGCTGCATGCATGTTTTAGCACTTCGTGGAACAGAATCAAATTCTGGTAATTTGTATGAACTTTTAGAGTTTCGTGTTGAATCTGGAGATAAAGTTCTTGGTAATCATTTGTCAATTGGTTCTTGTAGTGCTGAGTATGGTTCACCGACAAAACGGCCCCGAAAATTGGGCTCCGACATAACGGCCCCGACAAAACGGCCCTGGACTAATAGATGGACTAATAGTAAAATTTACAATAAAATATATTAGTATTTTTAAATCCTTTATATTAACTCGTGGTGTCTGCGGCCGACCGACCGACCGACCTTGCTTGCTTGCTTGCTTGTCGCCAAAACTTTTGATCGATTTTTAACCCACTTGCTCGCAAGATAGCGAGCTGAAATTTTGCAGGCAGTTTCGTACCGATGATAAAAACAATGTATCAAAACTTCAGATCGATCGCATGTACCGTAATTAAATTTTTGATTTTTTAGATTATTTTATTTATTCCTATGTATCATGCTATTTTTTGAGATAGAGCGTCGCGGTGCGTATTATATTGAACAACCTTTCTGTCGCGCAATAAGGTGCGTATTTTATTGACAGCTCTTTTTATAAACATATTCCTGATCGGTGCGCATTATATTAAACATGTTTTACGACACAACTGCAATTTTGTATTTCTGGATGGTCTGGCGCTGCGTATTATAATGAACATTCTTTTAATTACTTCTCGTACATAAAGGATTTATAGTCAAAAACTTGGTTTTTTACGGGTTGTTCTTATTTAAATTTATTTTTTACTTCAATATTTTAATGGATCCATTATCTTATCTTAGCTACTCATCGCATTACATTATGACAATAGCAACCATCACAGCACATGCACAGATTATCCACACGACCACTTTGGTAGCGTCATGACAACCACTGCCATATAGTGATTGTTCAAACCGTTATATTTTGATTGATTAAACTGAGTCATTCTCTCAACACCAAAATTTAAATAACTGAAAAGCTGATCAATGGACATTTGAACCAGCTGCCTGGTGATGGCCACACCTTGACATAGATGGGCAAAACTTCACATAGATGGCCACAACCTGACATAGATTGCCACAACTTGATAGAGATGGCCATTACTTAATGGAGATGACCATGACTTGACAGAGATGGCCACGAATTGATGGAGATGGCTACAACTTGACAGAGATGACCAAAACTTGACAGAAATGGCCATGATTTGACAGAGATGGCCACGACTTGACAGATATGGCCATGACTTGACAGAGATGGCCACGACTTGACAGACATGGCCACGACTTGACAGAGATGGCCACGACTTGACAGAGAGGGCCACGACTTGACAGAGAGGGCCACGACTTGACAGAGATGGCCACGACTTGACAGAGATGGCCACGACTTGACAGACATGGCCACGACTTGACAGAGATTTCCACGACTTGACAAGTCTAAAGCGTCATCAGCGTACAAATTAAATTGTATGTTAGTGTTATAGGATATTAAATCTACATAAATTCATTTTATTGAATACGAAGCCCAATTGTGTGTTTTTGTAGACATTTTTAATCGCTGTTAATAACAAAAATTTTGAAGGGAGGGGATTAAATGTATGCTTACTTTTAAGGATTTTTATCTTGTGATTTATTTTAAGTACAGATTTATGGCTTTTATCCAGTGCACACAAATATTACAAATTTAATCCACCAATCACCTGAATTAGCTTTTATTGAATTGCAAACCTTCACCCCCCAAAACTCATACTTTTTAATATGAATAAATGTCTTTTTTTTAAAACTGCAAACTGTTGTTTAAACACATCATAGAGAATTAAAGCACTTTGAGATTTAAAAAAAACCATAGAAAAACCATCATATTTATAGCACATGTATTATGAATTACAGTTTGGCTTTGATTCTAAAACTTTATCATAAAACATTTTGGTGTGTTTTATTTATTAACAGTGTAAGTTTAAAAAAACGTTCTCCCGCTTTAGGGCATTTAAATCCAGATTGAAGAAATGAAAAACTCAGCAAGAAATTTCACACAAAACAAAAAAACAACAAAAAAACTTACAAATTTTATCTGATAAACAATGAAATTAGAACACATAGTAGCTTTATTCATAATTTTTTTAAAAGCCAAGAATGAATATTCTTTTTTTAATGTTTTTAATTTATTTATAAAAGCAATCAAATTAAATTTCATCTTATTCTATTTACCAGTATGCAAAAAAACTCTATTTGTACTGAATTATAGTAAGCTTTTGGTATACTGTAAACTACAATAATTTCTTTTGTTCTCCTCCTATTTTGCAGAAATCAGGAAGTTTAGATAAAATTAGACAATTTTTTGTAAAGTGTAAATTAACTATAATATTGAATTCAATTATTTTTACTGAAAAATAATATTACATATCAGAAATAAAATAAAAATTATAAGATACCACAAAATATCATAAATGCCCTTACAGTTTACAGAGGGCTGTGTTCACAAAAACACAGTCAAAAGAATTAAAATTAAACAATCATTTTTTTTTGTTTGTACTATTACACAAATCTCATGTTTTTACTCTAAAATATTTTTTTTCATTGCATTGTATAAAATAATGTCCTTTAAATTAAAAGAATATGTCTTTTAAATTGGGATAATAAAGAAATGTCACATGTAGATCCAAGGATAACAACTCTGTCTTCAAGATCAATAACTCCGTTGCAAGACGAAATTAAATCATTGATAGCAACATGAAATAGTATATTTTTTATTTTTTACAGATTTCAAACAGATTTTAATAAGTTCAGTAATAATCTACTAATATTATTACATAGAATAATATTGTCCTTGATTGTTCCGAGCTCTGTACAAAAAAATGGAAAGTAAGACAATAATCAACAGGAGGACTAATGTCACTGAGACTATCACAGCAATGAAGGTATCAATCTCGATATAACCTGTAATGAAAATTTGTAAACAACAGTAAGTCGTCCAAATCAAAATTATATTAGCAAAACAATTGATTTAGTTATTATACTTGACCCCATCCCAGGTAAAATGGGTTGTGATAAATAGTTGGCCAGACTGGACACAGCCAGACCCATAGGGAATGATGTTTGCTTGATCTGACCACTTCATTAAATAGTGGAGCAAAGGTTTTAAAGATTTAAATACAAAGTTAAATAAATCCATTTAAGGTTCTTTAAAATAAAAATAGTGATGCATAATTTGTCTTACCATTATCTTTATTTTGAGAATCCTCCTTTTCTTGGTAGGTAAAATCTCCACATTTAGGAAACCCCACTGGAGCCTTCGGGTGAAGGTGGTAAGATTCATTGAACATCATAATCATTCCATCCATGCTGTGTAACTCTATGTGACAGTGCATCAACCACAAACCGGGGTTATCCGCCTTGATCCGCAATACTACGTAGCTGTCAAAAGAGTTGATTCGGCCAAAGGTTTTAGTTAATCGCTCAAGACACACTTAGTTTAAGAATGCTTATCATAATTAATTAGCTATTTATTCTAGATAAACAGATTATTTACTTGTTTATATAAAATTTTGCTGAGGGGTGTCTGTAATACTATTTGCAACGTTGAGTCATGACATTAACAGAGAAAACTATGAAAACACGTCATTTCATGTACCCCTGATGCAAGAGGCTCATTTTTAAAGAAAACGAAATTATATCAGTTTGTCTCTAAGTATTTTCATTTACAAGCACTATAAGTTCAAAGTACACATATCCTTGCATCAAATCCAAGTGCACCAATTCATCCACAAATCAAATGCACAATTCTACCAATCTATTCAAAGTGCACACACCCAGGGCCGTCTTAACGCATAGGCCAGTTGGGCATTTGCCCGGGGGCCCACGAGCATAGGGGCCCCATGGGAATATGTTTATTTATATATATTATGTATATTCATTTTTTTATTCCTGCGGGGGAGGGGCCCAACACTATTTCTTTGCCCGGGTGCCCAAAATGGTGTAAAGACGGCTCTGCACACACCTACACATCAAATAAAAGTTCACATTTTCATGAAAGGGGCGTGGCTTACCCTCCTGTTGGTATGATGATTGTGTCTTTCCGGGGAGTGAACCCCAAGTTAAGTCCCGGTACACGGTTACCTCCCCATGAACTGTTGGCCCAGGTGGCCTTATTACAATAACTTTTTTCCCTATCAGGATTACCTCTGCAGTCTATGTCCAAATTTTCTTCAATAAATTTCCCTGAAAGAATATTTAACGTGTAAAAACAAAAGAGGTGATCAATTAAATATCAAAAGTTTTTTTTGGACATAAATTTGAGTTTTAAATCGTTTTAAATTGGAAGCTCTTGAATCACGTCGTTACTAGTGATGTTATATCTCCCTTATAGTGTAGTAAGGGATTATATACCATTATCTGATATAAATATTTATGTCATATCTGGTGCCGAGGTCAAGATGTCGAGATTAACCTGCCAAGGTCAAGATGTCGAGATTAACCTGCCAAGGTCAAGATGTCGAGATTAACCTGCCAAGGTCAAGATGTCGAGATTAACCTGCCAAGGTCAAGATTTCGAGATTAACCTGCCAGGTCAAGATGTCGAGATTAACCTGCCAAGGTCAAGATGTCGAGATTAACCTGCCAAGGTCAAGATGTCGAGATTAACCTGCCAAGGTCAAGATGTCGAGATTAACCTGCCACGGTCAAGATGTCGAGATTAACCTGCCAAGGTCAAGATGTCGAGATTAACCTGCCAAGGTCAAGATTTCGAGATAAACCTGCCAAGGTCAAGATGTCGAGATTAACCTGCCAAGGTCAAGATGTCGAGATTAACCTGCCAAGGTCAAGATGTCGAGATTAACCTGCCAAGGTCAAGATGTCGAGATTAACCTGCAAGGTCAAGATGTCGAGATTAACCTGCCAAGGTCAAGATGTCGAGATTAACCTGCCAAGGTCAAGATGTCGAGATTAACCTGCCAAGGTCAAGATGTCGAGATTAACCTGCCAAGGTCAAGATGTCGAGATTAACCTGCCAAGGTCAAGATGTCGAGATTAACCTGCCAAGGTCAAGATGTCGAGATTAACCTGCCACGGTCAAGATGTCGAGATTAACCTGCCAAGGTCAAGATGTCGAGATTAACCTGCCAAGGTCAAGATTTCGAGATAAACCTGCCAAGGTCAAGATGTCGAGATTAACCTGCCAAGGTCAAGATGTCGAGATTAACCTGCCAAGGTCAAGATGTCGAGATTAACCTGCCAAGGTCAAGATGTCGAGATTAACCTGCAAGGTCAAGATGTCGAGATTAACCTGCCAAGGTCAAGATGTCGAGATTAACCTGCCAAGGTCAAGATGTCGAGATTAACCTGCCAAGGTCAAGATGTCGAGATTAACCTGCCAAGGTCAAGATTTCGAGATAAACCTGCCAAGGTCAAGATGTCGAGATTAACCTGCCAAGGTCAAGTTGTCGAGATTAACCTGCCAAGGTCAAGATATACAGATTAATCTGCCTAGGTCAAGATATCGAGATTAATCTGCCGAGGTCAAGATATCGAGATAAAACCTGCTGAGGTCAAGATGTCGAGATAAAACCTGCCGAGGTCAACCTGTACATGTCAACTTTGTTCCTTTTTGATTATCAAAACTACCCGTCACAAAAATTCCTCGTGTTTTAAAAATTAAATATAAACTGTGGGGAAAAGATGGGTGTCATGCAAGGAGCTTCCTTCTATACACCTGCACTCGTTTGATGTCTGAGTTCAGGTGATGTCCGCATCAATTTTTAAAAGAGTGGTAGTTTAAAAATGTATATTATTGTGATTATTTAACTAGAATATAAATATTTCCAGGCTTGACCACATAGTGATGTTATGAAAACGTGGTCAATTGTACATTTACATGTGGTCAATAATAATTTTATTGGATGTGGATAAATTGTTCTTTTATCGGATATAAATAGCCTCTTATACTATTACTGGTAAATTGGAATACAATTAACGGTAGGTATTTTTAAATTATAGTTTTTTAGAAGGGGGTAAATTGTAATTCAAACAGATAGTAGTAAGTTATTTTATTGAAGGTCAGAGGTAATATAATTTTCTGGTGGTAAATTATATAGTGTTTTTAGAAGTTGGTAAATGTTAATTCAATGAGATAAGATAGCTGGATAGCGAAGTCAATAGTGCGCTCGCCTAACAAGCTGAGGTGCGTGGGATCGATCCCACGGTAAAGCCACTAAAAAATGTTGATGAATGACTAACGCTAAGAAAGTCCTCCGCTGACCTGGAGAGGGATGGGCGCCGCCAGGTCTATCAAGCCCAAGAATGTTCTAATGGAAACATTAGAACCCCTACGACTACGGGGTTATAACGACCACGTGGTTATGGGACTAAAAAAAAAGAGTAAGTTATTTTATTGAAGGTCAGAGGTCATATAATTTGGTAGTGTTAAATTATAGTGTTCTGAGAAAATGATACATTAAAGTTTTTACTGTACCCATTGAATAACTGACACATAATTTCAACTTTACCTGTTCGATTGCAATAGGTTGGGTAGCCCATCTTGACCACATGGAAACTGTGCCCGTGCATGTGTATAGGATGGACCCAGCCTTTCCCCATCCCCATGTTTGTTAAGACAATCTGATAGATTTTATTGTACTGGAAGAAATCAACGTTTGACTATGTAAAATTTATGTTGTCTCACATAGCTTGAACATTGAAGTTACTGCGATAGAGTTGACCTGTGATACTTAATCTGACAACAATACCTGCTCCCTCTACATCACCTTACTATTATGTATCCTCTCTCTACCTCACCTGACTAAAGTACCACCTCTCTCTATCTCTCACCTGACATAAGTACATCCTCTCTCACTACCTCACCTGACTAAATTACCTACTCTCTCTACCTGACCTGACTAAAGTACCTCCTCTCTCACTACCTCACCTGACTAAATTACCTACTCTCTCTCTACCTCACCTGACTTAAGTACCTCCTTTCTCTCTACCTCACCTTACAAAAGTGTATCCTCTCTCTCTACCTCACCTGACTAAAGTACCTCCTCCCTCTACCTCACCTGACTAAAGTACCTCCTCCCTCTACCTCACCTGACTAAAGTATCTCCTCTCTCTCTACCTTACCTGACTAAAATACAACCTCTCTACCTCACCTGACTAAAGTACCTCATCCTTCTACCTCACCTGACTAAAGTATCTACTCTCTCTACCTCATCTGACTAAAGTACCGCCTCAATCTATTACCCGACTTAAATACCTCCTCCCTCTACCTCACCTGACTAAAGTACAACCTCTCTCTATCCCTCACCTGACTAAAGTACCGCCTCCTATCTCATCCGACTTAAATACCTCCTCCCTCTACCTCCATCATTAAAGTACCGCCTCCCTCTATCTCACCTGACTTAAATACCTGCTCTCTCTACCTCACCTGACTAAAGTATAAAATTTAACTTTACATGGCTAAAACCTATCCTCCCTTTACCTCACCTCACTAAAGTACCTACTTCCTCTACCTCACTTGATTAAAATACCTCCTCCCTCTACCTTTCCTGACTGAAGTACCACCTCTCACTATCTCACCTGACTTAAACATCTCCGCTCTCTACCTCACCTGACTAAAGTACCGCCTCAATCTATCACCCGACTTAAATACCTCCTCCCTCTACCTCACCTGACTAAAGTAGCTCTTCTTTATAATCGGACTAAAGTAACTCCCCTATAATTTTATGTGCAATATCATATAAAAAAACCTCTGTGTTTTATTTCAATACAACATGATACAATAGCAACATCCCTTACACCACCTGATTCTTAATGTTCCACGGCTAATATAATGTCTGTAACTGTAACCATGTAAGATTCTCATCCCATTTTTTCCCATACTACATGTACAACCAGCCCTCTTACCATAATATTTCATTACATTACTGTACTTCCATAACTTCCGTCACAAAATGAAGCCATATGCTGTGTCACCATTATAAACTAACAACTTTTAAACTTATATATTACCATAAAATAATGACATACAAATTTTAATTGACAAAGTTTCTGCTGTTGCAAGTTTGTCATGACGAATATCATAAATCTTTAAATAATCTTATATTTATTGTCATAAAATTATAAGTTATTAAATAAATTTAGCTCAAATCTATTTCCATATTGTTACCACTTCTCCATTACCACAATGTTACCACACTTCCATTACCATAAAACTATATAACACATCTCTTAGTTATAAATGTACCCCCAAATCACTCACACTTTTTTATACTACCAGAAAACGAAGTCACCTGTAGAGTAACTGAGTAGGAACAATTACAGATTTTGTCCTCTCCACATTTGTCTTCATCGCAGGCTGTTGTAATCTCACGTGGTTGTGTCAGGGCCGAGACGTGGGGAAACTGACACACAGAAATGTTGGTTTAAATGAGTCTCCAAATAGAATCATAATTAAATGTTGCTTCGTACAATCAAAACAGCGACTGTCTCTTCTGAAAACTATTTCCACAAACCAGCAGTGAAACAGTGTGTTTTTATTTTATACTTATATTTAACGACTTTATAGCCAAACCTTGTTATAACTGCTGAACAGGTTTTAACTAATAAGGATATTTTTGATTAGACAAAAAATTTCCACATTTTTATAATGATCTCATTTTTAAAGCAATGTCTGTAAAATAAATATGTGGTTAAATGACATTTAAACATGTTCCGTTAAATCATTGAGATACGGACTATTCAACGTCTTTTTTTGTGTGAAAGAATTTCCCACCAGTTTCATTTACTACGAACCGAACAAAAATATCGTTTAAAATTACCATAAACCTCCTGCCATTTACAGATGTCGTCTGATTTGGACCTGGGAACCCAAAGTTGAAGAAGAGTTCCTCGATCTCGACATCACCGCTCTCACCAGGAACGTCTTGGTCAGTCTTGGCATTCAGTTGACTAAAGTGTAAGCAGTCGGTGTAAGTACCTTCTGGGTAATACGTGAATGGACAGTTGACCACGAGACACCTGTCAAGGTATGATTATGTCTAACGTTGTCATCAAAATTGTATGGGCAGTAACCCCAGATGGGAATGCAGAGGAATTACCTAAACAAAGATGTTTATCTTGTATCCTAAACTATTTAAAAAATTGACTTTCTTTCAAAAGTTTATATAACTGTTTTTTATATATGACTATTAGTTTTATGTGATGACTATTTTTATATATATGATGAATATTTGTTATACATCATGAATATTTGTTATACATGATGACTATTTGTTATATATGATGACTTATTGTTATATATGATGACTATTAGTTACATATGAAAACTATTAGTTATATACATGATGACTATTTGTTATATATGATGACTGCTATGTGGAAGAGATGGAGATGCATCATAAAACTACTGGTTAGCTGGGTTATGCCATTGGGTATGTCGGATTACTGTCAAAGACTAAATAGCAATGGATTATAGAAGGGCTGGGGAAATGAAGTTGTAGAGGTTGTGAAAGTTGGGTCCTGGAAGTGAATTGTTGAAAAGGAGATATGGAAGTGGACTTGTGAAAGTTCAGTCATCGAAGTGGACATTGCTCGTTAATGTATAATACATCAGTAGGTTCTTTGCAAAGCAGGTCTTAAATTAAACTATGTGATGTCTGTTTTGATATGCATTAACCCTTTTAGATCAGCAATGTGAACCCCATCAGATCAGGCAACATGAAGCAACAGATATTTTTTTTTAAATGGTATAACTAGTATGTATGGTTGTTGCTTTAACAGTACAATGCATGTCTTTAAGGTATGAAATAGATAATCTAAACCAAACTTAATTAGAAGCGGATCTCATGCGTATAAGAGATGCGCAGAAGACATCGTATGACTTGAGATTGGAGAACGTTGTCGCTCATGTGTGATGTATACATTTAATTAGACGAAAAGAAAAAGATATATAGCCATTTTGTTTACGAGGCAATTTCTTTACTCGACAATGTTCTTGACTTTGTATAGTTTAAATCTTAAGTGTAATAAAGAAGAGATCGATGATTAGACAGAAGCAATAAAATAATAATTTGTGGGTCTGATTCCAATCTTCATAGAGTATCAACGATAAAGTTGGCCCTTATGAAATCACTTTGTCCAACAGCAAACTCATGATGACGTCCCATTAGGTTCTTTGGTCAAGGCTTGTTTTTTTGTTTGGTTTGGTTTTTTAAATTTTATTTTCATCTTCGTGCACTGGGAACAGTAAAGGCCGTTGCTGTTGCCTTAATAAAATATTAGTCAAACTTTATTGGACTCTCAGATCTCATCTTAAATTCTGCACTCGTTCACAAGTAACATAGACACTGCTGTAAACTCAACATTCCCCCCACCCCCACTCTCACCGTCACAATCTCTGAGTTCTCCGTGAGCTAAGCTTTCGAAGGTAACCAACGTGTTGCCGGGGCGGAAGTGGATATGTCAACCTTTATTTGATAGAGTTTTTGAACATCAGATGGTAACCAGCATTCTAGTCTAGTATTGGCAGTGTTAGCGACATAAAAGAAAGCATTTATCTATTGGAATGATGAATTCACATTTTGCAGTAATTACAAATAACGAGTTATCTGTGGTCCCAAAATGACAGTGAATAGTGGCAGGACTGTTCACAAGGGAGGATAAGCATGGCATTAATGTATCGCTGTGACATTGGCTTTTTTTTCTTTCTTAAGAGTCATGAGTCGAAGTCTTGATGGAAAATTAAAAAAGATTTAATAGTCGTCATTATACCATATGATTCCAAAAGGCCATATGACTTACTTTATATAAGAGTGGCGAAGCTCAATTTCTTGAGAACCGTTATTGTATTTGAATTGTTGTAAATAAATATGCAGTAGGTTGTAGTGTGTATCAAATAAATTTTTTGAAGATATCATATTTCGTAATACTATTCACTCCCCGACAGCTCCACCCCAATCCAACTCCATTGCCCACCCCCCCCCCTCCTTTCCAGGTAATGTTAGTTTGAGACATATGGTTTAGAACAAATAAAGGCCAAAAGAGTAAGTGTGCCAAGTTTCTGATCAATAATGCAACTCCAGTATAAAGCTGCAAACGTCACGATCTGAATGACAGGACCCTTATATTGAACGTATAAAAGAATAATTATGTTGTTTAACTGCGTGTCGTGTTGATTGCTAGTTGTGCAACGAGTCACAAACGAAACACACGAGGAATTATGAGAGATGACAATAATTATATTTGACTTGCACGGATGACGAGCGGCATGGTACCGCGAGTCGTGAGTTCAAGTCTCTGTGAAGTGCGGGGATTTGTTCACATGTCTGAAGGGTGTCCCCTGGGTCCACTCAGCTCTGATGGGCTCCTGACATTATTAAGGGCAAAGTAAAGGCGTCTTGGCATTGTGCTGGCCGCACAATCCCCTTGTGAGCCGTGGCTGCAAAAACTTGTGAACGCTGTTTTACTTGTCCCATGGGAGCGCATGGTATGTAAAGGGAATTTTTCAAATTATAGTAAAAAAGTAAAGTAGTGTTGTGTTGCGTTTGAAATGTCTTGGGATCAGATCTAGTTAAATGTCAAGGAAGAATGACCAACCTGTTAAAAGCATTACAAACTTTCCGCTGTGACAAAGGCAGCTCGTCTCGGGAACCGTTGTATCTTAAAATAGCCTCGGCCACGTGAAACACACCCACTTCTAGAGTTTCGGCTCTTATCCAATAGTTTCCAACACTCTGATTGGCTGTAATCACGAAATCGTATCGTTCGCCAGGGTTGATAATAATCGACTCCACTTCCACAGGTTGAAGGTCATAGCTTTATAAAAAGAAATGGTTGACAACAATATTTCATGATTTTAAAATATATTAGTCAATTTAGGGGCCCAGGGGCTTAGCCTCTTTGGGGGGCCCTGCATTTTGATATTCGACATCATGACATAAGATAATGTACACAACTTTGGGGGGCCCCCTCAAGTGGAGGCCAGGGGGGGACTTTCGAATTTTGATCCCTCCTCCCACTCCCTAGCTACGCCACTGCTTAAATAATTCATTATTTAGCTAACCAGCCGGTTTTGTGCGTGTTACACATATGTGCATGGGTTTAGTTGTTTGTTTTGTGCGTGTTACACATATGTGCATGGGTTTAGTTGTTTGTTTTGTGCGTGTTACACATATGTGCATGGGTTTAGTTGTTTGTTTTGTGCGTGTTACACATATGTGCATGGGTTTAGTTGTTTGTTTTGTGCGTGTTACACATATGTGCATGGGTTTAGTTGTTTGTTTTGTGCGTGTTACACATATGTGCATGGGTTTAGTTGTTTTTATATTATCCCCAAATATATTGAGACTAGTATGTTGAAGATGTCAATATTGTGTCCATAAGTATTAACTGGATTAAGCTGTGCGCATGCCACCATTTGTGATTCAATTTTATTCCGTTTTCCTCCCAGAACTTGGGGCTTAAATGAGGAAATAGGACGTCCGTAAATAACGTCACGCGCCTAAAGGGGGAAGAGGGTCACACATTTGTGACGAGGGGTGTTTAAGAAATGTGACGTGACAATAAAAACGCGCAACTTTAAATCATAGCCCCACCTACGTTTTTGATTGTTTAAAATGTATTTAATGACGTTTTACATGACTTCACACGTGTTACGATATTAGAGTGCAGCAACACACTAAATAAATACTCTAATGACAAAAAGTGATTTGAATCATGCTCGTTTTTAAATCGAAAATATGTCACTGGGGGGGGGCAATTGTTTTGTGACGTCATATTGGAAGGGGATCTAAGTTTTTGTGACGACGTGTGACGAGGGGGGAGAGAGTGGGTGAAAATCGTGCAAAATCGCGTGACGTCATTTATGCACGGCCCCAAAGGGTAGGTTTTAGGAATGAGGCTGGCCCGTGTGATGTTATCAGTTTGGTTTTACTGGAAATGCATCGTTTTAAAGCAACTTGAGGTAATGTGCCGGGGGCAAGGGTGGGGGGGGGGAAGTTGACTGCAGACAGGCAAAATTAATCTGGCGTCTACTGTCGTAAAATAATTTCATGTGTTCAACAAGTCAATCCATCTTGTTCTTCAATGTTTGTTACAGAAAAGGAAGGAAATAAGTTAAGTGTTAATTACCCATCAGATGCCTCAAGTGTCAAGGGGTGATTATCGATGGACAGTCTGAAAGGATACAAGTTTCCTGCCCCTATCACATGGAACCTGTCGATAGAATGAAAAAAATAGGGGGAAAATGGTGTGTGTGGGAGGGGGGGTGGCGGTTGTTCAGTGATGATTTCCGCACTTTTTATCTACAGCGCGACTTTATCAATCAACGTTAAACTAAAAATGTTATGTTTAGCGTAATGTACATTATAACAAAATACATCATAGTTTGTCTGGTTAATATATATCAACCTGTTGTTCTGGTATTCATATCTTTTACTTGCACCTATGCTGAAGATATTTACCTGTATTTCTCATTAAAGTTGACAATGTACTTGGATAAAGGGGCATCATTAGGAGTTCTGCCGTCTTTGTAGTAGCGTCCGCTGCCATTGATGAGTCCTGAATGATACTCAAACATGCTGTTGAGAGATAAAATATTTGTAGGATGAGGATATATTCAACGTCATTTGTAATACCGTTATCGATAACATTGTAATGTTGTTTAAAAAAAGGTTATTTGTGAAATTGTGCCCTGGTTTAATTCATGTGATCATCAAAGTTTTTTTTTGATTTGTGAGAAAATGTTTTTTTTAGGGGAATGAGTTTTGAAAATTGTCTTTAAATCTAGAAACTATATTTGTCGTGTGCCCAGCGTGCTGTGTATGATGAATGTTGTATGGACTGTACACTGTACATCTTGTACCCATAATGAAATATGATGAATGTTGTATGGCCTGTACTTTAGTATATAGTGTGCCTCAGTAGTGGTATAGTTGTCCTGCATTTATTCTAAGTTTTCCCTTAACTCTGTGCTCACTGCCCCACACCAAATGTGCTAGAAATGAAACATGCGACAGAATATTCGAAATGATTGATGCGGCTTTCGGGGTCTATGGCGGCTTATTGGGAGGGTGGGGGGGGGGCTAAACGGGCTAAAGTCGGGGCCCCCTAATGATTTAGGGGCCCCCATACTTAGTATATTTTTTAATATAGGTGTACACATGTTTGCATCAATCCCTGAAAATAGCATACATTAAATAAATTTATAAAATCTTATCTATTAATCTGATCGCTATTCAGACAATCGAAAAACCTGATTTGATAGGCTCAAAAAGAGAAAATATTACAGAATATTGTTTATATTTTTTTAATTTACATTTTCCGTCAAGCTCTCCTGGTCGCATAGGCTCGTGGTGCAAGCGATGTAGGGATCTTTTCCCAGTGGTGGAATCTTTTTTTTAATTTGTCTTTTTACACTCAATTTTAGGATATCGGCAAACAGTTATTTCTGCGTGTTCGGTTTTTTCATGAATAATTGTTTTGGCTGGGAAGGCTCATCCCGTTGTACACACAAAGCATGAGCAAGAAACCAATGGACTATTTAGTTACAAGTTACAGTCTTATATTAGCTGCGAGCTGTCATTTTATCTAAAGGGACGCTGGCTGGATAGGGCCCCAGTTTGACTTGTAGCCGGGAGCCCCGTGCAGTCTTGATCCGCCCCTGTTCAGGGTGCATTTCATACGTGACCTTTGTGACCTTCGGACAGGTACCATAAGTCATTTTAAACTAAAGTTCCATATTATTTACCTCACAAACGTAGAAGGAGAACATTTTCTCAATAAAAAAGTGAAAAGCTTTGTTAATGTTTTAATATATTTACAAACCAGCTTACTCATCGTTTGTTGCAAAGATCTCAGTATAAAGGAATAAAATCAAAGAAACCAATGAGTGGTACTTTAAAAAAAAATATGCCCAAAGTGTGCTTTAAAAAAAAACTAAGTTTCATGGCGATTGGATAAATACAATAATATTGGTAAAAGCTTACAAAGAAAACTAAAACAATATTAATGGCACCGGCCCTTAAATGAGTGATCATTTTTTTAAAATATTGCCAGTTAACTTAACAACTTATCAAATTATCAGGGCAATCAGTTGAATCAAATAAAATTATAAAGCTTTTTTAACTAAACAATTTAAAAAAAAACAACATAAAAGGCCCTGGCGCCCAAATGGTACAAGACGCAAATTTCAGAATCCTTATAAAATTTAATCTGTATAATGATGGATATGTGTTATATTTGTCAAGATCGTGTAAAAGCGAATGGGGGAAAACATTCTTAAAAGATAACAACAACAGCAACAAATGATTGTGCCCCCCCCCATCAAAACACGAATGGTCAGTAGAGCTTCAATTTCTTGTGGTATTTTTAAATATGGGCAGTCAAGTATTTATGTTTCAAGATCCATCCATTTACCCAATGTTTTAAAAAACTGTTAATTTAGCTTATATAAGAAAATTATGACATTTAGGCCCCCCGTCCCCCTATTAGTTGTATTTTTAAAAATAATTACGCCAGAAATCTTTGCTGGAGTGTAATTAACAACTTCTCACAGTTTTGTAGCGATCGGATAAATAATATAATAATACTTATATAGCTTTTTAAAAATAAAAAATTAAGGTCCCCCAGGCAGAGCAGTGCAAATTATGAATTTTGAAATACATGTTAATTTTAAATCTGGATGATAAAATATTTATTTGTAAACATTTTTCAAGATCGTGTAAAATTATAATGGGAGAAAATCTTAAACGCTTACTGAAAAAATGGACGTTAGGAGCTCAGTGCCCATAGTATTTTAATATGGGCTATCAAGATTTTATGTATCAAGTTTGGTCAAGATCCATTCTTTTCCCCGGTAGCTATCGTTTAAACTAATATTTACATAGCTCATATTAGAAAAAAATACAATTTAGGCCCCCAGCACCCTCCACACCCCCTTGAGTGTCACTTTCAAAATTTATTTTGCCAGTAGTTACCATCCCGAAAACGTACTAAAAAATCACCTAAAGTTTCATAGTGATGGGATGAATGATTTAGTCAGCTATAAAGGACAAACATACATACACGCTTTCATTTATATATCAATATACATAATTTGCAATCTCTGTCATAATTTAAATTTAATCGTTATCCTTTGAACAAATTAACGATTAATTAATCGCTAATTTCGATTAAAGCCAAAATTTGAAATTTATGGTATCATAAGTAACATATATTAAATATATTTGTCGAAAATCGAAATAACACTTGAATGTCTTCTTAATAAGATATCTTTTAACCAACAGCGTAAACAGACATTATTTTGTTCAAGTGATGAGCGGGTCTTATTGACAAATAACCAGCCGAGCTCAACAATTGTTCACATAGCTTTAGATTGTCTCAGCTGAAGTTTCTGATACTATAATGGATGTTTGGTTTGTGGGTGATATGTAAGCGAAGTGTTATAACCATGATAGCAATGTTCTCTTTAAGCGGCGTGGCAGCGCAGATATTTGACCGGAGTTTAGAATCACCGCGAGGCCAATTTTGTAAAATATTGCACAACTAGTGGACGTTGTCCAACTTTGCCCACGAGCTGTTTTTTTTAACTTTGCACATGGACCAACGAAGCCTAAACTTAGAGGGAACATTGCATGGTAGGCAAACGATTTCTCTCAATGGACACAATAACCTTTATCAACATTTTGAACATTCACGGCAGTCAATAGTTAAAAACCAAAATGTTCGTGTAATCGTTCGGAAATTATTTTATATTTATCGGCCGAAATATTTTACTTTTTGACTTCCAGTACATTCATAAGTGGTGGGTCGATTAATCATTAAAAAAATGTTAATCGTTAAATTTTTTCAATGTTTAATCGAGAAATTAATCGGTAATTTCCACAGCCCTAATATATATATATATATATATATATATATATATATAAATATATATAGATAGATAGATGTGTGTGTAAAATTTATTTTAAAATTCCATTGGTTAAGCATGTAATACATGACCTTAGTTGTGTGTTTACATAATATGTATTGGAACTGAGATACCATTACCTGAATTTGCCTCCATCCAAAGAATGCGTTTCTTTAATTCTCGTCCGGTTGACGAAGTTGCCTTTGAGCATTTTCTCATGAAGTAAATTTGAATCCAGGTCATGGTTCCAATCCTAACGAATAATCAAATATTTCATGTCCAATAAGCAAAATTGAGACATTGATCCGTGGCCATTTTTAAACATTATATGATACAAGATGCGACCCATGGCCTAGCATACGCCGCAGACTTGCTCATAATAGTGCAAAGAAGGGGGCGGGGGGAGAACGGACACAAACTAAATCACAAAGAAATCAGAACACCGCCACTGAACCTAGCCACCAACGCATGTTAGTCTCGAAGCATGCAAAAAGCTGTTAGCTACCTGCCTTTTCCCCCACCCTGCACCACCCTAGCTTGCCAACCATAAACTGTGATCCGACGACCCTGGCAAGAGTTGTTTGTCAAGCTTATTTGTTCTCGTCTTGTGCTTGTTCTGGTAATTGATATATAGAGATGGTGGATTGAAACTTCTGCGGAGTCCGTTCGTTCATTGGAGTTTGTTTTGAAATGCGGTTTTTACATGTTTATCAGAATAGTGGCAAGGTGACGTCACATCCGTGTGATAAGGTGGCTTTGAAATTTGTGTGGACATACCGACGTTGTCAATAGATGGCACCAGAAATTCATCACGTGTGAGAGGCAATGGAACTTCGTAATGGCCATGATCGGAAGGACCGCTAAGGAGCAGGTATATTGACAAACGTCGACCGCGATTTTCAACTCGAGGAGAGGTATGATGACGTTCTCGGAAGTAAATGATGCTACTGGCGGGAAGTATTACGGACATCGCGATAATTTCTGCGTCGAAACCATATACTCCTAAAGTTTACATGTACATATACTGAGCGTATTGGTGAGGAGAGTGTATGACTACTTTTCCGTCACTGAGAACAACGGAGAGCACGTCATGAAAGTTAACCCAATGTTGAGAAACAAAGTTTACAGGCATGTTGCGAAGTCAAGATCGAAAAGAAATGGGTAAAAGAACGGGCACAAACAAACATTTTAAAAAATTTAAAAAATAATGTCTTATTTGGGGCTTGAACCCAGGACCTTCCACGTGTTAGGCGGATGTAATAGCCACTACATTACGAAATGCGTGTTTTTCTGTGAAGCGGCAACGAAAATGAACTCAAGAAGCATTGTTGGTCTCGATGACCCCCCCCCTACATCACTTTTGCTTGCCAGCCATAAACTGATTGGTCGACCCCAGCGAGGGTGATTCGTTATGCTTATTTACACATAGTAAATGTATAACATGTAAAAGCTAAGTTTTTTTATTATTTCGTTATATTCGTTTTATTTGTGTACTATTTGTTCGTTGAGGAAGGCTCTTTGCCGAAACGTTCGCTGTTTTGTTACGTCCTGTCAGGCCAACTCATACCCTGTTTATATGTTATACATTTAATAATTTAAAAGCCTGGTTGCAGTCTCAACCCAATTATTTTCTTTATTTGCACATACTCGCTCATGATTTGGTGAATTAGTTTTATAGATTTTATATGATAAATAAAATTTGTAAGTATCCACTTTTCTGACAAAAGAAAAAAGTAAAAAATAAATACATGTATAAATTAAAATCAAACTATAAATTGAAAGCGAAATAAAACATTTTTCAGCAGTTTATTTTGATATAAACTTATATGTTGACCTCCTTTGTAACACACTTTGTGTAAAACTGAATTCCCTGTCTTAGTTATAAATTTACGACGCTGTATGACCTACTTGTAACCTCATGACACTATATGACGTACATGTAACATCATGACACTCTGTTTGACTTACCTGTAACATCATGACGCTGTATGACCTATCTGTTACATCATGACTCTGTATGACCTACCTGTAACATCATGACGCTGTATGATCTGCCTGTAACATCATGACACTGTATGACCTACTTGTAACATCATGACACTCTGTATGACCTACCTGTAACATCATGACACTCTGTTTGACCTACCTGTAACATCATGACGCTGTATGACCTACCTGTTACATCATGACTCTGTATGACCTACCTGTAACATCATGACACTCTGTATGACCTACCTGTAACATCATGACACTCTGTTTGACCTACCTGTAACATCATGACGCTGTATGACCTACCTGTTACATCATGACTCTGTATGACCTAACTGTAACATCATGACTCTCTGTGTGACCTACCTGTAACATCATGACACTCTGTATGACCTACCTGTAACATCATGACACTCTGTATGACCTACCTGTAACATCATGACACTATGACCTACCTGTAAGATCATGACACGCTGTATGAACTACCTGTAACATCATGACACGCTGTATGACCTACCTGTAACATCATGACACTATGACCTACCTGTAAGATCATGACACGCTGTATGAACTACCTGTAACATCATGACACTATGACCTACCTGTAAGATCATGACACGCTGTATGAACTACCTGTAACGTCATGACACTATGACCTACCTGTAACATCATAATACGCTGTATGACCTACCTTTAACTCCATGACACTCTCTATGACCTACCTGTAAATCATGCCACTATGACCTACCTGTAACATCATGACTATCTGTATGACCTACCTGTGTTATCATGACTCTCTGTGTGACCTACCTGTAACATCATGACGCTGTATGACCTACCTGTAACATCATGACACGCTTTATGACCTACCTGTAAAATCATGACGCTGTATGACCTACCTGTAACATCATGACGCTGTCAGACCTACCTGTAACATCATGACTCTTGACTCCATCTCTGGTTCCTTATCTCTAATGATGAAGGCCCCAATCAGCCCCATGGACAGCTGGGTCCCAACATGGGAATGGTACCAGAACGTCCCCTTAGGATAGGCTTCGAACTTGTATGTGAACTCTTGGCCTGGTAGTATTGGACACTGATGGACGATAAAACATGTATGTTCACATTCTTTCATATATGGCTCTTTCACTGCAAGCAAATGCAATTTTAAAAAACGAAAAACGGAATTTATTATCCTTCACAATAATCCATTACTACAATATACGTAATTATTGCAATCACGTTTGTTTAAATTACTCTTATCTTATATTATCGGTTACTGGCGCTCTTTCTATACAGCAGCTTATTTCGTCCTGCTCTTATCCATGGTTTACGTCTAGTCTTGCATTTTTATTAGAGATTTTAAATGTTGAGTGCTGGTTTTCCTGGTTTCCTCAGGATCCCATTCGACGTCCGAATTCCGGACGGGAAGTACGATAATTTGTATGTTTGTTCTTACATGCGGAATAAGAAAAGTGTTTTTATCCCCATGTCTATCTGAGAGTTGTACTTGGTTATCTTGTGTTGTATTTCAAAGTTATAATTAGTTGCCTTATGTATTATTACTAATTTGCTCTTTATTCTTCTATTCTCTAGTTTTACAAGGTTTGATGATTTAACTAATGGTGTTATTCTTGTCAGTTTTGAATATTCTCCAGTAATGAACCTAAATGTGGAAGAGAATCAGTAGCCCCGAGCATAAGGCTCTTTATGGGTCCCCCCGGGAAACTCTCGAAGCCATTCTGTCCCCCACACCAAGGGAACCTAATAACTAGGGGACCCTCCGGAACGGTCGCCTCTGAGGCTGCCGCCTGGGCATCCACGAATACGATGGAAGATGAACTTCCACTAAATGTGACCCCACAAGGAGGGCTGGAATTTCTTAATTTGAATCGCTACAACCTCGGCTACACCACGGCTCAGCATACGAGTCTCATTGGTTTAAGGCCTACCTAGGGTGTGACCCCCATTTGAAGGTTTCCTCAGAGCTGGCGTCCGCTTAGTTCTTCGCAGTATCTTTTGCTAATCCGTACTGGCGCTCCTGGCCCTAAACCGGTACCACTCGCAAGTCTTTAGTGAGGGGGTTGGGGGGGGGGCGAAACGTTTGCTTCGGATAACCCGACCCCCAACGAGTACTTACGTTTTCATCATCGACATTGCATCTAATGCCGTGTCTAAGATTCGTGCAGCGACTGCAATTAAATGTGATTTACTAACACCTATCACTAACCAGACTTTTGCATTGCCTGCCTGGCTGAGGTTTGGTCCGCTTTCCATACTCGTGGTCCGAGCCGCGTAGAGGTCAACCTATCACTGAAAGGCACAAACTCTTTCACGGAGCGGCCAACCTCACCAGTAATGAATCTTGCAGCTCTTTTTTTTTACTTTTCCAATTATATTTGTTAACAATATATTTCTTCATAATATATATTTGTTCACAATATATTTGTTCACAACATAAATTTGTGCGTAATGTATTTGTTCACAATATGTTTCTTTACAACATATTTTTTTCAGTGAGATTTTCATAAGCCATACTAGTTGTATACATCATGGAAACATTCTCCTCAATTGTGATCTTACAAACAGAATAGAAACATTGTCCTCAATTGGGATTTGTGACCTCACAAACAGAATAGAAACATTGTCCTCAATTGGGATTTGTGACCTCACAAACAGAATAGAAACATTGTCCTCAATTGGGATTTGTGACCTCACAAACAGAATAGAAACATTGTCCTCAATTGGGATTTGTGACCTCACAAACAGAATAGAAACATTGTCCTCAATTGGGATTTGTGACCTCACAAACAGAATAGAAACATTGTCCTCAATTGGGATTTGTGACCTCACAAACAGAATAGAAACATTGTCCTCAATTGGGATTTGTGACCTCACAAACAGAATAGAAACATTGTCCTCAATTGGGATTTGTGACCTCACAAACAGAATAGAAACATTGTCCTCAATTTGTGATTTGTGACCTCACAAACAGAATAGAAACATTGTCCTCAATTGGGATTTGTGACCTCACAAACAGAATAGAAACATTGTCCTCAATTGGGATTTGTGACCTCACAAACAGAATAGAAACATTGTCCTCAATTTGTGATTTGTGACCTCACAAACAGAATAGAAACATTGTCCTCAATTGGGATTTGTGACCTCACAAACAGAATAGAAACATTGTCCTCAATTGGGATTTGTGACCTCACAAACAGAATAGAAACATTGTCCTCAATTGGGATTTGTGACCTCACAAACAGAATAGAAACATTGTCCTCAATTGGGATTTGTGACCTCACAAACAGAATATAAACATTGTCCTCAATTGGGATTTGTGACCTCACAAACAGAATAGAAACATTGTCCTCAATTGGGATTTGTGACCTCACAAACAGAATAGAAACATTGTCCTCAATTGGGATTTGTGACCTCACAAACAGAATAGAAACATTGTCCTCAATTTGTGATTTGTGACCTCACAAACAGAATAGAAACATTGTCCTCAATTGGGATTTGTGACCTCACAAACAGAATAGAAACATTGTCCTCAATTGGGATTTGTGACCTCACAAACAGAATAGAAACATTGTCCTCAATTGGGATTTGTGACCTCACAAACAGAATATAAACATTGTCCTCAATTGGGATTTGTGACCTCACAAACAGAATAGAAACATTGTCCTCAATTGGGATTTGTGACCTCACAAACAGAATAGAAACATTGTCCTCAATTGGGATTTGTGACCTCACAAACAGAATAGAAACATTGTCCTCAATTTGTGATTTGTGACCTCACAAACAGAATAGAAACATTGTCCTCAATTGGGATTTGTGACCTCACAAACAGAATAGAAACATTGTCCTCAATTGGGATTTGTGACCTCACAAACAGAATAGAAACATTATCCTCAATTGGGATTTGTGACCTCACAAACAGAATAGAAACATTGTCCTCAATTGGGATTTGTGACCTCACAAACAGAATAGAAACATTGTCCTCAATTGGGATTTGTGACCTCACAAACAGAATAGAAACATTGTCCTCAATTGGGATTTGTGACCTCACAAACAGAATAGAAACATTGTCCTCAATTTGTGATTTGTGACCTCACAAACAGAATAGAAACATTGTCCTCAATTGGGATTTGTGACCTCACAAACAGAATAGAAACATTGTCCTCAATTGGGATTTGTGACCTCACAAACAGAATAGAAACATTGTCCTCAATTGGGATTTGTGACCTCACAAACAGAATATAAACATTGTCCTCAATTGGGATTTGTGACCTCACAAACAGAATAGAAACATTGTTCTAAAATGTGATATCACAAACAGCATGAGACCCAAACTTGGCTCAGTGCTCCTTGAAAAATCCCTGAAAACTTTGGTTAAATCTTTTCTCCGCTCCATCTAGTAATTAACACTATCTTTTCCCATCTTCTACTCCTTACCACCTAAAACACTTGGATCTATAGATGTTCTGTGAAGTTCTGTCACATCTCCGCTTGCTTTCTTTCTTATTATATAACGATACAGGAAAGTGCATTTTAGTTGATTTTTTCTACTTTTGACCAAGAAGAAAGTTACTTGTGACTTTTTTATATCTTCCGGTGATGCCTAGTTTTATTATTCTCTTTTTGAAGGTGGTCGGACACTTCGACCCCGGACGATTCGACAACAGGACGTTTTGATTCAGGACGTTTCAACCCCCGACAGTTCGACCACAGGACGTTTCGACCCCAAGACGTTTCGACATATCTATATGTGTGTGTGTGTATGTATGTATGTATGTATGTATATTAGGGGACAGCCGAATAACCGGAATGCCGGATATCCGGACCAAATATCGGGATTTTCGCCACTATCCGGATTCGGCAAATACCTATGGCAGATCCAAATAGTATCCGGATATCAATGTAAAAAAGAATTTTTGAAATAATTAAATTAAATTAATATTAATTAGTGTATAAACAAACATGTAAAAAGTATTAAAAAGTAAAAATAAATAACCAGAAATCAGTACATTTAACAAAAATTTTCTTCAACAACATAACGTTTAACAGAAATTTACCAACTACACTATTTTATTTACTCATGTCATTAAATTATGTTCATTGTTATAGCTGATATATTAATTTTATGTTACAAAATAATAATTTTATGTTAAAAACTAATAATTTTATTTTAAAAACTATTAATTTCAAGTTAATTTGTAATTATTAGTTTATACTACAAACTATATAGTTTAACAGGAGCCTTGGAAACTGGGACAGGCTGAGAGTTGGCTTTCGTTTTTAATTTCTTTGTCATTGACTAGTATGTTGACAGTAGTCAATCTTTCAATACTTTCAATTCAGTATTCAAATTTAAACATTTTACTTATATGATATAAGTTATATCATTGTAATAATTTTATATTCACTGTTTTTTTCCGTTGAACTTTAAATGGCAGTTGCAATTGTGATTTGATTTGCGAATTTAAAAATAAAAATGTTGCTTGTCTCACGTGTTATATCTTATTCAGTATTATAATTTTTAATCTCTAGTCTATTGTAAATATAACAATTATATAAAATAAGTTAAGTAACAAATTAAGTTATACATTAAATTATTAATATACAACAAAATAAACAAATTAACAAGCGTTGATCCATTCAAATCCATCAAATCTAT
Organism: Ampullaceana balthica; assembly: GCA_944989445.1. Classification (NCBI taxonomy): domain Eukaryota; kingdom Metazoa; phylum Mollusca; class Gastropoda; family Lymnaeidae; genus Ampullaceana; species Ampullaceana balthica. Next base: position 4,366,733 of record CALYLW010000005.1, on the reverse strand, counting down.
GCAAAATATAGTAAAAGAATTAATTTCAATACGAGAAAAATATATTAAGTTAAAAAGTTACAAGTATAGATATTACTTTACTACATAAGATAACAAACTAAGTTAACTAATAGCATATTAAACTTAAATTGTCTGAATAAAAGAACAGTTTTATTATCGTTCTTAGTCACGACTTATTGTACATAACACTACACACTCAGTACAACACTGTTTGCTTGGTACACACTACAGAGTTCTTTGAACTCGTTCAAGCTCGTTCATTCAATTTATTGTAAAATGTTCATCGTTGACTTTGACAATGTAACAACGTCGATAGCAGATACTCTTCATTTGTAGGATAATAAATATTTTAATAAATAGTATAAACTACTTGATATAAAGTAGTAAAGTACACCCTATTAGCTCTTACACTTAAATGTGGAGATATCTGGATCCGGAATCTGGATCCGGCAAATATTAGGGCCAAACTATCCGGATTCGGCAAATAATAAAAAAAACACACCCGGCTGATCCCTAATGTATATGTATATATATATACATATTTCGGGACGATTTTTTCCATCAAACACATGAGCAGTTGTTACTGTTGTTTTGTTTTGTTTTTTTCATGGAGGCAGCGCACAGTTTGGAAACAGTACTAGATATTTCTGTTAAAACTTTGTGTACTATACGAGGCAAGGCTATACTCGTATTAAACAGGATTTTGTATATTTTGTGTAACTGTATAAACGTTTAAATAATGTCAAAACATTATTACTACTGGCTAATCACATTTAAAGGAAAAATAGAAATAGTGGTTTGAAATAAAAAAAATAACCAAGAATAAATATCGTAGGCTATGGTATGCGTTTGTTTGTGATGTTTTGCAGTCTTTGTTTCATAATGATAGTTGTTGTTTCCAGCCCCTGACGCGGCCAGGTAAGTGAGACTAAGTTACGCAACCGTATAATATGGTTCTTAAAATTGTAATTGTAATTTTAACCCTCGTATCTTCCTGCCCACTCATTGTATCGTCATCAAAGCTCGCTGAGCTGAAACAGGATAACGGACTCCTGCGTGAACATAAGTCAATCATGTATTACGTTGAACATTTAAATAGTTTTTATCTAATAACAATAAAGGTGCAAAAGTATTGTGTGTGTCTGTTTAGTCTCGATGTTATAGGATTATTGCCTTGCCCTCCGCTTGCATACAAGACACTACTAAAGGACACAATGATATAGACTTCAACTGTTTATTTACACTGTACACAACCTGGGTTCCTCCTTGAACCCCAGCACATATAACTTGATACAATAACGGCTCACTGGTCGTACACCTTACAGTCTCCCCGAATTTCTCCCCGTGTACAGGATAACGGATACCTCAACTGCACATCTCCGTGCACTCAAACGTCTCTACTATAAGTCCAAGTCCCCTCGGTTCAACCTGGCCGCTCCTGGGCGACACGCTACAACTACCTGTCGTCTCTGCGACTCCCGGGCTGCCCCGGCCGGTCTGACCACACAACTCCCTCTCAACTGCCTCTGGCGTGTCCTCTGGTCACACACCCATGTTACCAACAGTTCACTATAACATCATACCCATGAACTGTGTTCACTCGTCACCACACAAACACATTACAGTGATTCTCATACCCCTGACAGTGTCCCTGGAAGGAGTCTTACTTATTTACATTGATAAATAAAATCTATATTATCTATGATATACAGCAGGATCTATATTACATGTGTGTTACTTTCATATCTATAGTACCTGTTCAATACAGTAAAATCTATATTACCTGTGTCGTACAATCATATCTATATTATATGTGTGATACAGTCACATATAGATTAACCATGGGATATAGTCTATTATATTTGAGTCATACAGTCTATGTTACCTGTGTAATAAAGCCAACACCGTCCATCCATGGACTCCCCTTCTGATGAAGTCCGTGCCAGTGGACAGTCACAGCCTCACTGAGGAGCGAGTTCTTCACGTGGACAGTGATGTTCTGACGTTCATACACCTGAAAGATCAAATATTTTATATACCAAAATTTTTACACTTCGCAAGTGGCTCAGATTTATTCAGATATATTCCATACACGAAAAGGTGCAAAAATTAACTATATGTTTTCGACCCAAAATAGTGACGATGACGACTAAGGGTTTAAGACGAACTGAATAAATTTTAATTCTAGGCTGTGGCGTTTTAGACAATATCAATTTTGACTATTGAAATCTTAATTAGTAGTAGTAAAACGTGTGAGTCGAACAGCTTTGTTAACCTTTATGTAGCTAGTCCCATTTCGCTGAGATGCGTAGTGGATGAGACCTCGCTTAGTGTGACACCAATGTATTGATTACACTTTGTTAAAATTATATTTATGTTTCCGTCTATAGTGAGCTAAAATTTGATGGCTTTGTTTCAGTTGTTTTGTATTATCTATGTACCCTTACTGCCATACACTAGACTGGAGTATATGAGTGGATTCCGTAATATATAAATGGTGTCTGAAATGTATAATTGTGTCTGGAGTATAAGCATGGGCGTCGCTAGGAATTTTTCCAGGGGGGGGGCAAAACAATCCCACTTTTTAAAAATTTTAACTGGCAATGCCATACAGGTACAATTTTCAATTAAATTCAAGTTCAGTATAAAATAAGGGTTGAAAAAAGCCTTAGAAATTAATAAGACTTACAAATTAGTACTGTAATAGTTAAAATACAACATTTATTAATGCATTTAATAAAAATTTTTAAAATTTCTCAAATGTAGGGGGGGGGCAAATGCCCCCCTTGCCCCCCCCTTCCCTACGCCCATGTCGACATTATGTTTAATTTGTCACAACTCCCAAAGAGAGAATAAAAATAATGTTTAAATGAAATTTTAATTCATCAGTGCTTAGCTTAATGGAATACACAAGTAAACGAATGTGTACTACATTGTTTACAGGCGAACAAATATGAACATATTTGTATAGAGATAACTGAAAGTGCGATAACCAAGGACGAGGAATGGGGATAGCGTATTTCAGGGGCGGAGGAAGACGAATAAATTCAATGTTATCAAAGAGAGGTCGGTCACCATATCGCCCCCAAGCAATGGGAGATAGACATCCGTCATCAAAGTTACATCCAGTGTCCTCTAGAAAAACGTCATTATAGTTACCTCTTGTGTCATCTAAACAGATGTCATCATAATTACCTCTAGTGTCCTCTAGACAGAAGTTCTCATAGTTAACTCTAGTGTCCTCTAGACAGAATTTCTCATAGTTACCTCTGGTGTCCTCTAGACAAAAGTTCTCATAGTTACCTCTAGTGTCCTCTAGACAAACGTCATCATAGTTACCTCTTGTGTCACGTAAACAGACGTCATCATAGTTACCTCTAGTGTCCTCTAGACAGAAGTTCTCATAGTTACCTCTGGTGTCCTCTAGACAGAAGTTCTCACACTTACCTCTAGTGTTGGACCAGGCATCGTCCCGTTGACTGCAATGACCAATCTAGACATCTCCCAACCGTCAGCACTGATGACTTGGTCCATGGGGACCTCCTGACTCGGTATGCCATCATTTGGGACTGTGTACAGTTTCCCATTTTTTGCGTACACGCCTGTCTTGTTGAAATTCATGGTCAGTTGGTAATCGATGTCCAACCAAAACTCACAAGTCTTTTGTGTTCGCAAACATTGTGTCCTTACAAGGTTCACAAGACTCAGCGATATAATCAGGTATCGATACCTTTAATGGAATAGTTTTGAAGATACTGTAAACATGTATCAACTCAACAAGAAGCCAAACAATAATTATCAGCTCTTAGATTTTGGTTCGTGTCAATAAAATAATTGTAATTGTACAAATGTGATCAATACGTTTAATTAGAAATATTATAAAAATAAAATTTAAAAATGCTTCATAAGTTTCATTTAGGCTAAAAAATAAAGCAGCAAATTAACCAAATCTTTTTTTTTCTAAATATATACAATTGATATTAATGGGGAGTAATGTAAGAACATAATAAGGAACAATGTTCCTTTTAAACTGCGCGGCTGCGCATATATTTTATTGACGCTCCACAATTAATGGGGAGTAATGTAGGAACAGAATAAGGAACAATGTTAACTTTAAACTGCGCGGCTGCTCATATATTTTATTGACGCTCCACAGTTGGGGAATATTGGTTATGGAATGTGTTGCGTTTTTTTCAATAGACATTTTAGAGAGGAAATTATCATTTAACGACAAGAAGGACAGAGACTTGAAACGACTTTTGAAATACAAAACTGGTGTATAGATGAGGCTAATTTGATGTGATTGAAGACATAAATGATGAGAACATTGAATAGCATGAGACATTCCATTTTGTTCTATGTCTATACCGAGCCACTAAGACAAAGAAAAAGCTTTTGAATAAAATAAATTATTATTTAAGACTAGGACCCATCTAATATTTTTACTAGAGCCTCAGATAGCTTCGTCCATGTGGACCTCCTGACTCGTTATGCCGTCATTTGGAACTGTGTACAGTTTGCCATTTTGTGGGCAAACGGCTGTCTTTTTGAAATTCATCGTCAGTCGGTACTCGATGTTCAACCGAAATTTACATGTATCTTGTGTTCGCAAACATTGTGTCCCATACAACATGAACGAGACTCAGCGATATAATCAGGCATCGATACTTTGAATGGAATAGTTGTGAAAACGATTTTAACATATATAAACTCAATCTGAAGCCAAACGTTCGTTATCAACTCATATATGTTGATTCGTGTCAATAAAATAATTTTTATTGTATTCATTTTAGCAATAAATTTGACTAGAAGGCATAAGAAAATTAAAAAAATATATCCTTCATAAAATTTCATTCAGGCTATAAAAAAAGAAACTATTTAACCAAAGCATTTGTTTTTGTTTCTTTTTAAAGATATAAAATTAAAATTAATGTGCTCTAATCTATGAATAGAGCGAGTAACAATAATTCCTTTAACCTGCGCGGCTGCGCACACATTTCATTGACGCTGCGTGGCATTTTAGAATTACAGCGCAACAAATTTTGATAAGGATAATATAATATCTGTGTTTGTGGCTTGTAAAATTGTGTAAAAAAAAAGTTGCTGTACAACTTTGCTCACGATTTTTTTATTTTGCACATACACAAATGATTTTTAGAGGGAACATTAGTGAAGGAATTTGTTTGTTTGTTTGTTTGTTTCATCTATTTTATAAATGAAATGATCACGTAATGACAACGAAGGAAAGCATTAACCTTTGGTATATTTAAACGACGAAGATTGGTTGAAAAGAGTAGAATATATAGCATATATATTAGAACAGCGAAATCGGCTTAATCTGTAACTTCAGGGAATGCAAACGGATTTTTATCGCATTTCGCGATAATCTCCGGGGAATTTTTATCCAAGCTACAAAACTGGGGAAGAAAAGTAAGTCTTGGAAACATTGCCATGTTTGAGAAACTCTCCAGTGTGGTTGAGGATTTTGAATGTGAAATGAATGAAAATTTGAAGGAGGAGATTAATGGGCATCTCGAATCGTTTGAACACGAACTGCCGTATTTCTTCCCTGAGCTGAAAGAAGAAGAGACTACATTGACAAGAAGTCTATATTTTCTGCTTCCCTTGATGTAGCCAGCACTCCCGATGAATTACAAGATGAATTCTTGGATTTGCAAAATGATTTCCCGGCCGTAAAGTTTTTATGAAAATGTGCTCACACAATTTTGGTGTGGTATGTATCATTTATACCCAAAAGTGACGACAGAGGTATCTCTAAGGGGGTGCGGTGGGTGCGGACGGCACCGGTGACACAATAACAAGGGGTGACAACAAAATGTAAAGCTCCGTATTTTCGCGTTATTTGGCACTAGCAGACTCAGAGGAGGTCTGTGTTGTAAGTTGTGAGAGGGTGACACCATGAGCTACCGCACTGGGTGAAACCAACCCTAGTGACCCCTCTATGTGATGATGCTTGACTTTAGAGTTATGGTTTCATTTGTGTCTACACATCTCTGAGAGACTAGCTTTTCAACTCTTCTTTATTTAAAAACAAAATATAGACATAAATTAAATGGTTGAGCATGACATAAGGTTAGTGTTTAAAACACACTCACCAAAAAATTCGAAAGCTGGATAAGGATATCAACCATCACATTAAATTAATTTTTTAAACACATTATATATTTTTTTTAAACCTTATTGAAAATGCGTATTTAATTGCATGGGGGTCGAGTTGTCAAATGGCTTTTGTAAAGAGGGGTAGCCACCGTATAAAGGTTGGGAACCTATGCACTAAGACAAAGAAGTAGCTTGTATTTTGTTCAATGTCAATACTAAGCCACTTACACACAGAACTAGCTTGTAAAAAAGAGTAAATGAAATTATTATGTAAGATGAGGCTCCCTCTGACATTTTTGTGCTCCCCACTGATCTTTAGAACTTCAGATAATTCAGAGGCGTAGCTAAGGGGTACGTATGTCCACGGGTGCCAAGGTAAAGGGGTGCTTAAATGAGGCTTTCAACGTTACAGTAAAATTATGTTAATAAATTGGTCACAGTATCACTGCAGCGACTTCAAACTTACGAGCTTTGTTAGAGTTTTTAAAAAAAAACACAACTATAATGCGTATATAATTAAAATTGTGTAAACTTTAGCAAATGTGTAATCTTTAATAAAATAATGTATGCACCAAACAGATGCCCAAACTTTTAAATATATGGTTCATTTTACTTTATATGTGCTATTCTTTCATATTATACACAATGTCAGTGATTATATTATAAACGAACATTTCTTAGATCACATTGAGTAAGTTTTTAGCGTTTCGCGAGTGGTCGAGACGTACTTGAGATCAGTGGCGTAGCTGGTGGGGGGGGGGTGATGTGGGCGGTCCGCACCGGGTGGCACACATTTACAGGTCGGCTTTTGTGGGCATTTGAAAAGTACAGCCATTTCCGAAACCACCCTTTTTCTTTTGAAGGGGTAAACCAAAGGTGAAACAAAAATATTCATAGTTTCGAGTCTTAATGAACGGATTCGCACACATATATAATACCATGTAACCTACTAAATGAAAATTTGAACATCAAATAAAATGCTTTTTTGACATTGATTAAGAACAGTTTAATATTTAAAGAAAAAAGGTCCAGGTTTTTATAGCTGTACGTACACTATAAGAAGAGGCATTACGTTAGAAAAACGGGGGAAAAGGCCCCCTTATCTATTAAAATTTATTCAACAGTATAGATTGAAAAATTATGTACCCAGCATTGTAATTTTAAAAAGAATTATTCAACAATTGCTATCAGTGTCTTTAGTTGTGAAAGGAGCTTCTCCAAACTGAAGTTGACACAAAATTATCTTCATTTCACAATAAGTGATTTAATACGACACACTCTTGCAATATTGTCCATAGAAAAAGATATTACAGATAATTTAAATTTTGATAGCACAATACACGCTTTTCTACTATTAAAGTTAGGGAAGTAATTGTATTAATATGTTTACATACTAATGTCTATAATTTCTTTACTTTTTATAAAATTAAGAAATAAAAACATATTAATTGGTAATGTTTTTTGGGTGTAAATTTGGAATATGTTTTGTCTAATTGAACGGGGGGACCTGCGACCTCAGTAACTTTCTTGTGTCCTTTAAAAAAAGTATCTTGTATTTTTATAAATGTGTATTCTTAGGTATATCATCTTATGCGGCCTCTTTTATTTCTGTTTACATAAATATAAAATGCAATGGTGAAAATGTTCCCCACCTTTACTTCGTTTCAATTACAATTATTTATTTATGTTTATTAATTTATAAAAACCATCATATGAATGACTTAAGGGGCCGTCCATAAAAGACGTCACGCTATTTTGGCTGATTTTTCACCCCCACCCCCCTCGTAACACGTGACAAAAAATTATACCCCTTCTTCAATATGACGTCATAAAGCTATTGCCCCCCCCCCATAAAAGCCGTATTTTCTTTTTGAAAATGAGCATGTTTCAAATCAATCCTTTGGTCATTTAAGTACGTTTTAGTGTAAGGCTGCACTCTAATATCGTAAGCAATGTAAAACGTCATTAAATAAAGTGTCAGTAATCAAATATTTAAGTTGAACTCTTATTTAAAGTTGCGCGTTTTTGCTGTGACGAAACATATCTTAAACACAACTTCCCCCTCGTCACACATCGTCACGAATGGTGTGTGTAGTCATTTATGGACAGCCCCTAAAAAGGGCGGCAAATTCGAGACCGCCCCGGGCGTCAAAATTGCATGAGATGAGTTCTTCGCCTTACCTTAAGAGTACACCTGTCATTTTCTGGAAAACGTAAAAGATTAGAAGGCTTTGTTTACATTTTCCAGGGAAATCTACCCATGTGTTACGTGACCGACTAATAATTTTTATATCGTACTTACAAGACAACAGCCTTGATCTTCCCTTCTATCACCAACGTTTATGTCTTGGGAGGGTGAGGGAAGAGAGAGGGTACTTCACACAAAAAAAACCACTTGAAAACACTCTGCAAAATACTTTGTTCACCTTTTATAGCATTTTTAAAAAATGTATAACCTAATCGTTAAGACCAATAGGACGTTAAATTAAAAAGTTACATGAGGAAAATAACAAGCTGCAATCGATAGGTGGTTTAGCAAAAGTTTATTCACCATATGGTAAGCACAAATTGCATACCCCCCTCCCCAAATCAAAAATAAAGTGCTGACCCATGAGATAATGCTGATAAAAAGTCTCCTGACTCCCCATCCAGCCCACACCGTTAGTTTTATCTCACCCATTCCCAGAGATGAACGTGTCTAAATTTGTTTTTTTGCCCATGATTTAAAGATAAGCGCTGCAATGCAGAGGCGTAACAATGACTTGGTATCGGGGCAGTTGCCAATGGCGCCGAGGGCTAATCCTTCAATAATCAATTTATTCTGTATAATTTAGTATTTTCCCCATTTCTCAAGGGCGCTACAAACGAATTAGCCAATGTCTCGGAAAACATAGATACGCTTCTGCTGGAATGTCTACACCAGACCTGTTGTTACTGCGAGCCATTTTCAAATAATTTTTGAGAGCCGCATTGAAGCACTATGCGTTTATGATCTAGCTTGGAGATTGTTCCAGTAATCCTTGTAACATATCTTTCATAAATTTTTCGCGAGCCGCATTTTTAACAGAGAAGAACCGCATGCAGCTCGGGAGCAACATGCGGTTCTTCCATGTTCACATTGCGGTTCATGAACAATTTATGAACAGAACACTTTTTGTTTGAAATATACGCTATGTTATATGGTATACGTAAAAGTGAAAACTCTTAGAAGAAATATCTGTCAACGGGGAATAAAATACGTTCACGACTAACTGCTAAATTTTTTGATTCCCCTTTTTTTCTCGAAACATGAAATTAAAATTGCAAACACAAAAAGTTTTTGGTTTTTTGAATGAATCAAAATAGGGAAAACACGCCCGCGCTGCCTCAAATAAGGATGGACTGCATAGAAATGAAAGTTACTTTTTGTGGTTAATAATAACACCCCTGCTTTTATAATATGACAGGACACTAATCAATGCAAAAAAGACCAAGGTCATGGCAAATAGTAAATTCACAAGTGAGATTCGGATAAACGGGCAAAAACTCGAAGAAGTCTCCACCTTCAAATATCTAGGGGCCATAATATCTGACGAAGGCTCAAAGCCAGAAATTATTGTCTGAGTAGCCCAAACAATGGCAGCATTGGGTAAATTTAAGCACATCTGGCAAAGCTAGAAGCTCTCCCTGAGATCAAAGATCCGGCTAATGAGCTCTCTGGCGATGTCGGTCTTCTTGTATGGTTGTGAGGCTTGGACACTCACTGCAGACCTCTAAAGAAGAATCAATGCGCTAGAGATGAGATGTTTCAGAAAGATATTGAACATGTCCTACACAGCGCACATCACAAGCGAAGCGGTCCGCAACACAATAAGTACTGTCATAGGCCCCTACGAGAACCTTCTCACCTCCATTAAGAAGAAGAAATTACGATGGTACGGACACGTGACAAGAACAGCAGGTCTCGCAAAAACTATATTGCAAGGCACAGTCCAGGGAGAAGGAAAAGAGGCAGACATAAGAAGAGATGGGAGGACGATATCAAAGAGTGGACCGGGCTGTCATTCAGCGACTCTCAAAGGGCAGCACAGGACCGGGACAAATGGCGTGTGTTAGTGAGCAGTTCACGATGGTGCCCCAACGACCCAACAACTGGTTAAGGGATAGTTCAAGTTCAAGTTCAAGGACACTAAGTTTGCTTTGAAATACACCGACAACATTGAGTTATCGATTGAGACAAGCCAATGTTATTTATCTAAACCCCCTCACTCCCCACTCCATTCCTATAACCCCCGACCTTTCCATTCGCCTGTGTTCCTTGTGTTTGTTAACACCTAGCAGAAAAACTGATTTTAATCATGCGTATAAAGTTGTCAGTATTCAAAGTTATAAATTAAGTAGTTATTAACAATGTATTAAGATGGGTAAGACGTCGTCGTGTGGAATGACGCCATGCGAATTGACGGAGACACCGCAAAACCCAATCTTTTTGATGAAGTTTTGTCCGCGAAGGGTGACATGCAATAATAAAACAGTCCAACAAACAACATTAAAACAGCTTTAAGGGAAAAAAGGAAGCGCAACACCCGCAGAGGAGAGAGCATTAAAAAGGCTGTACATGACAGGGGCGGTGTCTTTTGTTTTAAATGAAATAAAGCCAACTGGGCTTTGACATACCGACACCATGGAGTAAGCCGATGAGACGAACCGAACCTCACTACTCCCTCCGCCATAGTGGAGGGGGGGATAAGATTTGTCTCCAAAAAAACAACAATGAAGGATGGGATTTCTTTGATGTTTTAAAAGGAAAATTGTGTATTAAATGTTTATTAGTTAATATTTTTGTTTTAATTATATTTATTAAAGGCGTGCAAACATGCATATCTATGTTAATATAATTTACTCTAAGAAACTTAATTTCTTGAGTATAGGTACTTTTTTTAAACACACTTTAACACTAATTATTTTCATCCGAAAACATTTCAGTCTTGTCGATTTCGTATGAAACGATTTCACTGATAGATCGCTTGATGCGTACGTTCAGCAACTGAGGTAAAGTTGATTTTGAACGGCATCGATCAGAACCGCACCTGCGCAACTGCAGCGACGAAATTTTAACGTTAAAAAAGTCTGGTCTGACCATTATATAGCATATTATTGAAGATATAATCTGTTATATTCAAGTATCTATAATATATATAATTCTCTTCATGGTCGGACCCTGCGAGACAAGCTGCAAGTATGTTCAACAGATACTAATTTTAGAAAGCAGTGCACCAAATTACTGCACCAATGCATCAAAAGGTGTGCAAATTAAATATGCGCTGTAAAAAAATATTATATGACGTCATAGTTTTCGCTGATATTATAATTTTGTAAAATGGGAACAATGTAAAAAGTTATAAAATACTTTGTGTACATTTCAAAAATTTAATATTTCGTATTGATCAAACAAGGACAAGGGGACGCGGTGGTCGAGTGGCAGCGCACTGGACTGTCGTACCGATGGTAACGGGTTCGAATCCGTGTGAAGGCAAAGGTTTGTTCCCGGGGCCTAGGGCGTCCCTGAGTCACCCCGCTCCGAATGGGTACCTAACACTACATGTAGTTAGGCGGCTGGGTAATGCGTGGAACCCACAAAGCCGTGGCCTGTGATTGCTGCATCACTTGCCAACAGATCATCTGTCATGGTCTGTGGACGCAACTATCTTCTGCATAGAAGGAGCGTCTGTATAGATAAGATAAGATAAGGACAAGTTAGTTGGGATTTTGAAAAAGGTGGGGGCGCCGTAGGCGCCCTAAAAAGTGCATTTTTTCAAAATAAATAGAATTCAGCTGAACACTTCCGTCATTTTGTACGGGTGATACGCTGCGGGTCTCTCCAGAGTTCCTTCTTTTCATTCACTCACAGTCGTTTGCCCAAACCCACCACATTTTGACAACCGTGTCTTTCAGGAAGTCTTCACCCGTCACTAAATCATTAGCGGCGTATGCTACGCCGCGGGTCAGCTAGTTTTGTCTAAAATTCATAATTCCACATTCTTACAGCAGTAAAGGTAAGCAAGTAAATCCGTTTTTTTTAAATTTTGTTAGAAGAGGGTAGATAATGAGAATTTACTCGAATTATTTTTGAGTCAAAATGCCACGTTATACCTTTTCAGGCTTAAATAAATTAAATGAATATCTTAATTTTGAAAGTTACAAAAGTAAGCCAAATTACTCTAAAATTTTGGACACTTTCAAAAGTTAGCCGATTTTTTTTTAAATGATAAATTTTCTTAAAGTTTGACAGACAATACTTATACATTAAAACATATCATTCAATTTATTATTAAACTAATTTTTTTTTAGTTCAAGACTTACATACAGCATTTTGGGAACATTTTCCTTCTTTAAATTGTTGTCACATGTCATTAAAGAGGGCGATTAAAGAGCGATGAATAATGGACGCAAACATAAAAGCGCTATACTCGTTGGTAGTCCATCTTGAAACATTCGCAACTATTAGAACAATCGCCTCCAATCTTCATCGACGCTCTTTTGTTGTGTGCTATTTTAAGGGCCACCGTCACGAACTTGATTAGTAAGTTACACTAAGCAGATGCGTCACTAGGGGTGCGAGGGTTGCGAACAACACCGTATGACACCATCATAAGGGGTGACACCAAAATGTCAAATTCTGTGTGTTTCCGTTATTAGGCACTGGAAGACTCGGAGGAGTTCTATGGGTTAAGTCGTTAGGAGGTGACACCATGAGTACCTGCCCCAGGTGACACCAACCCTAGTGACGCCTCTGATTTCTAACACACACAAATTAAATCTATATTCCATAAAATCCAATGAAATTCCCATTTCTATAATACCATTATTATATTTTTTAAGGCAAAGGAGTTGCAAACTTGGCGTCTGCTCCGGATGGCAAAAACTCACGCTGTGTCGTTGTTTAATTGTATTTCAATGGATTTAATCTCAGATTGCATACTAACAACGAGACAGTAACTAAACACTTGTAAAGATTAATTTCCAGCAAAGAATTAAACATTCAACTATTCTCAGTCCTTGAAGTACTTTTTAAACTACAGTAAAGTGTCTCAGGATTAGAAACTAGCTAATTTGACTCCACTTTTTTAAAATGGAGATAAATTAGACCCTGGTAACTACAGACTAGTTTCATTTACTAGTATTGCTAGTACATAACTAGAAAACATTATATCTAGTAGAATATGGGATTAACTAGACTAACATGTCATGTGTTCATATCAACAAAGGTTTAAGAAAAACATATCGAGTAAAATACAAATAATTGGTTTAATTGATGATCTGTAAAAGGGCTTAGATAAAAATAATCAAATAGATACAATATTACTAGATTTCTCAAAAGCATTTGACAAAGTTCGCCACACTAGTTACTAAAAAACTTAACTATATTGGAATATCGGGCCCCATATATCATTGGATCCAAGCTTTGCTTTTAGTTAGAGAGTAAACTGTAATAATTAATGAATCTAAATCAGCACCATTGACAGTTAACTCAGGAGTTCAACAAGGAACTATTCTGGGCCCCATATTCTTCCTAGACTGTATAAAAGATTTACACAACAGTATCCAATTTGGAATAATATTTAGATTATTAGCTAATAGATGTATCATCTAAAGAACAATTAAATTAGAACAAGGTAGCAAAATCTTATAAAAATGAGGGCTGTTAAAGATTAATTTCAATTTAATCGTTAACTTTTCACAAATTAACGATTAATTAATCGTCAATTTCGATTAAAGCCAAAAATTAAAATGTATGATGTTATAAGCAACACTTATTAGACTTATGTCATCTTTTAACCAACTACGCAAAAAGACAAGTGTGTTGACATTATTTGGTTCAAGAGATGAGCGGGTCTAATTGACAATATAACCAGCCGAGCTGAACAAACATTCACATGAAACTGAGGTAACAAGTATACACACAACGGCCTTGGCAAGGAATGACATTATCGGATATCGGTGTTCATTAAGTTTCCACCATTGTAGAGGGTTAATGGATTCAGGAACTATCATCTCCATTTTGTAACGCAGTAATTCACCAGAAGAGCTGTCGTAACTTTCTGTCTCTGAGTCAGACTCCATTACTGCCATTAGATTATTACGCTTTTCATTAATTTGATAAGTAGGCGAAATGTTATAGCTATGGTAGTCAAACTTTATCGACATTTTGAACATTCACGTCAGTTTATAGTTTAAAACCAAAATGTTCGTGTATATCGTCAGGAAATTTGTTATTATTTATCGGCCGATATTTTTATGTTTACTTTTTGACTTCCATTAATTTATATGTGATGTGTCAATTAATTGCTAAAAAAAATTCAATCATTAACATTTTTAACGATAAATCGAGAAATTAATCGTTAATTTCCGCTGCCTTAATACAAATACCTTGATAAATAAATAAAATGGGAAACTAATTGGAGTAAGTCTTTCCATACATAAAATTGTCAACAGTTAAGAGTAAAAACAAAACAAAAGAGTAAAACAAAAAGAAACTAGTTGAAAATATTTCATTCATGGAAAATATTTTATCCAAAGTAAAGATGCAAAATACCTAAGCGTAGGCGTAATAATAAGTGCAAATTCAAAACACCAAAAAAGCTGACATGTTCATTACCTGAAAAAAATTGACAAGTGTAAAACCATCATTTAAATCCTGAAATCTACAAACAACAGAAATATAAGAACAAAAAGCCAAATTCAAAGTAAAGATGCAAAATACCTAAGCTGAGGCGTAATAATAAATGAGAAATTATCATGGAATCCCCATGTCAATAAAGTAATTTTTTAAAATCCAACAAAAGCTTAGGTTTTATAAAGAGAAAAATTTACAGTTGTAATATATTACTCAAATGCCACCTTTCTTTGATGAGACCTGTACTAGAATGGGCTTCTTCTGTATGGGATAAATCCGACGAAGAAAACATAGATAAACTAGAGCAAATTTAAAAAAGCGACATGTTCATTACCGGAGAACATTGATAATTGACAAGAGTAGCACCTTTAGTTAAATCATGAAATCTAGAAACACTAGAGATATAAGAACAAAGGGAAAAATAGTAATAAAGCATAAAGCAATCACATCTAAATTTGAAATACAACACAAAAATAATCTAATACAAACCGTGATAGACATGGGGATTAATACACTTTATTCCGAAAGCAAGGAAAAACACATACAAATTCTCATTCCTCCCGACCGAAATTCGGACATGGAATGGGTTGCCTGATCAAACCAGGAAAAGCAACACACTATCAACATTTAAAACTATAATAAAATTGCAAAACTAGACATTAACTATGGATAAGCGAAAGACGCAAGAATCGTCTGAATAGAAGAAGCGTAAGCAATAGATAAAATAAGATAGTAAGTCTTATGGTGAAAATGTTAATTTTCTTCTTATTTCTAAATCATTAATACATTAACATAAGCATAAAAAACCATATTAAGAAACCCTGCTATATCGTAACTTACATTATTTTAAACAACGAATGGGGTATCGTACTTGCAGTAAATTAACGGCCTATAGAAGCTCAGATAGAAACTACATATATCATATCCTCATACACATTCCACATGACCGTACTTGAAAATTACCCAGGAAGGTTATGCATAGATAAGATTAAACATTTTCCGAGTATTGTGTGAAATCAGTCCAAGGTTACGTCAGGACGCCATTTTAGAACAGCAACCCAGAGGTGTAGCTGCAATGTGGGCTTCCAAGACAAAGATTGCTACCTGACATACTGAACAATTCTCGTAACTCTAAAATATTCTCGATTCATTCTAACTTGAAAATATCACCGCTTTTGTACCTGCTTTTCAAAACATTTTCTTTCTCACACGACTCATTCGGAACCAGATGTAGGGGATATTCACTACTTTGCTTCTACCGACCTCTGGTGCAAATCCCCACAATAGGGAAGGGTTACCCATATACAATATAAGATAAATTGTCATTAAATCTTCAGATAAGTTGACGGCTGTTTGTAGTATGCGTGTTACAATTGCGTATCTTTTCAAACAGTCGTTCTTAAATAGTTCTTATGGTTTCTCCCTTTCCAATGAAACCGTGGCCATGTTCCCTACCAGCTTCTGACTACCTCTAGGTCACTCAACTTGGGCATGTTCATTATCATTTTTTTACTACCTCTAGGTAACTCAACATGGCCATGTTCCCTATAAACTCCTTACTACCTTTAGACAACTCAACGTGGCCATGTTCCCTACCAGCTTCTGACTACCTCTAGGCAACTGAATGTGGCCACGTTCTCCATCACATTCTGACTACCTCTAGGTGGCCATGTTCCCTATCCACTGCTTACTATCGCTAGGTAATTAAACATCTGCTGCTAGTTTATCATTCATAAAGTTGATGCCATTTGTTACGTATTTAAAACTGGCACGAACCCTCGTAACTATTCAATCGTTTTAATCAGGTTAAATCTTCTCTAGGCTTTTGGGATGCGTTTTCACGAAACGATATCTAAACCGTTATATTCCTTTTATCTCATAGAAACCTGAATACTTTTCAAAACAAGTTTAAACAAGCATGTTATTCGTTGTGTTGAATCACCGGAACATTACATTTTATAACATCTAAAGTTTTTTTTATTTCATTCATTCAGTGTAGTAGGTTGATAACAAGAAACAACAAACAAATGTTGTGACTCGACCATGACATAAACATGTTTACAGACATCAATATTATTTTATTCTCGCTTTTCTCTTTGTGATTACAATCAAATAAAGTGATATCTAGCATCAAGTTGTAAATTCTCAATTTCTCCACTGTTGTTAACAAACAGTATCACTGCTATTTGTAATTTCAAAAGAATTTTAATTATTAGTGATCTTAAATCCCATGAGGGAAATTTCTTCCGTTTAAACGAACCACCAAAAATAAGGTGTTTGGATTTGATATTGTGATATGTATTTACATCAAAATAACTAGGAACATTGTCTGAATTTAACGTCTCTAAAGAATGTTAAGGAATCAATGGTTCTTAAGCTCAGGAACATAGTTTGAATTACAGCGGTGTTACATAGGATTATACATTAATATCATTAACATATACGCGTACCAATAAGCCAAATACGGTTAGCTGAGGTGAAAGAGGTGAAAGACATCCCATCATAGAGAATTTAAACATTTTGAGATTGTTTTATTTAAAAAAAACATCGTTTTTATAGTATTAAGAGATACAGTAAAACTTTGATTCTAAAATTTGCATCATAAAACATTTTGGTGTGTTTTATTTATTAAACTGGTAAGTTAAGTTTATAAAAATATAAGATTAATTAAAGTCACAAATATATTAAATAAAAATACAATTGAGTTAATAGCACAATAATTTTACTGATGCAAATATCACAGTTGACAACAAAAATCAGCCAAAAAATTATCACCTGTGTTGGAAAAATATAAAACCAAATAAATAAAATTTCAGATTCAACTTCTCTTTTAATTTTATCTTCAAAGTCTTCTTTAATTTCCTTATGAAACCCTACTTTTTGTGCCATTTACACAGCGCTTTATGATTAAATTTTAAACTTTCTTTTTTTTTAAATTTGCTTTACGTTTAAACATTCTTTTATTAATTTTTTCTCAACTGTTGGCTTCATTAGCCCTGCATTCCACTTGTTTTGTTTCTTCTTTTTCATGGAAAATAATTTTAAAAAACCTTCTCCTTCTTTAGGGTCTTTAGATTAAGCTACGATTTAAGCAATAAAAAACTAAGCAAGGAATTTCACACACACAACAAGAAGCAAAACTTTTAATTTTATCAGATAATGAAATTTGAGAACATACTAGATGAATAGCCTCTACTTCATTTGAGCTCTATTCATAATTTTTGTAACATCCAAGAATGAACATTCTTTTTGTAATGCTTTTAATGTCATGATGAACGCTAACAAATTAAAATTGATCTTATTTCATTCTTCTTGTTTAGCAATTTGCAAAAATAGTACATTTGTGTTAAATTATAGTAAGCTTTAGGTATATTACAAACTATACGAATTTCTTTTCTTCTCCTGTTTTGTAGAAATCGGGAATTTTATACAAAGCAAGAGAAATGTTTTTTTAATAAAGTGTAAATATAAATATAATATTAAACTCAATGATTTGTAATGAAAAATAATTTTACATTTCACAATTAATGTAAAATATTACAAGATGCCACACAAAATTATAAAAGTCCTTACAATTTACCCACCCCACCTTTCACCAAAACACAGTCATAATAATTAATATTGAACAATCCTTTTTTATGTGTGCTATAACACAGATCTCACAGATCTGTAATAATAAATACTTGTTTTCATTGCATTATATAAAGAAATATCCTGGAAATTAAAGCAAGCTGTCTTTTAAATCGCAATCATTTAGGAATGGCACATGTAGATGCAAGGATGACAACTCTACCTTTCAGGGCAATAACTCCATTGCAAGACGCAATTAAATCATTGATAGCAACATGAAATATTATGAATTTTGTTTGTGTACAGATTTCAAAGTGATTTTAATATGTTTAATAATAATCTACTGATATTATTGCATAGAATAATAATGTCCTTGATTGTTCCGAGCTCTGTGCAATACAATGGAAATTAAGACAATATTCAACAGGAGGACTAAGGTCACTGAGACTATCACAGCAATGACAGTTCTAAACTTGATATAACCCGACGGGTGAAGCTTACCTGTTGTTTTGTTATAGGTTGGGTAGCCCATCTTGACAACATGGAAACTGTTGCCATGTAAGTGTATGGGGTGAGCCCAACCTTTGCCCATTCCCATATTTGAAAATACTAATTGATAAACTTTGTTGTTTTTTGGAGGCAAATAACATGAAGGGATATCAATCCTTCAGTGGTTTCAACAAACACATTGAAGTGTAAATGATAAAAGCAACACTGTAACAAAAAGTTTTTCAAAAGTGTGACCAACTTATTTCTTTCATCGTTTAAAAATAATTATGCAAGGCATACAGTTCTTTGAGCTATAAGTAGTAGTATTACATTGGAATTTTCACAGAATAGAGAAAATCTTTATTTTTCTATAAACAAACACATTTTCATTAGTCTAGAGTCAATATTAAATTAAAGTGATTTTTATTTTTGAATTTGGCCTGTTAATTTTGGTTTATGCAATAGGAATCTAGTTTCTTTTTCTAAACTCTCGCATCTTATTATTACATAATTTAACTCAGATTTCAAGAGAATCTACTTAAAGGTTTACTTACCTCCATATCTATAGAGTAAGAACACTGACAAAGTTTGTCCTCCTCCAAAATCATTAGGATTACTTTGGTTATTGATCTCGAGAGGTTGTGTAAGGGCTGCAACTCGTGGTGGCTGAAGTGAAAGTGTTTTTTTTTAAAAATCATTCTGGACTTATTTCAAAACACATGCTAAAACACATTCTAAAATTGTGCCTTTGAAAATGGTGTTTAGGTTGTCTGGCCAATTTTAGACACAAACAATGTTGGTATATTGTTTGAAATTGAAAATATGTAAACATTTTTGCTTAGTTTGTAAAGAAATAGATTTTTTAATATTTTTTTTTCAAATCGAAGAAAAACATTTTATTCGTTTATGTATTTTTGAGGACAAACCTTAGACAGATACCTAAACAATATAAGATTTTGATATAAACCACAGGTTTAGTTTACTAAATGCCCTGGAAAAGAATGAAAACATAATCGCTTTTTTAACAAAAACCTGGTCATCGTATTGAATGAAGATTGACACTTTACATTCAGTGGGTTTTTTAAAATAAAATTATCAACCATTTAATTGTTACACAAAGTTTAACGTTCATTTACAATTAGATAATTAAGCTCATCAAATTTCACTTACCTTTTTTTGTTGACATTAATTTTCAGAATTTCTATTGAAATAATCGATAGACAAATATTCCTGACTCTAAACGGAATGCTCAATTTTATACTATCTTTAAAATGGCGACCATTTACTGAGCCCGGTGACCATGTAGTTATGTAATAAGCAAAGTTTAGAAAAATTTCTATAATTTCTTCAGATGACCTGAAATTCTTTCCTGGTGTATCAGGATCAAACACTGACCGCAGGGCATGTATATGTTTACAGTCAGTGTAATCTTCAAGAGAATAGAAAAAGAATGGACAGTTGAACACTAGACACCTTTGGGCAGAAACATTTGTAGCTTAAGGATTTGCTAATCATTTGCCAGACAAATCGATGCTTTATGTTTTTGATCAGTTAATAATTCATACAAGAGTAACTTCCCAATATTAAACTGGCTGAAACATCAAAGGGTGTTTACCTGGATGGACAAAAGCATGCCTGGGAGAACTCACAAAATTTCATCCCAAAACAAAACTTTATAAAATAAATTTGATGTAAACATGAATTATCAGCTTCAATTTTAAAAACAACGTGTTCAGTGCTGTTCGGTCCTTTACAACAGTGCTTCTCAAACTTGTTAGTATTGCGGACCGGCGGGAATTTTTTCAATTGCACCAGAGATCGGTGAACTATTTTGCCTGTACTGACGTGGTAGCGAAATGTCCTTTCTTGGTAACCTATGCTGACCGACCTCGGATGGTCCACGGACCGGCACCGGTCCGCGGACCACCACTTTGAGAAGCACTGCTCTACAACACACTGTGTCAATTTATTTGCCTTGCTGATTTTCTGTGTGATGTTTTCTTGTGGTGGTCTTCTGAACCATATGGGTTTTTCTGGGGTGAATTTTAACTGCTTAACTCAAGTCCCACTCTGGAATATTATGCACATACCTTTTAGCAGTTTGCAAGCCTATATATTTATTATAGAACAATGAGTAAAGCATTCAGTTTGAATATTTTTTTAAAGTGTTATTAGACTTTATTTACAATTGACATAACTAACAGGGACGTAGCAACGTTTTTCCCACATCCCTAAATTGAAAGAAAAACTTTGCATTCAGCTGAAAATGCCACTCTTCAATTTTAAGCAAAATATTCATCAAATAATGTACCAACAACCCCTAGATCCACTGTTGTTTACTGGTAAAGTTAATGATAAGTTACTTTTCCTTGTATATTATTTACTTACCCATTATTTTCTGTGCAATTTCGTCACTTAGTCTTGGGCTCCACATCATGTGATCCATTGTATCTAAGAATAGCCTCGGCGAAATGGTGGCTCACATTGACTTCAAGAGTGACTGCCCTTATCCAGTAGTTATCTATGCTTTGATTGGCTGTGATGACAAAATCATAACGCTCTCCAGGTTTGATAATAAACGACTCTGCCTCAATGGCCTGAAAATTAATTTGACATACTTAATTTAAAATGCCTTACAAAAATTCTCTTTAAAAATTATTTTACCATTGTTTGGGTTTTATCAAATAGCTTTATTTATTATCGTGTGCTGGAAAATACTCCCGCCAATGACCAGATCTGCGGTGGCACATAAGTTCGCAAATCTTCCACCATTGACATTCATCTCGCCTTCCCTTTCTGTCCCATAACCTTTTCATACCGTGTGTTGTTACTGCCAATCTTGGCGTTAAAGTCTCCAATAAGGATGAATATGTTCCGTCTGTGGCTACCCACGATGATAGTCAGTAATCTTTTATAGAATTCTTCTTTGTCTCTTTCATCGCTTTCATTGGTTGGTACGTAGCATTGGATGACACCTAAGTTGATACTACGTTTCTACGTTTTGTCCGAAAGGTTGCTGAGAGAATTCTAGTTCCATGCACCCCCCCACCCATCCAACGAGTGCACCTTGGGCTGCTCTTGATAGCATTATGGCAACACCCAGAGTTTGTGGGGCATCGTCTTCCTTATGTCCCGAAAATTACACAATCTCTCTTAAAATTAATTTTTTCTGACCCCATCCAGTCCATCTTGCTTTGCTGATTCCACTTTTTTGCTATCGAGGATAAAAGTGAAATACAGTCGGACCTCACTAAGTCGAACTTCCCTAAGTTGAAAACCTCCCTATATCAAATTAATTTTTAGGTCCCTGCCAAATTCCATAAGACTAATATATTTTAGAGCTCCTTAATTCCAAGATTTTTGGCTTTAAACCTCTCTTTGTCGAATATTCCAAGGCGTTTGGGTTATTATTCTGGAGTGAAATTTCAGAAAACGTGTTCCGTAGAGCCACGTAAATGGACGTAAAATCTTATCTTAGTGAATTCAATGAGGGATTAAGCGACCTTTGCCAGTACAAAAAATGACAAAGACAAGAAAAAGGAGTGGTAAGTTGTAACTAATTCGAGTCCCTTTGCTGCATGCTGTGACTCTTTTTAAAAAGAAAAATCTTACTCCCCCTATCCCACTGTGGAGGGAGTAAAGTAGGGGAGGGGAGGGAAGGTGTCTCTTCTCACGGGCAAGTGTCGGCATGTCAAAGCAAGTTGTCTTCCTTTCATATGAAACATAGACACCGCCTCCCTTTCCTGTCAAGCCTACAATAGGGGATTGATGTTTCCCCCCCCCCACCCCTTAATATCTACATTGTCCATGATTAATTGTCGCCTATTACAACATTTTCCTTAAATCAAAAACTCCATCAGTCGATTTTTTTTCGGGTCCTTTTGAGTTCGACTTAGAGAGGTCCGACTGTATTTATTTAAATACACATTTTAAAATTAGAGATTTAGTGGCGCCCTTTTGAGCAGGCGCCCTTGGCAACCGCCCCGATGCCAACCCGTTGCTACGCCACTGGCTAAAGGCTTCGTTTAAAGTCTTCTAAACTATCATCATTTAACATTAAATGTCCTTGGTTTTGTAGCGTAAAAGGAACTATTGAACGCAAGATTTGCTCATCTAATGGATTTAATAACTTGCAGAAACCAAACACCAAAGAAGCAAATCATTAGTCATGTTCTCAATTAAACTATTTTTAAAATTTATTTTTTAGTAATTGAAAGGAATTATAAACAAGACTTTTAAAACTATAGACAATTTCAAATAAGCATAAATAATTTGTGGCTAAAGAAAAATAAAGTGACAAGAGGTTCAAGTTAGACTTTTGAAATTAAAAAAATTTTGGGCAAAACAGAATTTTGTTTTTCGCACCATCGAAGATAGATGACATTTCTAGTGCAAATATAGGCAATATTTTTTAATAAATATCTTTGCTCAAAAATTACGACCCAGATCTCCCTGGACATTGTTAGAAAATGGGTCAAAACATTCAATATCACGTCAATTTTAAAATGAGCTCAATTATGTTTTAGGGGATCACATTTGTCAAAACGCATCTTTCATGTGCAAAAGACCAAATATTATACACTTAAATTCGATAGATCTCCAGATATTTCAATAAGTTCTAGTTGTGCGATAAGTAAAGACTGAAAATAATAAAGTAGAAGTTGCAAATCTTTCAAAAAAATTATTTGAAACAGCAATAAATATGCCTTCGACATTTCGGACATGATTTCAAGTAATCCTAGCGCGGGCATATTAATATATGGTCTGATGAGGTCAAACGTGCTATAGAGCTGCAGTCATGGCTGGAAAGCTTCAAATGAAACGAACACTGTGATTTTTTTGGCACAACAAAACGTTGTTACCCATTCCCTTCTATGTCCACACACCGTTGGGTAGTTCTATTGGCTGCTGCAAGCAAGGCACCAAACAGACTTTAGGATACGCGATGGAGTGTAATTTGTGACACCATGAAGCCGTTTTGAGGTTATCTTGACAGCAGTAGAGAAAATAATCGGGACATTCGAATAGTAAAACACGCAAAACAGACGCAGGAATTTTGTTATTTGCTATGGGATTTCTTTCTTTTCTACGTATTTATGGGTCACAAGAAACCTCTTATTAGAGAGGTCATTGATGCTTGAATGGATTTACAAACTGAGGGACTTACCGTACTTCAATGTGTTAAAAGTGTATACTTAGCAAATGTTACTGACAGAGAAACAAATGGAGTTAGACAATTAAATTTGCTAAAATTGTATGTGACAACCCAGAGAATTCAAATGAAGCTACCAGACTAAGAACGAGACAGCCAATTTAGGCGATAGAAGTGAAGATGCTGCCTTTTATCATGAAAATAAGTATAGAAAGAAGTTAGTAGATAAGGTTACTGTAGAAAATCATAAGAGGATTTGGAATAAACAGAATTTGCAGAACAGATATGATTTTCTTACACAAGCTAATCTACTGGACTTTGATGACCATTACTTCAAAGGAGTACGTGCCTCACCTGACATGACAAACAATGTCTTTTGTTGAACTCGGGATCAATAAAAACGGATTAATGAATTCAAGCCTACGTAATTTATTAAAGTTTATTACGCTTATTTTATTCAAAACTACTCTTTCAAGAAGAGTTGCCTCACTCAAGTACTTGCGAAGAAGCAGGTTTCAAATGTGACATACTTTTTTTGGTTACCATTTAAGCGCCTTGGAAATATTGACATCTAAAGAATAAAATAGTAAAACGAGATCAGATGCGGAAATTTACTAAGTTCAATGCAATCTTTTTATTCTCTATGTTATCACAATATATGGGAACCCGTCCTTTTTTAAATTTTAATGATTCTGAAAAATACCTGCAAAGAAAAGGGTAAAATGTTCATCAGTGCCATATAAAAATTAAATTCTTTGCAAAACCATTAATGGGAAAAGAGATACATGTATGCTAATACAAAGCCCTGTTTTATATCAACCAAAACCATTTGTGACGAGTTGGAGATATCCACTTAACACGGAGTTAAAATTGACATGAGAAACACCATTAAATGTCAAATTTGTATTAAGGCATGCACTACCAAACAAGGAACCATTCAGTGTGACACCTGCAATGAATGGTACCACATTGCATGCCTGCATTCTAACACACCAAAGCACAAAGCAATAGGCCTAAGAAATAAATATGCATCTTGGCACTGCATACATTGTGGGTTGCCCCAAATCAGTTCAGATTTATTTAACTATAAGGACCTTATCACCACAAACTCTTACAGTGTTTTGGCTAATCCTTTTATAAATAAACCACTAGATAAAATGAAACCAACCACACAAACCCATAAAATTACCCATAAAAAATCTAATAATAATAATAATCAAAACATTCTCAAAACACTAATAGTTAATTTCCAAAGCTTAAAAAATAAAATTCCAGATTTAGAACTACTTATAAAAACAGAAGAACCAGACATAATTGCTGGTTCTGAAACTTGGTTGAACCCCAACATATATAACTCTGAGATTTTAAACACCAATTATAATATTTTTAGGAAAGACAGATCAGACAATTATGGAGGAGTGCTACTTGCAATTAAATCAAATATCATAGCTGAAGAAATTACTACACAGCAAAATTTTAATATAGAGTCTATTTATTGTAAAATAATTACACCAAACTCATCCCCACTTATTGTAGGCAGTATATATAGACCTCCGAATACAAACCCAGAATACATGAACAATCTTTGTAGTCAATTAACTTTCATAAAAGAGAATAATAAAAATGCAGTTCTATGGATTATGGGGGACTTTAATCTTCCAGATATAAATTGGAAAAATTATACAATTGATAACCATCAAACTAACAAAGAAATTAATGAACACTTCCTAGACACTATAAACAACATAAACCTAGAACAGATAGTAAAAACAGCAACAAGGAAAAATAAAACACTAGATTTATTCCTAACAAATAGACCAGGACTAGTGTTAGACTATAAAATAATTCCAGGACTGTCCGACCATGATATTGTTAGGGTCACCAATACAATAAAAACTAAAATTAATAAGATACCTAGAAGAATAATCTATCTTTGGAATAAATGTAATTCAATAAAACTACACCAATCAGCGGCTAACTTCCAACAAACTTTCCTAAGTAAATTTAACACAAATAGCCCAGTAGAAGAAATTTGGAAAGATATAAAAACAAATCTAAAAACTATAATGGATGAGAATGTTCCAACAAAACTAACATCAAATAAAATTAACAAATGCTGGTTCAATTCTAGATTGAAAAAGCTATGCAAACTAAAAGAGAACTTATTTAAGAAATATAAAGCTACCAATTCATATAGGATACACAAAAAATACTTAAAGATTAAACACTTGACACAAAAACTTAGTCGGAACCTCCAAAATGAATATATAAACAATGTAATTACCAAAGATAACAATAAAAACTTATGGTCCTTTATCAAATCTAAAAAAATGGAACCTTCAGGAATAGCCACACTAAAAGGCTCAAATAATAAAACCTATAATGATAATGAAACTAAAGCTAATATCCTTAACACATATTTTGCATCATCTTTTTCTGCCTCAGGCGACAAGGAAGTTTTAATAAATTTAAATAAAATGGAGGAAATAGGTAACATAACTGTAGATGAGATAGGTATACATTCACTCCTAAAAAACTTAAAAATAAACAAAGCTACTGGCCCAGATGATTTGCCTGCAAGATTATTAAAAGAACTAAGCAATGAACTGTCCCCAATCCTTGTAGTTCTCTTTCAAGCCTCTCTAAACCAGGGTAAAGTGCCCCAGGATTGGAAATTAGCTAATGTAAGTCCACTCTTTAAGAAAGGGGATAAATCAGACCCTGGTAATTACAGGCCTGTATCACTTACTAGTATCACCTGTAAATTACTAGAACACATAATATATAGTAGAATAGTTAACCACCTTGACAAATATAATGCCCTATGCCCACATCAACACGGCTTTAGAAAAAACAGATCATGTGAAACACAATTAATAGGTTTAATAGATGAACTATCAAAAGGCTTGGACAAAAATGATCAAATAGATACAATATTACTAGACTTCTCAAAAGCATTTGACAAAGTTCACCACCTTAGTTTACTTAAAAAACTTAACTACTTTGGAATCTCAGGTTCCTTACATCACTGGATCCAAGACTTCCTTTTGGGCAGGGAGCAAACTGTAATAATTAATGGATCTAAATCTGCACCAATAAAGGTTAACTCAGGAGTTCCACAAGGAACTGTGCTAGGTCCCTTACTCTTTTTAATTTATATAAATGATTTACCCAACAACATCTCAACAGGTACAAAAGTTAGGCTATTTGCTGATGATTGTATAATCTATAGAACAATTAAATCAGAACAAGATAGCAAAATTTTACAAAAAGACTTAGATGAATTGATAAAATGGGAAACTAACTGGAGTATGTCTTTCCATCCAGAAAAGTGTCAACTGTTAAGAGTAACAAAGAAAAAGAAACAAATAAATTCAAAATATTACATTCATGGAAAAGAACTGACCCAAACTAAAGATGCAAAATACTTAGGAGTCTTAATAAATGAGAAACTATCATGGAATCCCCATGTCAATGAAGTTATTAAAAAATCAAACAAAACCTTAGGCTTTATAAAAAGGAACTTTAACAAATGTAATAGAGATATAAAACTAAAATGCTACCTCACTTTGGTGAGACCTACACTAGAATATGCATCTTCTGTATGGGACCCATCCACCAAAGAAAACATTGATAAACTAGAACAAATTCAAAAAAGAGCTGCCAGATTCATTACTGGAGAATATTCGAAACTGACAAGAGTAACACCATTAGTTAAATCATTAAACCTTGAAACACTAGAGGATAGAAGAACCAAGAGCAAAGTAGTAATCATACATAAAGCAATTAATTCTAATTTAGAAATACAACACAAAGATAACTTAATACAGCCCTCAGATAGACATAAGGATAAAAACACCTTTCTTATTCCGTATGCAAGAACAAACACATACAAGTTTTCCTTCTTCCCGTCCGGAATTCGGGCGTGGAATGGGTTGCCTGAAGAGTCCAGGAAAACCAACACTTTATCAACGTTTGAGTCTCTAATAAAAATGCAGGACTAAACACAAACCATAGATAAGCGTAGGACGCAATAATCTTCTGTATAGAAGGAGCGTCTGTAAACAGATAAGATAAGATAAGATAGTTAATTCATTAATCCTAGAAATACTAGAGATGTCAGAAAAAGCGCAAAGTAGTAATACAAGATAAAGCAATTAATTCTAACTTGAAAATAAAACACAAAGATGATCTATAATACAACCCATGATAGACATAGGGATAAAAACACTTTTCTAATTCCATATGCAAGAACAAACACATACAAATTTTATTTCCTTCCGACTGGCATTCGGGCATGGAATAGGTTGCCTGATTTAACCAGGAAAACAAACAAAATTATCAACATTTAAAACTCTAACAAAAATGCAAGACTAGACATAAACAACGGATAAGTGTATAATGCAATAATCTTCTGTATAGAAGGAGCGTCAGAAA
Source organism: Ampullaceana balthica (assembly GCA_944989445.1). Classification (NCBI taxonomy): domain Eukaryota; kingdom Metazoa; phylum Mollusca; class Gastropoda; family Lymnaeidae; genus Ampullaceana; species Ampullaceana balthica. The sequence continues at coordinate 4,338,309 of CALYLW010000005.1, read as the reverse complement.
TGGATAATATAAGATAAGTCTTACGGTGAAAATGTTAATTTAATTTTTTTTATCATTAATCCATTAAATAAATATAACAACCCATATTTATGAGACAAACGTTTACATCATAACTTACATCATATTAAACGACGAATTAAAATTATACTCGCAGCAAATTAATGACCTTTGTAAAGGACGAATAGAAATCACCTATAATATGTCCTCATGCCTCTTACAAATTTCAAGTGGCCTTATCAGAACATTCACAGAAAAGATGTACAGCCCTAGTTCCAAGATAAACGCATAGAAGATTTAACATTTTCCCAAAAACATTTGAAATCAGTCCAAAGTTACGTGCAGTCGCTACTTCAGAACACCAGTCCACAGGTGTACCTGTAAAGTGGGACGCCCTACTTGGCTTCCATGACAAAGTTTGCGACCTGTCATACTGAAAAGGGCTCTTAACTCTAAACTCTAAAATCTTCTCGATTCAATCTAAAATTCAAAATACACAAACAAATTGTGCAATGAAAACAATAAATTTAAGCTTTATTTTAAACTAAAATGACAATAGACGTTTTGGCTAATGCCTTCATCAGTACAATAACATAAAATAGGTACTTACATAAGTAATATTTAAATTCTTAAAGCATACTAGATCTATATCATAAAATAATTTAAAATATTTATGTAAAATAAAAAGAAATGAAAAACAAAAACAAACGAGGACATATGATATAGGAAAAAGATCGATTCAATCTAGCTGGAAAGCATTTCCGTTCTGCTCCTGCTTTCCAAAACATTTTCTATCTCAAACGACTCAGATGGAACCACTGGGGCAAATCCGCACATTATGGTGTGGTTGACCATATAAAATAAAAGATAAAGTGTCTTTCAATCTTCAGATTGGTTGACGGCTCATTTTTGTGTGCGTGTAACAATTTATCTTTTCAAACAGTCGTTCTTAGGCAATTCTTATGGTTTTTCAATGGTCCTTAGTCTCAGGAACATAGTTTGAATTACACCGGTATTGCAGAGGATTATAGTAATTATACATTAATATCATTAACATATACACGTACCAATAAGCCAAATATGGTTAGCTGTGGTGAAAGAGGTGAAAGAAATCTTTTAACAAATAGCAATTTAATCCCATCATAGAGAATTTAAGCATTTTGAGATTTTTTAAAATAAAAGCATAATTTTTATAGTATTATAAGATACATTAAAACTTTTTTTTCTAAAACTTTTATCATAAAACATTTAAGTGTGTACTTACCTGGTAAATTAAGATTATATATATAAGTTATAAGATTAATTAAAGTCACAAAAATATTCAATAAAAATACAATTTTGAATATAGCACAATAAATTTTACTGATGCAAATATCACAGTTGACAAGACAAAGCAGCCAAAAAATGATCACCTTTGTTGGCAAAATATAAAACCAAATAAATAAAGTTTCAGATTCAACTTCTTTTTTAATTATATCTTGAAAGTCTTCTTTAATTTCCTTCTGACACCCTGCTTTTTGTTCCATATAAGCAGCGCTTTATGTTTAAATTTTAAACTTTGCTCTTATTTTTAATTTGCTTTATGTTTAAACTCTGTTTTGTTAATTTTTTCTTAACATTTGGCTTCATAAGCCCTGTATTCCTCTTGTTTGTTCTTATTTTTCATGGAAAATTTTTTTAGAAAACCTTCTCCTGCTAAGATAAGATTTAAGCAATACAAAAACTAAGCTAGGAATTTCACACAAAAAAAGAAAAAAGAAACAAAACTTACTAATCTTTTATATGATAAACAATGAAATTAGAACACATAGTAGAACAATGGCCTTTGCTGCATTTGAGCTTTATTCATACTTATTTAAACAGCCAAGAATGAATATTCTTTTTGTAATGTTTTTAATATCTTGATAAGAGCAAACAAATTTAATTTCATCTTATTCCCTTTACCAGTATGCAAAAAATTATTTTTTTGATTAAATTATACTAAGCTTTTGGTTACTAGAAACTATTATAATTTTCTTTTCAACTCCTATTTTACAAAAATCAGGAAGCTTAGACAAAAGGGGTTGCAGATATTGTTAATTAAGAGTAAATTAACTATAATATTAAATTCAATCATTTGTAATGAAAAATAATATTACATATCACAATTAACATAAAAAATTTAAAGATTCCACAAATTATTTTAAAAGTCCTTACAATTTAACCCATTTTCACCAAAACACAGTCAAAAGAAATAAAATTAAATAAAAAATAATTTTTTACTTGTCCTATAACATAGATCTCATGTTTTTTTCTCTGTAATAAAAAATAATTTATTTTATCGCATTCTATAAAGAAATATCCTTGAAATTGAAACAATCTGTCTTTTAAATTGCAGTATAGAGGAATGGCACATAGATGCAAGAATAACAACTCTATTATCAAGGGCAATAACTCCATTGCAAGGCGCAATTAAATCATTGATAGCAACATGAAATATTATGAATTTTGATTGTGTACAGATTTCAAAGTGATTTTAATATGTTTAGTAATAATCTACTAATATTATTGCATAGAATAATAATGTCCTTGATTTTGATTGTTCCGAGCTCTGTACAATAAAATGGAAAGTAAGACAATAATCAACAGGAGGACTGAGGTCACTGAGACTATCACAGCAATGAAGGTTTCAATCTTGATATAACCTGGAACGAAAATTTATAAACAATTTTAGTTCGTCCAAATGAAAATATATATTGGTAAAACAATTTATTTAATCATCATGCTTGACCTCATCCTGGGAAAATTGGTTATGATAAATAGTTAACCACACTGGACCCTAGTGGAATTATGTTTGCTTTATTTGACCACTTCCTTAAATAGTGGATCAAAATATGTAAGGATTTTAATATATATTTAAATAAATACATTGCAGGCTCTTTAAAATAACAATTGTGATGTATGATTTGTCTTACCATTGTCTTTATTTTGAGAATCCTCCTTTTCTTGGTAGGTAAAATCTCCACATTTAGGAAATCCCACTGGAGCCTTCGGGTGAAGGGGGTAAGACTCATTGAACATAAGGGCCATTCCATCTGTGTTATGCAGCTCTATGTGACAGTGCATCAACCACAAGCCCGGGTTGTCTGCCTTAATGCGCACAACAACATACCTATATTGGAGGAAAAAGCAATAATAATTACAGAATTTACTTTAAATATACGAGCAGAGTTGTTTGTTTTTAATATCCAGATGATTTACAAAGCACATTCTGAGAACATATTTGACATTCAGTAACTTTATCAGTGAGAAAATGCAAGCAACAGTTAAACTGGATAAGTTCTCTTTTTATCTAAGGTACTTGAGATCAATGTCTTATGTATGTTGAAGAAATTCATAACTATGTTATTTAAGAAAATTCCCAACTGATCACAAGGTTTACTCAGAGCGAGTATCAGGAACTGGAAGTTAGACTGGAGGGACGAATAGATGAGAATGTGTCAAATATTGAACGTTCATGCCTCCTCAAATTAAGTACTTTTTTTTTACTTGTAATTTTTTAAAATTATTTCACATGCTTTATTGATTTAAAATCTAAATTTTAAAAGTTTACATCAGGAATATCATGTTTTACTGGTGGTCTTTTCTCCTTCATTTTAGATAAATAATTTCCTACAAAAGTTCGATACCATTGATCTCAAACTGATGATTGGACAGCGTCAGATATGAGGCACAACATGTAATTTTTTAAAAAATGATTATAAAGCAAATTTGAACTGCTGAAACATACCCTCCAGTTGGCACAATTATAGTATCTTTTACAGGAGGTAACTCCAATTCAAGCCCTGGAACATTGTTACCTCCCCATGAGCTATTAGCCCAAGTGGCAGCATTACAAAAGCTCTTTTCTCTGTCAGAATTACCTCTACAGTCAATGTCCAGATTTTCCCCAATTACTTTCCCTGAAGACGTATCAAACAAGTTACTAGTTAGAAACTTATTAAAATTTAAAAACAGGATAGACATTATTACTGACTCATAAAATTGCATGGTTTATGTTAATACAAAAATGAGGAACAATACACTCATTTAAAGTCCTTATTAATTTTAAATTTTGTAAAATTAAAAACAGAAAAGTAAAAACATATATTTACAAATTGTCATCCCCCTGTATAACAATTAGATATTCATATTAAAGTCAAATACAAGCATTTTGCAGATATCCAGAAGATTGTTTAACATTATGAAATGGCAGATGAACTTGATGAAGATGACAGATGAACTTGATGAAGATGACAGATGAACTTGATGAAGATGGCAGATGAACTTGATGAAGATGGCAGATGAACTTGATGAAGATGACAGATGAACTTGATGAAGATGGCAGATGAACTTGATGAAGATGACAGATGAACTTGATGAAGATGACAGATGAACTTGATGAAGATGACAGATGAACTTGATGAAGATGACAGATGAACTTGATGAAGATGACAGATGAACTTGATGAAGATGACAGATGAACTTGATGAAGATGACAGATGAACTTGATGAAGATGACAGATGAACTTGATGAAGATGACAGATGAACTTGATGAAGATGACAGATGAACTTGATGAAGTTGACAGATGAACTTGATGAAGTTGACAGATGAACTTGATGAAGATGACAGATAAACTTGATGAAGATGACAGATGAACTTGATGAAGATGACAGATGAACTTGATGAAGATGACAGATGAACTTGATGAAGATGACAGATGAACTTGATGAAGATGACAGATGAACTTGATGAAGTTGACAGATGAACTTGATGAAGTTGACAGATGAACTTGATGAAGATGACAGATAAACTTGATGAAGATGACAGATGAACTTGATGAAGATGGCAGATGAACTTGATGAAGTTGACAGATGAACTTGATGAAGATGGCAGATGGACTTGATGAAGATGGCAAATGAACTTGATGAAGATGACAGATGAACTTGATGAAGTTGACAGATGAACTTGATGAAGTTGACAGATGAACTTGATGAAGATGACAGATAAACTTGATGACGATGACAGATGAACTTGTTGAAGATGGCAGATGAGCTTGATGAAGATGGCAGATGAACTTGATGAAGATGACAGATGAACTTGATGAAGATGACAGATAAACTTGATGAAGATGACAGATGAACTTGATGAAGATGGCAGATGAAATTGATGAAGATGACAGATGAACTTGATGAAGTTGACAGCTGAGTCTCACCTGTTGTTTCGTTATAGGTTGGGTAGCCCATCTTGACAACATGGAAACTGTGGCCATGTAAGTGGATGGGGTGAGCCCAACCTTTGCCCATTCCCATATTTAAGAATACTAATTGATAAACTTTGTTGTTCTGTGGAGTCAATAACATGAAGGGATATATATCATTTAGTAGCTTCAATAGTGTTGTTTTCATTTTAAAAATGTAAGTGTACATGATAATAGCAACACTATAACAAGGAGGTTTTCAATAGTATCAGCAACTAATTTCTTTCATCTTTTAAAATAATAATGCAAGGCATACAATTATGTTTGCATCATATAGAATAGGACTGTGATAAAGCTTTTAAATACAATACAAAATACACAAATAAATTGTCTAATGAAAACAATAAATTTGAGCTTTATTATTAAACTAACACGGCAGAAAATGTTTCGGCTAATGCCTTCATCAGTACAATAAACATAAAATACGTACTTACATAAGTAATAAAATTATATTTAAATTCTTTAGGACATACTATATCATAAAACAGTTTTATAAAATAAAATGAAAGGAAAAACAACAAAAAACAATGACACAGGATATACGAAAAAGCATTTAAGAAAAAGGTTTACTTACCTCCAAAGTTATAGAGTAAGAACACTGACAAAGTTTGTCCTCCCCACAATCATTAGGATTACATTGGTTATTGATCTCGAGAGGTTGCGTAAGGGCTGCAACTGGAGGTGGCTGAGATGAAAGTGGTTTTTTAAACACAATGGACTTATATCAAAACAATTATTGCTTTCATTTTATTCTAAAATGTAAGCATATGAAAATTCTGTTAAGGTTGTCTGGCCAATTTTAGACCAAGACAATTTTTGTATGTTGATTCAAATTTAAAAGATTTTAACATTTTTGCCTAGTTTGTTTAAAAATATATTCCTGAAGTTTTTTTTAACATATAAGTAACATTTTATTAATTTAGATGTTTTTCTCAGACAAACCTTTGACAGATACCTGAACAACATAAGAATTTGATATAAACAAAATGAAAAAAAAAGGCACTGCTTTTCATTATTGTGATCAACTGATTTCTTGCATCTTTTGAAATTAATTTACAGAATTCCTAGTGAAAAATTGATAGAAAAATATTCCTGACTCAAACAGAATGCTCAATTTTATACTAACTTTAAAATGTCGCCCATTTACTGAGCCCGGTGTCCAGGTAGTTCCAGGAAAAGCAAAGTTTAGAAAAATGTCTTTAATTTCTTCAGATGAACTTAAATTCTTTCCTGGCGTATCAGGATCAACAACTGACCGTAGGGCATCTATATGTTTACAGTCAGTGAAATCTTCAAGAGGATAGTAGGAGAATGGACAGTTGAACACTAGACAACTGTGGACAGAAACATTTATTGGTAATCCTTTTCCAGACAAATAGATGCTTTATGTTATTGTCTCAGGTAGTTATTCATACAGGAATAACTTCCCAATATTAAACTGGCTGAAATTTAAAAGGGGTATACCTGGATGGACAAAAACATGCCTGTGAGAACTCACAAAATTGTATCCCAAAACAAAAATTCATCAAATAATTTTGATGTAAAGATAAGTTAATCTCTTTTATTTTAAAACAAATTGTTCATTCATTTAAAACCAATTGTGTCATTTTATTTGCATTGCTGTTTTTGTGTGTGATTTTATACTATGTATGTCTTCCAAATAATATTTCATTATCTGGGGTGAATTTTTAAATACTTGCCTCAGGTCCCACTCTGGCATGCTATGCAAATATATTTTAACAGTTTTCATTCATTCAAAAACTTGTATATTATTATTTAACAATGAGCAAAGCATTCAGTTTGAAATTTAAAAAAGTGTTTATAAAGTTTTTGCCACATCTCTAAAATGGAAATCAAAATTGAATTTAGCTAAAAATTCTGCTTTTCAATATCAAGCAAAGTATTCACCACATAATGGACCACCACCCTCAAAAGCATTTGTTGAAACAGAAACTTTTTTTCTGGAAAAGTTAATTTAAATTTACTTTTCCTTGTATATTATATACTGACCGATTATTTTCAGTGCAACTTCGTCTCTTAGTCTCGGGCTCCCCATCATGTGATCCATTATATCTAAGAATAGCCTCAGCAACATGGTGGCTCACATTGACTTCAAGAGTGACTGCCCTTATCCAGTAATTGTCAACTTTTTTATTGGCTGTGATGACAAAATCATAACGCTCTCCAGGATTGATAATAAACGACTCTACCTCAAAGGCCTGAAAATTGTCACTGAGAGTATAACATTAGTTATATTTCATTTTTACATAAGAATCCAATAATTTAATATTCTTCATTTGAAATGCTCTTACAAAAAAATTCCTTTCTTTTCACCCCTCATTTTACACTTTTTGGGGTTTTATCAAGCAGCCAAGCATGTACAGCTAAAACATTATACATTAATTCCTGCCCAGAAATCTTGACAATCATCCATAAGTTTCAGAAAAAAATGTCCACTTACCCATCTGAGGCAATGAGTGTGATAGGATGATCATCTATAGAAACTCTGAATGGATACAAGTTTCCTGCACCTATGACACGAAATCTGTAATTGAAACACAACAGATTCTTAAATGTTTCTTGCACATTAGGATTTTCTTACATCATTTAAAGATTTCTTCATTTTTCCACTCTTCATGTTTGTGTTTAGTACATTTCACAGTTGGATGAATTACAATTGAAAAACTGTTAGTGATGTAGTCCATACCTGTAAGATTTAGATTGAACTACTGGATATACTGTAAGTGGTGCTTGGTTGTGTGTTCCATTAGGGAAGTAGTAACGTCCCTTTCCATTGATTAGTCCTGATGTGAAGATAAACATGCTGAAATATGAAAAGTAAAAAAAATTATTTAATGTGACAACTTAATATCTTGAGAGAGGAAATAATAACTTTAATGACAAGACTAATATATCATATAGAATGGGACTGCGATAAAGCTTTTAAATAAAATACAAAATACACAAACAAATTGTGAAATGAAAAAAATTAATTTGAGATTTATTTTTAAACTAACATGATAGTAGACGTTTTGGCTAATGCCTTCATCAGTACAAGAACATAAAATACGTACTTTTTTAAGTAATATTTAAATTCTTAAAACATATATATTATATCATAAAATATTTATGTAAAATAAAAAGAAAGGAAAAACAAAAACAAATAAGGACACAGGATATATCCGAAAGGCATTAGCTGAAACGTCTACTGTCGTGTTAGTTTAAAAATAAAGCTCAAATTTATTGTTTTCATTGCACAATTTGTTTGGGTATTTTGTATTTTGACAAGACTAAAAATATTTTTGTAGTAACTTTGTCTTTTATAAGATGTTTCAATTTGTTCTAAAATTATTATTAAGAAGACAGATTAAATAAGCAGTTTAAACTTTACATATTATCAGATTATTTTAATTTAAATGAAAAAATATATCTTAAAATTAGGCCTACCTTCTTTAATTTATAACAATAACTTTTAGCTAATTTATCCTTTTACTTTTTAAAGCCTATCATTAGAAGTTCTTTTCAAAGAAAAAGGTTTATAATATAAATTAAGGACTTTTGGCTGAATCCAAGGTTAGACAATATGAGATACACTATCCAGCCTTATACTTATATTAATCTTCTGTATAGAAAGAGCAACTGTAACGGATAAGATCTTATCTTATCTTATCTTATCAATACAGACGCTCCTTCTATGCAGAAGATAATTGCGTCCACAGACCATAGATCACGCCCTAGGCCCCGGGAACAAATCCTTGCCTTGACATGGATTCAAACCCGTGACCATCGGTACACCAGTCGAGCGTGCTGCCACTCGACCACCGCGCCTATTATGCCATAAGAAATTAAAGCTATTTTATTCTAAGAATAACCTGAAAGATGCTCCTTCAAGAGAGTGGCTAGGCTTCAGCTTCTGGCGGTCTTCATAATTTCCATACAACATTTTGTAGTGTAGAAGTTCAGAATCCATATTGTGATTCCAATCCTGGAAATAACCCATTAGATTTGGTGATGTGTTAATATGGAATTGATTCAGTTAAATGATACGTGTGATATGAAGCTGACTGAATTCAAGGACATTTTATCAGCCTAGATTCATTATTCTGTGTAAAGTCTGTGGACTGGAATTACTTTAAAATATTTTTACTGTGTATTTACTTTTTCTTTGATTGTTTTAAATAATTTTTTGCATCCATAACAATACACTTACACTTACACTTCAAAAATTACGATATTTTTTTTATTACTGTCTATTGATTTTTGTTTTTTAATTTTTAATTGAGTATAGCAACAGCCATCAGGCATACATCACTGGGGTAACAGGGTATTTGCAGTGTATTAAGAAAGTGAAAAATAAGCCTGAAAATTAAAACAAAATTTAAAAATACCTTACCTGGAGCATCATAACAAATTCCTCCATAGGGGAGGCAACCTTCTCTCTAACAATGAATGGCCCCAACAAACCCATGGAGAGTAGTGTCCCTGCATGAGCATGATACCATAATGTGCCTTTGGGGTAGGCTTCGAACTTGTAGGTAAACTGTTGACCTGGCATTATAGGGCACTAAAGGATAAAGAAAGAATCTGAATTTTAAAAGTAAAAATTTTTGATCGACGTAAATAATTAAACTCTTAGAAAAGTTAGCTGGATAAACTTTGCCTCATTCAAAAGCGATTTTATTGATTTTTTTAATAAGAAAAATTAAAAATTGAAAAATCTGCTAAAATTAATAAGCTTTTAAATTCTTTATTATTTTAAATCATAAGACAGGCTGATTGAGATTAGCAATCCTAGTACCGAATTCCCTTCTATGTTATTGTAATGTTTTGTGGGACATGTCCCTTCCTTTATCCTTGATGCTTGACTATATTTAGATGTACAAGTGACAAGAGCTGGACCCTTGTTGAAAGCGTGTTATCTGTGTTCTTGTCTGATGTGGGCTGATGTGGGGGGGGGGAATTAGTCAAACACGAAGATAGCTATCATAAATTTCATTAGGTATTCACTATGAAAGGTTTGGACTGCAATAACCATGTAAATAAAGTACAAGATGTGCAAACAATTTGTTGACATAAAAATATTTATATTAAGCTTTAATTATAGACATTTGTAGCTCGTTTAAAAACATTACAGCCTAACATAATATTATTCACGTGAATCATGTGTGTTGCTTTTAATCCATCCATGACTATCAAAATTTTGGCAAAGACAGACACCGAAGTTCAAATGACATATTCTACTTCAAATTAAGACCCAAGTTGTGATGTCAAGCAAGAAAATCCCAATTTAGTTTTCAAATCGATGACAACATTTATCAGCCATAATTAATCGGCATCCTTCCGTCTCGAGAGACGATGGTGCATCACCGTTGAGTTAGGTTGCTTTTCCTCGAGTGGCTGTGCAGTCCTATCCTTGAGTGACAGTCTTTATCACTGTTTTTACACACGAGTTCTGTGCTTCCAAATGCTAGGCCCTTCTCCTAGCTCTTCTGTCTGTAGCTTCCTCCATCCTTCGCTTCTCGGCTACTATGACGCCCTCTTTGACAACTGTGCGACACGTAATACAGCCATAATTACAATTTCAATTAACGTTACATTCTGCTTAGGCATGGAAGGCTGATATGTTTGACATGATGGGGCGTGGCTTTGATAAAATTAAAGACTACCCTACCCGTTACTCTACACTCTACACAGCTGTCCTAATGTGCTACAGGACACATATAAACCTCGGTTGGGGGGGGGGTTCAAACTATGACTATTCCCTTGAGAATCTGTCCTTGCCTTATGCAAAATTGTAACATTTTATTCACAAAAATCAGTCCCCGAGTCTCCCCCTCCCTCAACAAACAGTATCATGTTAATATGTGACAATGTCACGAACCTGTGTGACGTATGCCACGCCATCCATCCACGGAGTGTCTCTCTGATGGATGCCATGCCAGTGGATTGTAACGCCAGTGTTCAACATCGAATTTCTCACGTGGATTATAACCGTCTGTCCTTCAAATACCTGTACAAAACATCAGTACAACATATAAGTTATTTAAATAGGGTGTGTAAAGGTTCTGTGACTTCTTGTCACGCCTTTAAATAACATATTTTTTAACACCTGTATATTAAACAAAGGGAGATAAAGACAATACAGAATGTTAACGTAACTGTCACCAGTTATCTTGCTTTACGGATTCATTCGAGAGTTCTATACGTAAATCGAACTTTACAAAACAGCGTCTACAGTTACATCGGGTTTATTTCACAGTCACACATAGTTCATACCTCGATAGCGGGTCCCGGCATGGTTTGATTGACAGTGACGACCAACCGTTGCTTCTCCCATCCGTCAGCCGTGACGACTTCTTTGTCATACACGATCTCGGCTGTTGATGTGTTGGTGACGTCATAACGGTACAACTTTCCGTTGGCCGGGAAGACTGCAACGTTTCCCGCCATCATAGTGAGGCGCATCTCGACCTCCAGCCAAAACTCGCAGACGTCATCCTTCATGGTGCACGCGGCACTCACTGACGTCACTGCGCAACTCAGGAGAATCAAAGTTACACTGCAATGTCGGGTGTTTTATTTTATGATTAGAAATGCGTTATTGCTATCGTTAACTTTAGTTTGAAATGTATTATATTTGTTTTATACATAAACATGCGTCATTATTTCAATTGTTACACTTTTATCTTGCACATGCTATACGCGAATTGTGGCCGATTCAGATATCAATTGTGGAGGTCCTTTAAAAAGTTGTTTTAAATAAATTCATGCGTCGTTTGCAATCATTCTAGATTCCTACAATCACCTTAGGGGCCATCCATATATTTCGTACGCAAGGAAGGGGGAGGTCTTCAATTAACAGAATTGTGCGAACGGATGCGTACAGGATGAGGTTGGGGAGTCTCGACTAAATGTGTACGTACGCACAACAAATTTAATTTGAATAATACTAAGCCTAGTATGGTAAACCGCTCTGGCTGCAAACGGCATTCGAGACCGACTGATATGCAATATTGTTTTATAATTAAATGCAAACGAAATTCTGAACTTTTTAAGATTAAGTTATTTAAGATTCTGAACTGATGTTCACACATTGCTATTAAATTGTTATTAAATAAATGGTAAGCAATCAAATATTTAATTGGAACTTTTATGTAAAGTAGCGCATTTCGATGTGAAGTCACACCCCCTCCCCCTCGTCTCACATCATCACAAATGCGTGGCCCCGCTTCCCCTGTAGGCGCGTGACGTCATTTATGGATGGCCCCTTTACGCATTGTTCAAGACTAGGCCTGTCAACGGGTACCCGGGACCCGGGTACCCGTTACCGTGAGATTACCCGGGTAGTAAAATTCCGCCCGGGCACCCGTGAAAATGTGGCTTCAACGTCTATATTAACCAAACTTCGGCTGGCATGCGGCTTTTTTGTGTTTAATTTACGGCTCGCGAAACAATTTACATGTATAAAATGAAAATTTTTGTTTCAAATATATGCTGTGAAATACGTCTAAGTAGAACTATCTGTCAACGGGATTTTAATAATACACCAAAATTTGTAGGATTTTAAATTCAATAAACAGTTTAAGATGGATAAGGGACCGTTCATAAATGACGTTATGCACCTAGGGGAGGAGGGGGTCACACATTTGTGACGAGGGGGAGGGATGTGTTTAGGAATAAATGTGACGTCACATCAAATGCGCAACTTTAAATAAAAGTTCCAATGAAATATTTGATTGCTTACAATTTATTTAATGACGTTTTACATGAATTTAAGCATGTACCGATTTTAAGAATTCACCTTCACATTAAATACAAAATTAAATGACAATTAAGTTATTTGAAACATGCTCATTTTCAAAAAGGAAGTACGGCTTTTATATGGGGGCCCCGCAGAGCTTTGTGACGTCATATTGTAGGGGGCTCTAAGTTTTTGTGACAACCTGTGACGGGGGGGGAGGGGGGAAATCGGCCAAAATCGCTTGAAGTCATTTATGTACGGCCCCTAAGACGTCGGCCGTGTGGCTACTGTATTAAATGAGGTGCATGGAAGGTGGCTAGGTAGCATTGTATAGCGGTCATAACGGGGAAAATTATGTGATATTTCGATCGGGTAACCCGGGTACCCGTTCGAAATTTGGACGGGTACCCGGGCAACATTTATCAACAATATTGACAGCCCTATTCAAGACAATAAAATTTCAATGCTCTATTGTATTTCTTGAATAATTTCAACATGAAAAACACGATATTACAAAAAACTATAAAGGTGCCGTCCATAAATGACGTCAAGTGATTTTGGCCAATTTTTACCCCCCCCCTCCCGGGTCGTTATACATCGCCATAAAATCTTAGACGACCCCCCCCCACTCCAATATGACGTTACAAAGCTTGACCCCCACCCCTAAAAGCCATATTTTCTAATTGAAAATTGGCATTTTGCAAAATACTTTTTTATCATTTAAGTATGTATTTAGTGTAAGTCTGTACTCTAATATCGTAACACGCGTGACGCCATTGAAAACGTCCTTAAATAAATAGCAAGCAATCAAATATTTTAGTGTAGCTTTTATTTAAAGTTGCGCATTTTGAGTTGACGTCATATTTCTTAAACACCCCCCACCCTCATCACAAATGTGTGACCCCCTCCCCTCCCCCTCTAGGCACGTGACGTCATTTAAGGATGGCCCCAAAAAGTAAAACCAATATCTTTTTAATCTAGCTTAAAATTAATTCTTCAAACTGGTGGGGGGGGGGTAGCGAATTTGTACGTACGCATAGGGGAGGGGTCCCCAAAATGTACGGGGTGCAACAGGGTGGGGTACGAAAATACGACTTTTTGTGCGTACGTAATATATGGATGGTCCCTTAGCGAAGGTTTTTAAAAAGAAAATGTGTTGTTTTGGTTTTCATTTAGCTATTTATATTTTCAATACATTGTCTTCAAGCAATTTCAGCCCAAGTTATGTCATTATCGTCGACAATGTTTTCATCTCCTATGTTTATATTCTTTAAGCATCAACAACCATTTTATGTATTATTTCTTCCTAGTCTCATTCGTGTCAGTTGCACATAACTTTCAACACAAAACTTTATGTTATATTTCATTACGCCCATGTACATGTTTACTTATAATTCATGATGACTATCTCTACTTCTGATGTCCAAGTACAGAATCATATCTCTTCTTCTTTTGTCCAAGTACAGAATCCTATTTTAAGTCTCTGACCCGAGTACAGAATTCATATCTCTCCGTCATACAGAATCACTAATTCAACTTATGTTCCCTCAGTACATAATAAAATTTTAGCTATATGTCACTAGTGCAGTGTCATTTCCTTGCTAATATGGTTCACTAACATAATCCTATTTCTATTTCTGTTGTACAATTATATAATCATATGTCTACTTATCTCGTCCAAGTACATACTCTTTCCCTTCTCTCTAACTGCACACTCTTTTCCTGCTCTGTAACTACACTCTCCTTCCCTGCTCTCTAACTACACTCTCTTTCACTTCTCTCTAACTACACACACTCTTTCCCTGCTTTCTAACTACACACACTCTTTCCCTGCTTTCTAACTACACACACTCTTTCCCTGCTCTCTAACTACATACCCTCTTTCCCTGCTCTCTAACTACACACACTTTCCCTGCTCTCTAACTACATACACTCTTTTCCTGCTCTCTAACTGCACACACTTTCCCTGCTCTCTAACTACACACACTCTTTCCCTTCTCTCTAACTACACACACTTTCCCTGCTCTCTAACTACACACACTCTTTCCCTTCTCTCTAACTACACACTCTTTTCCTACTCTCTAACTGCACACACTTTCCCTGCTCTCTAACTACACACACTCTTTCCCATACTCTTTCACATACAACTTAAGGATCCAATCTATAATAAAGTTCTATAATTAAAGTAAACTAATTTTTAAGGATACTTAATATCTAAAGAACAAATCTTCATATTCCAAAAGTTCTCACCAAAAGAAATCCACTTTCGATGGACTAACAGTATCGACCATTGTTGTCATCATTGTCGGGGGTATCCTTAAAGATGTTAGAAATTCAAGTTTCGGTTGTTAGTTGAAGAACTGGATTCCAGCTATCTACTCATCTGTGTTGGCACCGAAGAGTCGTCTATATACACTGAAGAATTAAATGATTAAATAATTTAATTGTGGAAGGTAAATATTAGTCATTTGGTCAATTTTTTTTTAAAGGATACTGTTTCGGAGCACATGTATGCTTTAATTTGACTCCCTTCGAGCAAAGGATATAGATTGAAGTAAAGTAAAAATCTAGCTAAAGACAAGCAGATAAGTATAACCTAGGACGTCCTAGGTCCTAGGATGATTCCCTTTATAGCGGTTTGTCAGGATTATAATCATTATTAGACAGGTTTGTCATGTCAATAGATGAACATTGCCGGATACATGTGTTACAACATTATTTTAACGAAAAGAAACTGTGAAAGGTTTACTAAAACTTTCTGTTAATTGAGTGTGTGCTGCATGTGTTGTGTATGCTTGCTCTACGTGTGTGTTGTGTGTGTATTAATACGTGTGCGTGTTGTGTGTATGTGTTCGTTGATTGTGTTTTACGTGTGTGATGCATGTGTTTTGTGTGTGTTGTGTGTTTGTATATATATATTTATGTTTTTTTATTAATTGTGTGTTATGTTTATGTATGTGTGTTATGCATGTATTATTTATGTGAGGTGTGTAATTTGTGTGTGTGTTGTCTGTGTGTTATGTGTGTAGTGTGTATATTCTGTGAGTGTTGTATGTGTGTTATGTGTGTGTGATTTCACTTGTTCTGTCCAGATTTAAGGACGGTTTCGTACAGTTTTGTAAACCATTTTAAAGAAATTGTTATATTTGAAGAAAAAATAGCTAATAAAGAACTCAAATTATGTCACTGGAAATACATGTAAATGGAACAATTGCTACATTTTTTTTATTTTCACATAAATAGAAATAGAAAATGTAAGAGCCTGAACCATGGGGCACTATGGAGAAATAAAGAAATAAATACAGGATCACAGTTCTGGGGTGGGGGCAATATCAAGGACCTGGCACGTTTGAGAGTGGTGTACCATATCAAGGACCTGGCACGTTTGAGAGTTGTGGAGCATATCAAGGACCTGGCACTGTTTGAGAGTGGTGGACCACATCAAGGACCTGGCACTGTTTGAGAGTGGTGGACCATATCAAGGACCTGGCACTGTTTGAGAGTGGTGGACCATATCAAGGACCTGGCACTGTTTGAAAGTGGTGGACCACATCGACCAGACACTGTTTGACAGGGGTATGGTCACCCCAGTTCCTGTTCATTCAAAAGTAACACTTGAAATATAAAAGACTTTTGCAGACTAGATCCAAAAGGCCTCCCCTAAAAACCCAGCACGCATCACAAAAAGTAACGATGTGGAAACGGAGGTTTAAATTGTTGCCTTTAAGTTTAAGTTTGGACTTATAAATGTTCCCGGAACATGGGGTAGTCTTGGTCTTTCTACTGACACGGTCAGTGATTCAAGGCACCTAGCTCGTAGAGTTAAATTACATGTTTGCTCTGTTTGTACACATAGAGCGTGGACACTTAAGAAATGCCCCCCACCCCCACACACACACATAAACGTAAATACACATACACTCAAGTGACCGCGTGAGTCGGCGGTTAGAAAAGCTGCGCTGATAAGTTTATTTGTCATGGTGAGCACACCGCAATAATGGAGCAACAGACGAGACAATCAAACATATGAGACAAGCTGCTGTAATTGCAGCTTGATCCGGCTTTGTGTTATATCCTCTTTACTCATTACGGTAGAGACAGGTTTATAATGGTACGGAACACATTGGTTCGCAGACAGTTGTGTCATCATTAGGGTTGTACCGGATTCAAATTTTTGAAATCCTGCCTGAGTCGGATTGGGCAGAAATTATGAAGGGAAATCCGGCCTGAGCAAGGGCCAGAACGGAATTTGTAGAAATGGCAAGATTCCGGATATATATATATATATATATATATATATATATATATATATATATATATATATATATATATATATATATATATATATATATATATATATAATATATATATATATATATATATATATATATATATATATATATTAGGGTTCTAGCAGCCAGTGATATTTGGTAGGTTTTATGAAGTGAAATCCTGCCGGATCTGTAAAAATAGCCGGATTCCGGATTTGACGGAGACGAAATACGGTACACCCCTTATTAACGTCATTCGAGAACATTTGTCTTACTGTACGCTTCGTCTAATAGCAACATCTTAACGATCAGTGCAGTTGGCACGCAGAGCCTTATCAGCCGGCACGCGACTAAAATATTACTTCCTTAATCACAATAAAATGATACTATTTAATTTAAATAAGTCTTTTAGTTTGCTCTTGCGACATTCATTTACTTACTTATCGCATTATGCCAATGACATAGAGTTAAGATTTTCATATCTCATAGAAATAATATACATAATTGTTGACCCAATTTAATACGTTTCAATTGTTTGTGCCATTCATATTACTTGTTACATGGCAAAGAATACACCAAAGTTGAAGTAGCTAATGTTTGCGAAACGAATTCAAATTTGTTTTGATTCTTTCATTGTTGAATAGATTCCAGTTTTCAGATCAAAGCATTTTTGAGGTAACGCTAATTGAATATCTTAAACGGAATTTAAAAATATAATGTAAAAACATGCAATTTAATAATATAGCAAAAAACTAAAGCTCATTAGGAAAACCAAGCTGATTGACATGCTCTCAGCCAAAATAAGTCCAATAAAGCTGAAAAGAACATATGAAATCTCAATTAGAAGTTTAGAAACTTCAATGTACTAAACAATGAACTGCAAGGCTTGGGGAAAACGGAAGAAATTATGTTTTGCGATTTAAAATCATTTGAAAGAAAGGATGAAGAATTAAATGATTAAATAATTTAATTGTGGAAGGTAAATATTAGTCATTTGGTCAATTTTTTTTTAAGGATACTGTGTCGGAGTACATTCATGCTTTAATTTGACTCCCTTCAAGCAAAGGATATAAATTGAAGTAAAGTAAAAATCTAGCTAAAGACAACCAGATAAGTATAACCTAGTAATTCCTAGGTCCTAGGATGATTCCCTTTATAGCGGTTTGTCAGGCATGTCTTAGAATATATCTTGCAAGTAGGCAGTTGAAATATTCTCCAAATCTAAAGATGTATTTAGAAAATTCTAGACAATTGGCCCACAATCCTTCAAGTCGTGAAGAAATCTACAAGGACTTTTTGAGCATGATAGCAGCTGAAAAGGAGATTTTAGTGACTGATTTCTACAGTACCGTCAGATGGGAAGAACCATGGGTTTTCTTACTTCTCCAGATAAATCTAATTAAAGAAAGTACTCTTTCTTTCTTACAATGGGTAAATCCTGAACATCTAGAAATGGAGCTATTGTAACTTCAAGAAAGCTCTACGTGAAATAGACAAATCTATGATCTGAGTGCAACACTTGAGAAGATGGAGTGTAAAGCGGTCACACAGGACGGCACAATTAACAGTTATGAAAATGAAATCCTTAAAGCGTGGGATTCTTTGTCAGTTTAGTTGAAATGGCGGTGCTATCCTTACTTTGTTTGCATCATCTTATGGGTGTGAAGAACTGTTTTCAGCTTTGAATTATATCAGATTATTTAAATGTGACGCAAGAAACAGACTGACAGATAACCTATAGTTGCTGCATGTGCTGCGCTCAAATTAACGAAGTAAGAGTCAATGTTTGACGAGTTATTAGTATGTATACAACAGCAAACATCCTAATAATTTCGCTAAATCAACCAATTTCATGTAATGAAAAGTGTGTGTTTTTCGTTGAAAATCTCTCCTTGTACTGAGCTAAAACTCTGTTTGCGGGTGTAACTGGAGTGTTGGCGCTTTGATAAAAAAAATAAGTGGTTTTTAGTTGAATTTTGGGCACGCGGCCCACAAAAGGTTCGCCATCACTGTTATAGATGTAGCATTAGAGAGTAAATGGTGACTCTCTTCAAAGTTGTCATAGAGTGTTATATTCTTCAAAAGTTGTGTAATAGCGTTTAATTCTTCAAGGTTATCCAATAGAGTTAATTTCTTTAATGTTCTCTAATAGAGCTAATTTCTTAAGCAGGACAGGCCTTAGGACAAGGCGAACGAGGCAACCGCCTTGGGCCCCGCGCTTTTCAGGGCCCCGCGCTTTGACGAAACATTTTTTACTATTTTTTTCAATTTTACTATTATTACGCAATACTTTCTTTATAACAAAGATATCAAGAAAACGCTATAATAATTTGTTCAGGATTCAATAATTAGAAAAATAGAGTATTAACGCAATAAAATATTAATACCACCCTAAATCCTAATTCAAAAAGTATTTTCCTAGAGCCTTTTAGTAGGGCTGTGGAAATTAACGATTAATTTCTCGATTAATCGTTAAACATTTTTAACGATTAAATTTTTTTAACGATTAATCGACCCACCACTTATAAATGTACTGGAAGTCAAAAAGTAAATATTTCGGCCGATAAATATAAACTAATTTCCGGACGAGGAAATGAACATCTTGGTTTTAAACTATTGACTGACGTGACTGTTCAAAAAGTTGATAAAGGTTATGTTGAGAGAAATCATTTGCCTACCATGCAATGTTCCCTCTAAGTCTAAGCCTCGTTGGTCCGTGTGCAAAGTGAAAAAAAAACTCGAATGCAAAGTAGCACAACGTCCATTTTTTGTGCAATATTTTACCAAATTTGCTGCGCGGTGATTCTAAACTCCTGCGCGGCGTCTGTCAAATATATACGAAGCCGTGCTGCTCAAAGGGAACATTGCTACCATGGTTCTAACACTTCTCTTACATATCACCTGGAAACCAAACATGCATTACAGTATCATAAACTTCAGTTGAGACAATCTATAGCTATGTGAACGATTGTTTAGCTCGGCTGGTTATGTGAACGATTGTTTAGCTCGGCTGGTTATGTGAACGATTGTTTAGCTCGCCTGGTTATATTATCAAAAAGACCCGCTCATCACTTGAACCAATAATAATAATAATAAATTGATAATGTTTATAGCGCTCTATCCCAGCTAAGAGCTGGGCTCACAGCACTTTACACGGAGATGATAACATACATATAATAGTTAAATAAACATTCTTATCATAATAACCACATTAATGAAAGTACGTTATACATAAGCTACGTTAATCGTTGTTTCTTTAATTTTGAAAATAAATTTTGAAAAGATGCGTCTTAAGTGCAGTCTTGAAGGACTTGGTAAATGAAATAATGTCAATAAACTTGTCTGTTTGAGTTGTTGGTTAAAAGATGTCATATAAAGAAGACATTCCAGTGTTATTTCAATTTTCGACGAGTACTTTTAATAAATGTTACTTATGACACCATAAATTTCAAATTTTGGCTCTAATCGAAATTAACGATTAATTAATCGTTAATTTTTCATAAGTTAATGATTAAATTTAAATTAATCGTTAACAGCCCTACCTTTTAGTAAGCATTTATGGATTCAGGAGAACATTTTAATTTTAAAAACGCAATATTTTGGCTTTAACTTGCTATTTAAGGACAATATCGATTTAAGGACACTCTACGGTCAACTGAAAATGCTCATATATTTAGCAGCTATGAACAATATGTTTTCTTTCTGTTGCAGACCAAAGAGTGATCCGAAAGCTCGAAGTAAAGCAGAGTCATTGTGCAAAAAAACTTAATAACTTCTATTTGATTGTTTTAATTGCTTCTTGGTAGTCCTCTTGTTCCAATTTAATTACATCTGCAAAGAATTACAAAATACTTCTGTCGAAATAGCAACTGCAGTTGACAGCATGAAACATACTCGCAAATGGTTGAAATATTACAGAAATGACGGTTTTTAAACAGCAATAGCAAAAGAAATTGCCACGGACTTAGAAGTTAAAGCCACTTTCGAAGAGAAGAGAGTGCGAAAAAGATTTTTAAAATTACAAATGAAAGAGAAAATGATATGTAGATGCACAAAGAAAAACTTCGCACAGTTTTTAACCAGATTTTTGATAGGGCTGTCATGACGATGGACAGTCGCTTGAACAACTACGAAGGCTCACTGACACGTTTTGGTTTCTTTATAAATTTCATCAATTAGAAAAAATTGTCTGTGACGACATATCAAAGCACGCAACTTTAAATAAAAATTCCCCTTAAATATTTGATTTCTTGCAATAATTTATTTAATAACGTTTTACATGTCTCACGCGTGTTACAATATTAGAGTGCAACATAACACTTAATGCTTACTTAAATAGCAAAAATGGGATTTGAAACATTCTCATTTTCAAATAGAAAATACGGCTTTGATGGGGAAGCGGGGTGGGGCAACGCTTTGTGACGTCATATTGGAGGGGGGTCTTACTTTTTGTGACGACGTGTGACCAAGGGGGGAGTGGGTCAAAAATCGACCAAAAATTGACGTCATTTATTGACGCCCCCCTTGGCCCCTGGGCCCCGTTCATTTCCTCTTTTGCCGCCTTGGGTCCCGCATACTCTAGGGCCGGCCCTGTTCTTAAAGGTTCTGCAATAGAGATGATTTCTTCAAGGTTTGCAATATTTCTTCAAAGTTCTCCAAAAGCGTTAATTTCTTCAAGGTTTTTCCAATAGTGTTAATTTCTTCAAGGTTCTCCTATATTCTCTTATAAGTTCTCCAATGGCGTTAATTTCTTCAAGGTTCTCCTATAGATTTTATTTCTTCAAGATTCTCCAAAAGCAATAATTTCTTAAATGTCCTCATCTATATTAAAGAATTGAAAGCTTGAAAAGACTGAAAAGTTACATCTTTACAGATCACGCGGAGTTGCACTCTAAATGACAATAGTCAATATTAATATCAGTTAATTAAACATGGGACACATGCCACAGATAACATAGCTAATTGGAACAGACGAGAAGGCGGTAAGTTAGGTAAGCAGGCAGACGACTGGGAGACTTAAGGCAGACAGACATAAAGCAGACAGACTGCTGGCTGACATAAAGCAGAATGACATAAGCCAGGCAGGGGTCACGTGAGACTGACACCTCTTGAATTCTTGAAGTTTCGTGTGGCACCGTACATGTTGAGAACGCAATGACCGATACAACTCACAAAATAAACAGATCTTAAATTGTGCCGTAGACTAACAAAAGAAACTGATCTTAATTTGTACTGTAGACTCATAAAATAAACTTATATTATATTGTGCCTTAGTTATATACTATGAACAATGAAGACTGATATATGACTTTAAAAAAAATAATTTCAAGGGTTGGTTTATCGGATATTCAGTTAGGTCACAGTCATAGTATCAAGGTTTAGGTCAGGGGTCTCCAAACTACGGCCCGTGGGCCAGATGCGGCTCGCTAGGCCCTCTCATCCAGCCCCTGGAAACATTTTAATCTCCAAAAATTATTTATTTTTACCTGCAGACATTACTGGTCATTTAAAATTTCTGAACCTAAAACTACAAACAGAGAAAAATCTAGTTTCTGATCAATACAATCACCTAAAGGTCTTCAGATCTAAACTTGTTTTGTTTTTGGAACAAGTGCAGGCCAACAACTTGACACACTTTCAGCAGTGCAAGGTCTTCTTGGCTGAAGCAACAGCTGAGTTCCCCACATCATATGCATGCAAGATCATCAAAGACCTGTAGCTGCAGTTTCAGGAGCGGTTTTCTGACTTGGATTCAAAGGCAGAAGAAGTGAGTTATTTCAAAATCCATTTGAAGAAGATGTTGCCAATTGCTCAGATGAAATTCAGCTGGAGGTCATTGATTTGCAAGCAAATGACCTCCATAGAGACAAGTTCAAAGAAGGACTTTTGATTTTTTACCAGTTTTTGCCCATGGAAGACTTTCCTAATGTCAAAGCTTTTGATCAAGGTACCTTTCAATCTTTGGAACAACATACTTGTGCGAACAGACATTTTCGAGGATGAAATAAGTGAAGAACAATTTTAGAACTAACTTTTCTGATGATAATCTCAGGTCACTGTTGATGTTAGAGACTTCAAATCTAAAGCAAGAAATATCTACTATTTCGGCATCCAGGAAACAATTTCACCATTCCCACTAATACAGGTGTTCATGTGCAGTGTATCAATGTATTGTTAAATAATATTAAATATAATATTAAATAATATTAATATTATAAATATAATATTATTAAACATAAAATTAAAAACATCTATGTTTTGATTGTTTCTTATTTGGATCTCTAGTGTGTAGTCGGTCCCCAAACTGCTGTTTGACAGTTAATGAGGCCCTCCGGGAGAAAAGTTTGGTGAACCCTGGTTTAGGTCAACGGAACGAGAAGTAGGTCATATGAACAAGGATATGGCTATTGGAACTTCGTTTAGGTCTTTAGAACAAGGATTAGGTCATTAAAACATAAAAACGTTAGCTCACTGGACTTAGAATTGCATCATTAGAAGAAAGATTGTTACTTGGAAGAAAGATTTGATCAGTTAAAATTAAAATTTTCTACGGATCATTAGTAAAAGCAGAATATAAATTGGAGCAAATGATAAGTTTTTGGTCTTTGGATGTTATTACCTGTTATATTATAGTAAACAATAATATTACAAATGTTTTATATCTGTTAAATACCTTTTAACGTAGCGCTACTTTCCATAAATTTGTCTCCTATGAGAGGTTAACGTTCCAACTATAAACTACTTATAGCGATACAAAAATCACACGGTAGGGTGTGTTGGGGCGGTTCTATTATCCCAATACCGAGTATTGCCTGGGAATTCCTGGTACGCCGGTACCACCCTGTGTGCCGGGATCTGAAATGTGTGGTGTGTTGCAACAGGGCTTTAAAATATGCAAAGTTATTTCCTGAAACATGGTGACTAATGACACTGACAGTTTACTGTGCTTTCAAGCATTCCAGCATTATAGAGGTATTGAGGATTGAAATAGATGTCTGAAATTCGGCCGTGGTTTGGGTTGCCTGGAGAAACAAAGGGAACCAACCCCCTGTCAACATTTACAACTCTAATAACAATGCAAGACTAGACATAAGCCATGGACAATCGTAGGCCGCAACAGTCGTCTAAATAGAAGGAGCGTCAGTAATATATAAGATAGAATTATCTAGTCGATTTTCTTAAAATATACTTTTAGACAGAACATCCTCACGTGACAGATCAAACCACATACATACATACAAATAGGCGTGACAAAACATCTCCACAGACAATCAGACGTGACAGTGCATGTGCACGTTGTCTACACACAGATATGGACTCGTGATAAATTAATTTCCAGTTGTTTTTTAGACGAATTCCACACAATTAACAGTAATCTCTGAAATATGTTGATAGCAAAACTCCATGAAGTTAACTTTCGTGTGTCCCCGTTAAGCGACAGAGACAAACTAATCCAAAAACAAATAACTGTTGTGGCTAATTACAGATAATAACTCCTTTGGTATTTGTTAGGCTGTGTTCAAAAGACGTGAAAGTAAACCATCGCCCCTTCCCCAGCCCCCGAAGTTAGCACACAAAGGAATGAATGTATCGTCAACTAAATTTCAGTAGATGGCAAGTTCACTAAATGAAATGCCACCGTTTTTATTTGGTGGGTTATTTCCAGAGTTTATACAGTGGCCTGATTTTACGTCCACCGACCGTTGTACAGGTCGAGATACATTCTTGTCGGTCTGAGTCACTCTCGGGGAACACTTTCACACTTGATGAAAAATTAAACACGAATGACCCAGCCTTGGGGCTTTACCTAGCGAACCATTGGCGACAGTGATCCATCAAAACTCATAGTTTAATACCGTGGGTGAGACTGGTTTACATTTTATTTTTAAAAATTTATTCAAGAGACGTTTGTCCAACAAAACGACGAAATGGGTAGAGTCTGTTAGTAGTTACCCACCTATGAATACACCTCTGACTGTAGCGATTGACGTTTCATTGATTTTGGACCAATCAAAATTTTATTTTACATGCACAAACAGGAAAATGTGCATGCGGGGGCATTGAAATAAACCGTGGAAAGTCAATTCAAGCGTGAAATGATTGTGAACATGTGTTATTAGCAAACATTCTTTGCGTGTCTCAATAGGGTCATAATTGTTAACAAAACCTTCTTTGCGTGTCTTCATATGATCCCAATGCAACAACTGTTTCTCAAATATATTTGCTAGACTTATTCTGTATATTCTTTACAACGTTAAAGTTAACCTTCAGTTTTCTAACCGCGACCATTCTGACTTTTTGTAAGGTAATTTCTGAAACACAGTGCCTCATGTTTCTATATTCTAGTTCATATGTTGAAACAAACTGGTCTCATATAATGATGAGTCCAATCAAAATCATCTGTTTCATAAACATCCAAACATATTACGGGCAAGTGAAATCGTATGTTCATCATTTTGACGGAACTTGACGCATAGAATCCACAGGAAATAAACGATTAACACAGAGCTAATTTTAAAACTCGTGTACTCACCAGGTTGTCTGTCCTTGATATCGCTCGACAGATCATAAAAACATATTAAATGTACATAATTTAAAGTCGGTATCTCAAAAATAAAATAAAATGTTTAAACAAATGTTATCTTGATGGCTTGAAACAAAAGATGGCACTAATTTGATCAAATATTTTAAGAAAGAAACATTAACGAATGAGAATGGAACCCGACAAGTAAACTCGCACACAACCCCGTGTGCCTGAGAGTCTTCTTTGTGTACAACTTATGTGACGTGCAGACAAACGTTCATCAGAACTTGAGGTGGATGGGTGGTGATCATCGAGGGTTCCAAAAATTTGATACAGGTCACGTGACTATAAAAGGTGCACATGCGAGGATCATGTTTGAAATTGTATCCATGTCTGTGACACGTAAAAAAATTTTGAATGTACACCCTTTTTTATACTTTATAGTTTACTTTCATTTTCTCTGATGTTTTGTTATGAAACATACCTCCGACTTCAGCCCTGCATATATATATATAATTTTTTTTTACAATAAATCTGCAAATTCCAAATAGTTTCTGAAACGAGTTCACTTTGACCCGACACAGAGCACTACGGACAATTGACCATTAGGTGACCCAATGTCATGTCACAGTGGAGTGCATTTTTTCCTCTAACAACATGTGATGTCACAGAGGGTTCACGTATTCCCCTAATACAATGCAAGTATTTCCTTCACAAAATGTAATTTCACAGTTGGGTGCAAGTATTCCCCTCACAAAATGTAATTTCACAGTTGGGTGCAAGTATTCCCCTCACAAAATGTAATTTCACAGTTGGGTGCAAGTATTCCCCTCACAAAATGTAATTTCACAGTTGGGTGCAAGTATTCCCCTCACAAAATGTAATTTCACAGTGAGGTGCAAGTATTCCGCTAATACAATGTGATGTTACAGTGGGGTTCAAGCATTTCCCTAACACAATGTGATGTTACAGTGGGGTTCAAGTATTCCCCTAACACAATGTGATGTTACAGTGGGGTGCAAGTATTCTCCTAATACAATGTGATGTTACATTGGGGTGCAAGTATTCGCGTCACAAAATGTAATTTCACAGTGGGGTTGAAGTATTCCCCTCAAACAATTTAATGTTACAGTGGGGTGCAAGTATTCACGTCACAAAATGTAATTTCACAGTGAGGTTCAAGTATTCAGCTAATACAATGTGATGTTACAGTGGGGTGTAAGTATTCAGCTAATACAATGTGATGTTACAGTGGGGTGTAAGTATTCCCCTCACAAAATGTAATTTAATTTCACAGTGACGTGCAAGTATCTCCCTCACACAAATTGATGTCACAGAAATGTTCTATTTAAAAAAGAGAAAAAATAATTCGAGAAAATAATAACAATGCATTTTTCAAATCTACTTACTGGATGATAGAATCGACCATCCTGAATACTGTCCTAACTGTCCCAAATACTATGACTATGATCCATGATCCTATACTAGTAATAGCACAAGCGGGGAAGTATTTATTTGACCTGACAACTAATAATGTAAATACCTTATCAACACTTTGACGAAGACAAGTCCAGTGGTCTCCCTGCTTCTCACTTAACCATTTGTCTCCCCAATATGCGGCTCTTCTGTGTTCACATTGCGGCTCGCGTACAATTTACAAAAGATGTGTTACCAGGATGACTGGAAGATTTCCAAACTATGTTAAATGACTCATATTGCTTCAATGCGGCTCTCAATATATTTTTTTAATTTCTAAATGGCTCTCAATTACTACAGGTTGTATGTGATTAAGGCATATGGCCAAGTGTATGTGATTATGGGCATATGACCAAGTGTATGTGGTTAAGGGCTTATGACCAAGTGTATGTGATTAAGGGCATATGGCCAAGTGTATGTGATTAAGGGCATATGACCAAGTGTATGTGATTATGGTCATATGACCAAGTGTATGTGAGTATGGGCATATGGCCAAGTGTATGTGGTTAAAGGAATATGACCAAGTGTATGTGGTTAAAGGAATATGACCAAATGTATGTGGTTAAAGGAATATGACCAAGTGTATGTGGTTAAAGGAATATGACCAAGTGTATGTGGTTAAAGGAATATGATCCAGTATGTGTGATTAAGGCATATTGCCAAGTGTATGTGATTAAGGGCGTATGACCAAATATATGTGATTAAGGGCATATGACCAAGTGTATGTGATTAAGGCCATATGGCCAAGTGTATGTGGTTAAGGGCATATGACCAAATGTATGTGATTAAGGGCATATTACCAAGTGTATGTGATTAAGGGCATATGGCCAAGTGTATGTGACTAAGGGCATATGACTAAGTGTATGTGATTAAGGGCATATGGCCAAGTGTATGTGACTAAGGGCATATGACTAAGTGTATGTGGTTAAAGGAATATGACCAAGTGTATGTGACTAAGGGCATATGACTAAGTGTATGTGATTAAGGGCATATGGCCAAGTGTATGTGACTAAGGGCATATGACTAAGTGTATGTGGTTAAAGGAATATGACCAAGTGTATGTGGTTAAAGGAATATGACCAAGTGTATGTGGTCAAGTGTGTGTGATAAGTGATGTGCCACAATTTCAAAGGTATTTAATTTATTTTTAATTGGTGAGTTTGAAAATATTTATAGAGGATTTCTAGTTTTATTAAATTTATATCTATAACATTTATTTTAGAGTACACTAGCCAAATACCCGGCGTAACTACGGTTGCATGTGGGAAAACGTAAAGGAAAAAATATATTGATCATTTTTACATTCTTTTATCGACTTTTTCTTAATAACTTGATTATCGGATTATAAAATAACATTACATGAAACAAATTTAGATTGAACAGACTATTGAAAACATTAAACTTAAGACCTAACGAACATGTGGAAGTGGTAGACAAAAAAGAATTAGATGATGCTTAATAAATATATGTTTATCTCTAAGTGTTAAGAAGGATATCTTCCGATTTGTTCGAGTTAATTTTTTCTCTTTAGTAGAGTCAGAACAATTAAGATACCATTAAAAAAATAAACAGATGCATTTTACTTATCAAGCTAATGAAAATTGTGTTTAATTTTATATACATTGAATGTGTATGGATATTCAATCAGAGCAATGGAAATTAACAACAAATCTTTTAAGTAACATAGCAAAAAGAAATGAGGTTAATAAATCAAGATCTCTCTCTATATATATATATATATATATCTTATCTTATCTTTTCTGTTTACAGACGCTCCTTCTATACAGAAGATTATTGCGTCCTACGCTTATCTATGGTTTGTGTTTAGTCCTGCATTTTTATTAGAGATTTAAATGTTGATAAAGTGTTGGTTTTCCTGGATTCTTCAGGCAACCCATTCCACGCCCGAATTCCGGACGGGAAGAAGGAAAACTTGTATGTGTTTGTTCTTGCATACGGAATAAGAAAGGTGTTTTTATCCTTATGTCTATCTGAGGGTTGTATTAAGTTATCTTTGTGTTGTATTTCTAAATTAGAATTAATTGCTTTATGTATGATTACTACTTTGCTTGTGGTTCTTCTATCCTCTAGTGTTTCAAGGTTTAATGATTTAACTAATGGTGTTATTCTTGTCAGTTTCGAATATTCTCCAGTAATGAATCTGGCAGCTCTTTTTTTGAATTTGTTCTAGTTTATCAATGTTTTCTTTGGTGGATGGGTCCCATACAGAAGATGCATATTCTAGTACAGGTCTCACCAAAGTGAGGTAGCATTTTAGTTTTATATCTCTATTACATTTGTTAAAGTTTCTTTTTATAAAGCCTAAGGTTTTGTTTGATTTTTTAATAACTTCATTGACATGGGGATTCCATGATAGTTTCTCATTTATTAAGACTCCTAAGTATTTTGCATCTTTAGTTTTGGTCAGTTCTTTTCCATGAATGTAATATTTTGAATTTATTTGTTTCTTTTTCTTTGTTACTCTTAACAGTTGACACTTTTCTGGGTGGAAAGACCTACTCCAGTTAGTTTCCCATTTTATCAATTCATCTAAGTCTTTTTGTAAAATTTTGCTGTCTTGTTCTGATTTAATTGTTCTATAGATTATACAATCATCAGCAAATAACCTAACTTTTGTACCTGTTGAGATGTTGTTGGGTAAATCATTTATATAAATTAAAAAGAGTAAGGGACCTAGTACAGTTCCTTGTGGAACTCCTGAGTTAACCTTTATTGGTGCAGATTTAGATCCATTAATTATTACAGTTTGCTCCCTGCCCAAAAGGAAGTCTTGGATCCAGTGATGTAAGGAACCTGAGATTCCAAAGTAGTTAAGTTTTTTAAGTAAACTAAGGTGGTGAACTTTGTCAAATGCTTTTGAGAAGTCTAGTAATATTGTATCTATTTGATCATTTTTGTCTAAGCCTTTTGATAGTTCATCTATTAAACCTATTAGTTGTGTTTCACATGATCTGTTTTTTCTAAAGCCGTGTTGATGTGGGCATAGGGCATTATATTTGTCAAGGTGGTTAACTATTCTACTATATATTATGTGTTCTAGTAATTTACAGGTGATACATTTATATAAATATATAAATGCCAATATTTTTTTTTAAATGTACATTTTTTCAAGCTGAACTTAAATTTCCAATTATATATCGATATAGGACTGAGCAACTGTTTTTAAAAAAAATTAAATATATTTTGAAATTGAATTTAAGATTTACAATAATAAACTGTCTCATTTGATATACGCCAGTTATTAAACAAGATGTTGTTCTTGTTATTAAACAATATAATTTGCAATTGTCATGCAATTAGTGTCTGTTAGTCAGTCCTACGCTATGCGAGGTAGCTCTCGATAAAAAAAAATAAGTTGCTTTCGAGATTATAACAAAATGTGTTGCTCACCATTAAATATTGTGACGTGACGTCATTATTTGAGCTTTTATTAATGTGTGAAGGGAGCGAAGTAAAAAGAGCAATGTTTTGTTTGATGTGATTAATATATTTTTTTTGTATTAAATGTCCGTTTTTGAGTATGTGTCCATGTCAATATTACGTACGTAATTATAAATTTAATTTTCTATATTAATATATAACATTCGTTTTTTGGTTTATGAAATTTACAATTGGTTGTCGTTCGGTTGTCTTACTTGTCTTATCTATACAGACGCTCCTTCTATGCAGAAGATAGTTGCGTCCACAGACCATCACAGATGATCTGTTGGCAAGTGATGCAGCGTTCACAGGCCACGGCTTTGTGGGTTCCACGCATTACCCAGCCGCCTAACTACATGTAGTGTTAGGTACCCAATCGGAGCGGGGTGACTCAGGGACGCCCTAGGCCCCGGGAACAAGCCCTTGCCTTCACACGGATTCGCTGCCACTCGACCACCGCGTCCCTTCTCAAAAATCACCGCGTTGTCAAGTTTCGATGCGTTTTGAACTACAAAGCCATTATTTATTACTGCAAATGAAATTCGTCAACTTATGCTTCAGTTTAGCGTTTGTTTTTCTTTTATACACTTTGAGATTGCATATTTGTATGTTTAAAAAAATAATATATTTAAAAATCGGTCTCCTCCCCACAATAGTTTTTTTATTGTTATTTGAATGTAATATTTTAATGCGTCTTAGACTAATTTTGAATAAAAATTCTTTGCTTTTAATATAGAACTGGAAGGGGTGCTGACTTGACAATAATGAAAACGTTTATTAGAATTCCTAAAACGTGTATATTAAAGTTGATACTTTAATATTTTCTTTTATCCAGTGCTTAACTTTACTTCAATGGTTTCATGCAAAATAAATAGTTCGTTGTTATTCATATTTGTAAATAGTTACAATTTTTTATTTACATGTTTTTGATAATGTAAAGGTAATAATGTATGGACCAATGGGCTCATAAACTGATTAGTCATAATAGATCTTGAAAAGGTGCTGACTTGACAACAATAAAAACGTTTATGTGAATTACTAACAAGTGTTTATTAAATTGTAAATATGATTAACAGTTGATAAGTTAATCTTTTCTGTTATCCTGTGACAAACTTTGCTTACTACGTTTCATGCAAAATAAATAACTATTAACATGTGTAAAATTACAGTTTATTTTTTACATGTTTTGATAATGTTGTGGTTATAATGTATGGACAAACGGGCGAATAAACTGACAAGTCATAATCTTCGATGAAGCTTAAACGGCTTTAAATCACAGATATGCGTGATGTGGATCACATTACAGTCACATAATTTATTTTTAACGCACTGTGCTGTATTATTGGTGCACTCATAATTGGTGCGCACTATTCAATGCCACAAGTTAACGTCCGGCTGACTCCTCAGCAATATTTGTTAGAGATTTAATTTTTCTCTCTTTGTCTCTACATTTTCTGATTATTTACTATGCGGCTTTCAGGCAGAAGGGAAAATTACAAAAACTGAAATATATCCATTTTAATGTTGTTGAGTTTTAAGGGTTTTAAGAATATTGTCATTTAAGATTTCAAAATGTACCCTTC
>CALYLW010000005.1:4260996-4300996 GCA_944989445.1 Ampullaceana balthica | reverse complement strand
TCTGAAAAAATAAAAAGTAAATATTTTATTAATTACATTGAATGAGCTTGTTTTGAAGGATAGTTAGCTTATCGTTAACCATCATAGTTTAAAGGATAGCTTTTTATTTATAACAAGCCTGGTTTAAAGGATAGTTTTATCGTAAGCAAGCTTGGTTTTAAGAATAGTTTTAATCAGTGGCGTAACAACGGCTTGGCATCGGGGCAGTTGCCAAGGGCGCCAGCTCAAAAGGGCGCCACTAAATCTATAATTTTTTAATTTGTATTTAAATAAATACAGTAGGACCTCTCTCTTTCTAAGTCGAACTCAAAAGGACCCGAAAAAAATCGACTTACGGAGTTTTTGAGTTAGGGAAAATGGCGTAATAGGCGCCGATTAATCAAGGACAATGTAGATATTGAGAGGGGGGACAGCCATACCGGCAAGTAGGCTTGACAGGAAAGAGAGGCGGTGTCTATGTTTCATATGAAAGGAAGCCAACTTGCTTTGACATGGCGACACTGTTAGGGGAGACACCTTCCCTCCCCCCCCACTTTACTCCCTCCACAGTGGGATGGGGGGAGTAAGATTTTTCTTTTTTAAAAAGAGTCCCAGCATGCAGCAAAGTGACGCGAATTAGTTACCACTCTCTTTTCTTGTCTTTGTCATTTTGTGTACTTGCAAGGGTCACTTAATCCCTTCTGGAATGCACTGAGATAAGATTGTACGTCCATTTACGTGGCTCTGCGGAACACGTGTTCTGAAATGTCACTCTAGAATAATAATCCAAACGCCTTGGAAAATTCAACTAAGAGAGGTTGAAAGCCAAAAATCTCGGAGTTAAGGAGATCTAAAATATGTAATTGGGCCGGGACCTAACAATTAATTCGATATAGGAAGGTTTTCGACTTAGGGAAGTTCAACTTAACGAGGTCCGACTGTATTTCACTTTTATCCTCGACAACAAAAAAGTGAATAATTAATTATATTTAAATTTATTTCATTTAAACCATTATAATTTTTTTATTATGTGTGTGGCCTTTGCGGGGCTTCTTATTGATTCTTATCATACGAATGTCAATATGATTTTACATTCTTTCTTTAAAAAAGAAAAATTTATCCCCATCCCACTGTCCAGGGAGTAAAGTGGGGGAGGGGAGGGAAGATGTCTCCTCTCACGGGCTTGTGTCGGTATGTCAAAGCAAGTTGGCTCCTTTCATATAAAACATCACCGGCTCTCTTTCCCGTCAAGCCTTCTAGCCGCTATGGCTGTTTCCCTTCTTAATATTAACCTTGGCATTGATTATCCGCGCCTATTACGCTAGTTTCCCTAACTCGAAAATTCCGTAAGTCAAGTTTTTCCCCCTTAAGTTCGACTTAGAAAGGTCCGACTGTATTAGCAACACGCCAATACGCCAGCTAACGGAAGTGCTGAGCTGTAGTCGGTAGAGTGTTACTTAAATTTACTTTTAATTGTGAGTTTCTATCGTTATGTATCAGATAATGAGTATAACACATTGACACTATTTTTTTATTTATAACACAAGTTACTTCAAGCTTTGCTGTATTCTTTATTAACGCAAACCATAGATAAGCGTAGGGCGCAATAATCTTATGTATAGAAGGGGCGTCTGTAAACAGATAAGATAAGATAAGATAAGAAAACGCAACAGTATTTCGTTTTATCCACAAATTTATGTTGGTATTATTTAGTAAATAATAAACTGCTAATTAGTATTGTTCCTGTCTTATGCATTTTTATATTCACGCTGTATGACTGTCACTGTCAGACTACGTATTTATTGTCATAAATAAAATAAGCGAAATTTATTTATTTTTTCT
This sequence comes from Ampullaceana balthica, assembly GCA_944989445.1. Lineage (NCBI taxonomy): Eukaryota > Metazoa > Mollusca > Gastropoda > Lymnaeidae > Ampullaceana > Ampullaceana balthica. The sequence continues at coordinate 4,299,175 of CALYLW010000005.1, read as the reverse complement.
AACAAATGAAAAAATCGCAAAGCTGAAACTTGTCAATTTATCAAGGGCGCCACTTGTCAATTTATCAAGGGCGCCAAAAACGTAGTTACGCCTCTGGTTTTAATCGTTAAGAAACTGGGTTTTTGGTAGGGGTCTACCGATATATCGGCCAGATATATCGGCACCGATATCTGGATATCGGCAATATCGGTAACGGTAGAATGTAAAGGTCCCGAGATTGACGTCACCGATATTTCATAATAAGTGACGTTTTGACCCAAAAATAAAAAAAATATTTAAAAAATATTATTTAGATTTACAATATCTCGACAAATTAATATATCGACCCCGAGACCGGTATTTAAATAGCCAAAAGAGTACTAGTATTAATATGCACAGCCAAGATACAGCGTACCATGTGCTATGATATTGTTTAGGTATCGGCCGATTTTCGTATACTCGGAAATACTGTGTAATTAGTGCCGATGCTAAGTTTACCGTAAATGGAAAACATGTAAACATTATGTTTACTTAATTGCTTTAATAGCAAAGATGCACGCAGAATCGCATAGTCTAAAACATTTCATTTCGTATGGAATAACAAAATGTACCGTGTGCAGACTTGTTGTCATTGGCTACCATTCATCTTTCAACCTCATTTTCACTCTATTACTATTACTTTGTTTTCAATGTTTCATTCATAAAAGGTGGCCGTGTGCAAAAGCTATTAAACTCTTGGTTAGAATTAATACTTATGAGTCAAAGTTGAAGTTTCAAAAGGATTTCCTAATTTTGCTTGTACATTTTTGTAACGTCGGTTCGTTTTCTCATGAGTCATATGTAGGTAATGATCTGGAAATTGTTAACGCATCAGAAACTTCGTTTCGGGAAAAAAAAATATCGGTAATATCGGCAAAAATGCATATCGGTAGTCCACTAATATAAAAGATAAATAATTACGAGTAATAAATTTAAGAGTGACGTCATCAAAAAGACCGCTGGTTTTTGTCCTAACAAATACTCATATCGGCATTCATATCGGAAAAAAAATATCGGTAAAATATTTTGTGCATTAAACTGAAGAAGATAATTTTACCTGTTATTTCAATCATATTTTACCTGTTATGTCAATGATATTATATTACCTGTTATTTCAATAATATTTTACCTGCTATTTCAATCATAGTTTCTAATACCTTTTATATTTTTGTCTAAGCTCTTGATCTAATGTTCTATTGATGTAATATCGATCGTTGAACAGTTAAAGGTAAAGTATTTGAGTGTATTTTTAAGCTTATTGTTTGCTTTTTATTGGTTGTTGAGTCTGGTATTATGTTTATTTTTATTGTGCTAACTCTTATCTTCATTGTGAAATTTACAACTTCTTGTATCCAATGTTTGAGTGTGAATTTATTAGTAAAAATTGTTTTGCGTGTAAGATATAAATGCTGGCCAGTCCCATCAGCCCTTGACCTGCAGAGTGAAGTACCTTTTATAGGCCCTGTGCTTCATTATAGAAACTTGTATCCCATTATAACTTTGTTAATTCTTTTTCTTGGTTTTGTATTTCTGTAATGTGTGTGTATTTGTAAATGTGTACTCACTTTTTATAAATTTGCCCATTTTACTATTTTATACTATTGGTAATTTGTGTTGCTTGTCTTATTATGTGTTTTTGTGGATTATTGCTTCAATACCTTCAATTGCCTTGATACATAAAAACATCAATATTTTCTTTTAATATAGTGTACTGTGCTTTTGTCAGTTGCACTTAATTTTCTCAATACGATTCCAAAATAATTATGTGTGAATGTATTTTCTGATTTCTCTCTAATGGCTGGTCCTAAGAAATTTAATCTGAGAGCTTGAAGCATTGTATGTATATCTTGTCAGTTTATTCCTCCGTCTAGCTTAGATTGTTTAAGTGTTTTATGTTTTTGTTTGTATATTGTGTCAGTTTATTCCTCCGTCTAGCTTAGATTGTATAAGTGTTTTATGTTTTTGTTTGTATATTGTGTCAGTTTATTCCTCCGTCTAGCTTAGATTGTGTAAGTGTTTTATGTTTTTGTTTGTATATTGTGTCAGTTTATTCCTCTGTCTAGCTTAGATTGTATAAGTGTTTTATGTTTTTGTTTGTATATTGTGTCAGTTTATTCCTCCGTCTAGCTTAGATTGTATAAGTGTTTTATGTTTTTGTTTGTATATTGTGTCAGTTTATTCCTCCGTCTAGCTTAGATTGCATTAGTGTTTTATGTTTTTGTTTGTATATTGTGTCAGTTTATTCCTCCGTCTAGCTTAGATTGTATAAGTGTTTTATGTTTTTGTTTGTATATTGTGTCAGTTTATTCCTCCGTCTAGCTTAGATTGTATAAGTGTTTTATGTTTTTGTTTGTATATTGTGTCAGTTTATTCCTCCGTCTAGCATAGATTGTATAAGTGTTTTATGTTTTTGTTTGTATATTGTGTCAGTTTATTCCTCCGTCTAGCTTAGATTGTATAAGTGTTTTATGTTTTTGTTTGTATATTGTGTCAGTTTATTCCTCCGTCTAGCATAGATTGTATAAGTGTTTTATGTTTTTGTTTGTATATTGTGTCAGTTTATGCCTCCGTCTAGCTTAGATTGTATTAGTGTTGTCTGTTTTTGTTCCTTGGAATATGTATCTGGTAAATTATTTGTTGATTTCTTTTAAAACTGTTGGTGGAAATTCCTATTTTGTTCCTGTATATATTGTTTTAGAGATGACTTTATATATGTCTATTACTGTGCTACTGCCAAACAATTAGATTACTGTAAGCGATATGGGCCGTGGCTCTCATGTGTCCCAGAATGCCCCTGCATTCGTCCCTACCTTGCCTATGGGACCGTACATAAATGACGTCACGCCTATGGGACCGTACATAAATTATGACGTCACGCCTATGGTATCGTCCACTTAAACTAATCACAAGCAAGACGTTCCTTTGATTATTGTTTAAGGACATACAGACGATAAGACATTGTATCCAATAAAGTCTAAAATTATCAGATTTATACTGGTCTCGGTTTTAATCTTAGGTGTTGCCCTAACTGTGCCCTAAGTGTGCCATTTAACTGTGCCCTAACTGTGCCCTAAAATATCTATTTTACTTATCCATGCTCTTGTGTTCTGAAGTTTAGTCTTATTTTAAAATTTAGTGTACGTTCAAGCTACAAGCTATAATTCAAACCTGTTGACTATTGAATATCATGGTAAGATTTTCCCACGGCGCTGTACAATGAGGAAACAATATGCAGAATCGAACAGAAGAAGATTCGTCTATCAGAAAGAAAACCTTTAGTTGTCCGACTTAACATCAGGTTATAATTTGGAAACGTTCAACTTTATTCAAGAATAAAACAAACCCGTAAAAACAAAGTTTTTGACTATAAATCCCTTATATATGAGACATAACTAACAGTATTGATTATATTCAAACATTTACAGACTGAATCTGTCTTAACTCAAGTTTGCTTCATAACCCTGTGAGAGGGGAAAAGTCTGGTCCGAGCTCAGCGTGACACGTAAAATGTAAACAAAAGTGCCCCGGCGCTTCGACGGGTCGCCTCAACGCGTCAACTCAAACTTTCACATGGGAAAAAAACAATAACAAACCGTGAATTTGAATTACATACCTCCTATAAGGATAAACTAAAAATGCATTAATTTAATTACGGTACGTTCGATCGATGTGAAATTTTCATACGATGCAGTGTTAGGTTAGACGGGTCAGTGTGCCAAATTTCAGCTCGATCGGATCACGGGAAGTGGGTCATTTTCGACTTTTGTTTTTCCGCCCGCCCGCCCATGAGATGATGAGATGATGAGATGACGACAGACAGAGACGGCCGCTAAGTTAATATAAGGGATTTAATAAAACAAACCCGTAAAAACAAAGTTTTCTACTATAAATCCCTTATATTTTAGTCATAATTAAAAGTATTGATTATGTTTCAACGCAATAAAAATTTACAGACTGACACCGAGTGATGTCCCCTGTCTTTTAACGGGGGATGGGTCGTGAGGGGGTGTCGGCACGACGGTCGACGTCTAAGCGTCAACTCAAACTCACGTGGAAAAAAACAATAACAAACCGTGAATTTGAATTACATACCTCATATAAGGATAAATTAAAAATGCATTAATTTAATTACGGTTCGTTCGATCGATCTGAAATATTGATACGATGCATTGTTAGGTCAGACGGGTCAGTGTGCAAAATTTCAGCTCGATCGGATCACGGGACGTCGGTCATTTTTGACTTTTGTTTTTCCGCCCGCCCGCCCATGAGATGATGAGATGGCGACAGACAGACAGAGAGACAGAGAGAGACGGCGGTGAAGTTAATATAAGGGATTTAAAAATGAACACTTACTTGATGCTGACCTTGGGCCTGTGCTTGCAGAAACATTTTAGAATGTTGGACGAAAGTTCCGCATCACAATTGGGTAATCCTGTATAAATAGTACAGTGAAAGTCAGTTAATACAGGGCTACGGTTGTCGCTGTCCATAGATTAATTGGAGAAGAAGTTCATCTCACATACAGTGTACAAAAATTAAAATTTAAAAAATGTGAATATTATGGTATATTATTTCTAGACACAGTAGATACAAATTCCTTGTTCTAAATTGAGTTTTCTGAATACACCTATACTGTATTTATTAACTGTAGAGACATCACTGCTTATGTGTTCATATAAAAAATTACAGTTTTCTATGGTTAAGTGCTTCTTACTCTAACGATTCACTCCCCTGAAAGGCATTTTGTCAATAGGACCCAACAACAAATTTTCACTTCAAAAATCGGGAGTATTAGGTTATTGCCATTTCTTGTAGGTAGAGTATTCCCAATATTTTCCTCCCTTCATGTAATTTATCTCAATAACACCAAATGTATTTTTTTTAAAATACCCCGTGACAAGGACGACGTTTCTTCCATGCGTGATATTACAAGAAGTTCAAATCGTCCAAGTGATACGAATATTTCAAACGCATATTAGACAAAGCCAATATTGCATAATATGTTTTAAGTGTGCCCTGGTCTTCTTGTGTCACTTTCAAAGAATTCCAGTTCCTGTGTTAAAAGCTCTACAAGTGTTTCATTCAAAGAATTCCAGTTCCTGTGTTAAAAGCTCTACAAGTGTTTCATCCAAAGATTTAAAACCATTTCAATTGTTACCCGAGGATTGTTAAAATCTCTACAAGTGTTTGGTCACATCACATGTCGATGCAATGATGATTCTTCTCTCATACATCCGTACATACGATTGAACGCGTTGCTGGATTTGCCTATCTGCTAAACAAGCTCTAGCTTAGGGCCCCGGCCTTCTTGGAAGCCCCCTGGAATTTATTTTCATATTTGGCACTGACGTATAATATATGGACTTCAAAAGGGCCCCATATCTCCTATAGCTTAGGGCCCCATCAAGTTTAAATCCGGCCCTGATGAACGTGTTGTGTATGTGGTCATATGCTAATGCGGACATTTTAAAATTCAACTGACAGCTTTGAAAACCTTCGTGTTTAACTCTTAAATTAGATAAATATTTTCTTGTTATCTTCACAACATGTCAACCTCATTATATCGGCTAGCGAGGATCATCTTTCTCTGTGATTGTTGAGTGAGGGACCCTAAGCCTTATAAATTGTTGCGAACTAAATGTGGGTGACCCTGCAATCAGGCTTATAGGTAAGTAGATGGATAACATGCAAACATGGTATGAGTGAGCCTGACTTGACGACACATAACAGCGACCGCTCACTCATGCCCTGTTTGCATGTTATCCATCTACTTACAACCTGTCGTCACACCAAGCGTTACACTTCTGCAGTTTTCCTAACAAAACAAGCTTTCTCCTACACAATCGTCATTATGACTTTTGTTTTCCAAATTCTACCAATGTTCCATACCAATGGTTACATTCTATTCAAGTGCTCCATACCAAGTACTTTACTTGGTCTCGGGCTAACTAGAGGAATTACTTCTTTTACCACATGTCATAAGTGCCAAGCCTCATGGTAAACAATCTTAAGAGACGAGCTAAACTGTATTTATTTTAATAATTTTCTTGCATCAATGGCAAGTGTCAAAATAAAATAAATCCTTCTCGTAAACAATGATTGCAGATTGAATAAGAGAATAAAATATTATATTTTTGGCTTTTAAACAGTGGCCGCTTATACTTCACCATAAATTTAAAATATTAGCGTCATTTTCTATCTACCAATAAAATAAAACATAAATTAAAATTACTAGCGTCATTTTCTATCTACCAATAAAATGAAACATAAATTAACAATATTAACGTCATTTTCTATCTACGAATAAAATATAAAATTAATTAAAAATATTTGCGTCATGTTATATCTACCAATAAAATACGAAATATATTAAAAATATTAGCGTCATTTTCTATTTACCAATAAAATAAAACATACATTAAAATATTAACGTCATTTTCTATCTACAATAAAATAACACATACATTTTTTTAAAAACAATTACAAACCGTTTTTAATTAATGTAAGAGCCACTTTTATGGCAAAATAAACTCCAGTCGATCCGGAAAGGATGGAGAGCGCAATGGTCGCAGTTCTGTAAGATATCACTGGATCTATTTCTTCACTATCATTTGATGGTGGTGTTGATTTTGTTATTGGTGGTGTTGCTGATTGAGTGATTGGGGGTGTTGTTGCTGGTGCAGTCGTGGAGGCCGTTGTGTTGACGAAATGTGTGGGCTCCTCAGGTGCATCCTCTGAAACAAAAAAGACAACAAAAAAGATAATACAAGTAAGGGGATAACTAGAACATAGTCTTGATGCGAGATGATTGGCAGATGTGTTGCATTGGTTGTAGTATACGGTAGTGCAGATAGAAAGTACAATCGAAAAAAAACAGTGTTAGGAGCATTATATTTTAAGAGAGGGAGAGAGGGGGTGGAGGGATGGGGGAGAGAGAGAGAAAGAGAGAGACAGAGAAAGAGAGAGTGAGAGAGATCGCTGATCTCATGGTAAAGTTGAAAAAGAAATGTTTTATTTTCATCATTGTCTTATAAAGAGTGAATAAACATGAATCTGATTTCTTAGCTCTTCTTGGAGCTTAAGCTAAGAACTATTCTGTGTCGTTCTCTGTGGATGACGACAGCCTAAACTTATAACAATGGCGTTAAATTTCTATTAGCTAAACTTATTATTTAACAAATATTTAGTTAAGTATAAAGTTTATAAGAATTCTAAAGATTATAACCTCCCAGCAAGTTACACAATCGCAGACATTTTTCTTGACATAAAATTTGAAATCTCCTCATATTTTAAAGAAACCACATACTTTTAAACCCCCTACGTTTTAGGTAAATATTTAAAACGAGCAACCAAACCCGTCCAAGGACGTTCCGCCATCGTTCGGTGGCATGTTGTAACTCCCCTTCAACAGCCCTCTCGACCGGCATACATGTGCATCACGTCGAAAATACTATTCATTATAGTTAAAATAAATAACTCGTAAAAACAGAGCTTTTGACTAGAAATCCCAACGCGCATAACTCAAAAAAAAGTCTTGGAAGAAATACTGCACCAAAAATAACTCGTTTTGAACGTCCGCGTAAACTTGATATGATTGGCTGAAGGAGTCATGTATGTTTGAGAGAACAATCGCTATAGATGACGGGACAGAGCTTAGCCTTTTATTATTATATAAAAAGGATGTGTAGGGGTGTATGGGGTGTCCATGGGAGGGGTAGCACCTCTGGATGGGGAGCAGTCGTACTCCTCCTTGGGGTAGTTCACCACCTTCGGTCCCCACCTGGCACTCAACTCTCACCTGTGGCTCCAAGTAGCTGTAGCATGCACAGCGGCCACACCCCGGTAAACGGTCTCGACTGACCGGCTAAACCAGGTGAGGGTAAGCCGATGGGATAAAAACCTCGGTGAAGTGGGATTTGTCTACCCAGCATGTGAAGACTGGTTTTCGGCTGCCTGCGCGCTGGTTCTTCTATGGGCCAACGGGCAAGAGGCGATACACAGCAAAGCATTGTGGAGTGCTAAGAGCTTGACGAGACACATAGGACGTCCTGGTCATCCACTGCACCCAATCTCATTCCCAGCTGTCTCGACAACGTCTTGCTGCTGGACCAGATGGTTTTGGGCGAGAGAGTGAGGTCGACGTGTTGCGCGAATCCTCCTCACTTTAAACAAAGTCACAGCGCAAGTCACTCTCATCATCATCATCGATTCATTCCAAAGCCCTGTAGCGACAGGCAAGTGGCGAAGCGGCAGGTGAGGGTACACTGGCAGCCGTAGTCACAAACCTGCATGCAGGCGGCTCAGGCCATAGGGTCGTTCACCACTGACACTGAGCAGCAGCGGTGTCCGGCAGCCCCCTGAGCGACTGAGCAGCCCTCTTTAGGAATGCACTGCTCACCTCCATGGCATGAGGAAGGGGCTAGAAAAGGTGCCCTAAACATTGCCTGCTCAAATCTTCCCTGGCCAGACTACCGCAGCTGGCGGGGACCCTATTTCTGCGGTCGCAAACTAAAGAAAAAGCCGAGGACTATTCCTCTCACCCTGGGCACATGGAATGTGCGCACACTAATGGACAGAGATGAAACAAATAGACCCCAACGGAGGACTGCCCTGGTGGGCCACGAACTTTCAAGATATGACGTCGACATTGCCGCTCTCAGCGAGACCCGTCTACCAGGAGAGGGCGAACTAAGTGAAAGAGGCTCCGGCTACACCTTCTATTGGAGTGGCAGAGGGAGCGAGGAACGCCGTGAGGCCGGTGTTGGCTTTGCCATGAAGACATCATTAGTATGCAAACTCGCTAGTCCTCCAAAGTGCATAAATGACAGACTCATGACGATGAGACTGCCTCTGTTGGCCGGGAAGAAATACCTCAACATCATCAGCTGCTATGCCCCAACAATGACTAACCCTGATGAAGTAAAATCCAAGTTTTACGAGGACCTTCACTCTATCATCGCCAACATTCCTTCCACTGATAAGCTTGTCATACTTGGTGACTTTAATGCAAGAGTAGGCTGCGATGACGCTCTTTGGGACGGTGCGATAGGAAAACATGGAGTGGGCCGGTGTAATAGCAATGGTCTCCTGTTGCTTCAGACGTGTGTGGAACATGACTTGTTGATTACTAACACAGTATTCAGTCTTCCCACAAGAAACAGGACCTCATGGATGCACCCTCGCTCCAAGCACTGGCACCTAATAGACTACGTCATCACAAGGAAGAAAGATAGACAAGACGTTCGTGTGACTAAATCACTCTGCGGTGCTGAATGCTGGACAGACCATCGTCTCATCATCTCTAAACTTAAGATATGCATTCAGCCAAAAAGACGGCCCCAAGGAAGGAAAACCCTAAAACGGCTAAACATCACAAAGCTAAACTGTGCGAGTACTAAACAATCTCTGGAGACAGCCCTGGAGGGCAAACTGAGATCCACCACTCTAAACAATACGAACATTAAGACTGTTTGGACGAACTTTAGAGATCTAATCTACAGCACAGCCTCCCAAATCCTTGGACCCGCGACGAGAAATCACCAAGACTGGTTCGATGACAATTGCGTTGAAGTCAAGCAAATGTTGGCAGAGAAACATCAACTCCACAAAAGACACATCAGCAATCCCAGGTCTTCAACCGTAACGGACTCATATAATAGCATACGCCGCGTCATACAACAAAAACTTCGCTGGATGCGAGACTCATGGCTAAACAAGAAAGCTGATGAGATTCAACAATATGCAGACAGGCACGATATGAAGAATTTTTACAACGCCATTAAGGAAGTGTACGGACCCACAACGTCTAATTCATCCCCGCTTCTCAGTGCTGACGGGACATATCTAATTACTGACGGGGAAAAGATTCTTGAGCGCTGGGCTGAACACTTTCATGCTGTCCTAAACAGCAACTCAAGTATTAATGAAGATGCTATCAGTCGCCTCCCTCAAGTACCAATTAACCTGGAAATGGATGACCCGCCTACACTTCTTGAGACGCAAAGAGCTGTACATCTTCTGTCATGTGGCAAGGCTCCTGGAGCAGACTCAATTCCAGCAGAAATATACAAAGAAGGTGGCATGGTTCTACTAGAAAAGCTGCATGAAATCTTCCTAATGATGTGGCAGCAAGAGGCTGTCCCCCAGGATTTTAAAGATGCCTCTATAGTCCACTTGTACAAGCGAAAAGGGAACCGCCAAGCCTGCGATAATCATCGTGGAATTTCACTCCTATCAATTGCAGGAAAAATACTCGCCAGAATTCTCCTAAATCGCCTAAATGCACATCTGGATCAGGGTCTTTTACCAGAAAGCCAATGTGGTTTCCGGAAAGAACGCGGGACCATTGACATGATTTTTGCAGCCAGGCAATTGCAGGAAAAGTGTCAAGAGCAGAATATGGACCTATTTTCCATTTACATAGACCTTACGAAAGCCTTTGACACAGTCTGCAGAGAGGGCTTATGGAGGACTATGGCCAAGTATGGGTGTCCAAATAAGTATATAGCCATTGTAAGGCAATTTCATGATGGCATGCAGGCTCGAGTCCAGGACAACGGAGAGGTCTCTAAACCATTCCCTGTCACAAATGGCGTTAAGCAAGGCTGTGTTCTGGCCCCAACATTGTTCAGCCTCATGTTCTCAGCCATGCTTACAGAGGCCTTCAGGAATAGAAATGTAGGCATGGACTTCAGGTATCGCACTGATGGTCGTCTGTTCAACCTCAGGAGGCTTAAAGCTAAGACAAAGGTCAAATCAGACAGCATCCTGGAACTTCTTTTTGCTGATGATTGTGCCCTTAACGCGGGCTCTGAAGCACAACTGCAACTAAGTGCTGATAAATTTTCCAGTGCGTGCTCTAACTTTGGGCTCACCATCAGCACAAAAAAGACTGAAGTGTTATACCAGCCGGCCCCGGGCAAATCCTATACTGAGCCAAACATATTCATCAACGGCAACAAAATCAACACAGTGAGCCGCTTTACTTACCTTGGCAGCACACTGTCCCAGAAGGCCAATATTGATGACGAGGTGAACTCGAGAATCTCAAAGGCCAGCGCAGCATTCGGCAGATTGCATGACAGTGTCTGGAACAGAAGGGGAATCAGCACCCAAACAAAACTAAAAGTATACAGAGCTGTAGTGCTCCCCACCTTACTATATGCATGTGAAACTTGGATTGTATACCAACGCCATGCGAGGTTGCTGAACCACTTCCACACCAAAAGCCTTAGAAAAATTCTCAATATAAAATGGCAGGAAAAAGTTCCAGACACCGAAATATTAGCCAGGTCAGGACTCCCCAGCATCCACACTATCCTCATGCAAAGCCAACTACGCTGGGCGGGGCATCTAGTGCGCATGCCCGATCATCGCCTACCCAAGAGGCTCTTCTACGGTGAACTTACCGAAGGGCAAAGAGCACGCGGAGGTCCACGAAAGCGCTACAAGGACACGCTTAAAGCTGCTCTGAAGGCCTTCGACATCGGACATGACTCCTGGGAAGCGGCAGCCAGTAACCGAGCCCACTGGCGCTCTACGATATGGAATGGCGCAGCTGTCTGTGAAGCAAATAGACAACAGGCTGCCAAGTTAAAACGCCAGGCCAGAAAGGAACGAAACCAAAACCCCCCTGAAGGGACCGCTTCTATCTCTTGTCCGACATGCGGACGCCTCTTTCGCGCAAAAATAGGGTTAATAAGCCACCAGAGAACACATGTGGCGGCCCAGCAAATATGATGAGAGTGGTCATCGTCGATCACGACGGACGAACAACAAAAAGGTTGTTCGTTTACGTATACATATAATATGCGCTAAATTATATTTGAAACAAAAACACATTTAGCAAAATATAACTTTTTAATGCATTTTAAATGTGTAATTTAGAAAATAAATTAACTTTTAATATTTTCAAAAGAATGAATTATTTTAAAATAATGTTAAACATAAAAAAAAATGTAGTGCGTTATCAATTCAACATTTTAAATAATTTATTTTAAGAGATTGTCGAGTTCTACAAAGAGGAAGAATATATTACATAGACATAGACCAAAAATGTTCACTGTCAAAAAATAAATTTTCGAAACTTTATAAATAATATAAAGAAATGTTTAAGGGTAAATATAAAATAAACTTTCTTACAATTTTAAACAGATGTAACATCAGCACTCACGCACGCGCAAACTCATGCACACAGACGCACACATTCACACACACATTTAAGCATCATCTTCGCCCGTCGTCCCGTCTGAGGCATAGACATAGGCCACAAACAAACCAGTCATCCTGGTCTTGGGCCAGTCTCTTTTTTTGGTTTCTGCCTCCAGTTCCCTGATCCAAGTTATCCTCGTTTACTTCTTTTTTTTCTCTTGCCCTGGGGGTTCCAAGTGAGAGCTTGCCTCGTGATACCGGATGTATGCTTTCTGAGGGTGCGACCAATCTATCTCCATCTGAGCTGGCAGATTAACTCTTCCTCTGGACCTTGTTGTGTGCGTCGCTAGAGGTCCTTGTTGGTGATGACGGTGGGTCAGTGGATTCATAAAACTATTCAAAGTCTGTAGATTTTTTGAACCCGCTGCTGTTTTTCGTCATATTTCTGCTCCATGTAGCAAGACAGCCTCACTGTGGTATGAATATCCAGACCTTACTGGTCATGTTACACGGTGTGTGTGTGTGTGTGTGTGTGTGTGTGTGTGTATGTGTGTGTGTGTGTGTGTGTGTTTGTGTGTGCGTGTGTGTGTGTGTGTGTTATTGGGTCCAAATCCTCCGCAAAATCTAGGTCATTTAGCTGTTTCCCTAGTCTCTACCTGATACCATTTTCTTCTGCTGTGTAGACATTTCATTATGCAATCAATGGTAAGCAGTAATAAGAAACGTGAAAGACACCTGTATGTACCCCAAAAGGTCAAAGACACCTGTATATACCCCAAAAGGTGAAAGACACCTGTATGTACCCCAAAAGGTGAAAGACACCTGTATGTACCCCAAAAGGTGAAAGACATCTGTATGTATCCAAAAAGACACATGTATGTACCCCAAAAGGTGAAAGACACCTGTAAGTATCCAAAAAGACACCTGTATGTACCCCAAAAGGTGAAAGACACCTGTATGTACCCCAAAAGACACCTGTATGTACCCCAAAAGGTGAAAGACACCTGACTATACCCTAAAAGACACCTGTATGTACCCCAAAAGACACCTGTATGTACCCCAAAAGACCCCTGTATGTACCCCAAAAGACACCTGTATGTACCCCAAAAGACACCTGCATGTACCCCAAAAGACCCCTGTATGTACCCCAAAAGACACCTGTATGTACCCCAAAATACACCTGCATGAACCCCAAAAGACACCTGTATGTACCCCAAAAGACACCTGTATGTACCCCAAAATACACCTGCATGTACCCCAAAAGACACCTGCATGTACCCAAAAAGACCCCTGTATGTACCCCAAAAGACCCCTGTATGTATCCCAAAAGACACCTGTATGTACCCCAAAATACACCTGCATGTACCCCAAAAGACACCTGTATGTACCCCTAAAGCCGCAGTTTTTAAAAGCCATAAATAATACTGTATTACAGTCCCTCCACCCAAATCTGTGTTGTAATGTTTACAGCAATCCAGAGTAAAAGAATATACATTTTGTTCATGAATAAACATGTCCACACAGATAAACAAACATGCAACTCACCCACTCATACAATACGCACACGAACACATACGCACGAATCCTAATCAAGTATTCCTTGGAAAGTAGACTTTTTGATTTGCTATGAGAGAGCATGCAGGGTAGGAAGCAATGTACAGGCTCAACAATGAGTGCAAAGTTTATCAGACCAGGCAGGCATACGGAGATCCAGGTAAAACTCTGTCGTGTGAAGTCAAAGAGAAGCGTCTATAAAAGATTCCTAACTGATCACGATCAGTGATTGGGAGAACAACCTTAAACCCCTATTATATCTTGTTTTGACTCGGCTCGACAGCCCAGCGCGCTACCACTTAAACCCCCGCGCCCCTGATAGTTTTTACCCATTGCTTCATGTAAGAAGTTCAATTAAAGAAATCAAAGAAATATGCAATCACCAATAAAGTTATCATCACATTGGCTTTAAAATGAATGACAAAATCTTCTTTTAAATAATTAATTGTTATTTAAGAAAAGGTATTCCAATTTGAATAAATAAATAGTAATCCGTGGTTTGTCAAAACTGATTACATTAATTATATCTAAATCCCTTCAAATGTATGGAATACAACAAGGTGAAGATGAAAATATCAAAATTATTGCTTTTGGCTTTAAGTTAAACTTAATGCAATCGTTTGGGAACACTCTAAAACCGAAACAATAAAATTAAACTCATTTTCATTAAAAATAGACAGTTATTCATTACAATATCTGGTATGGTTTCCCCCAAATTTCATTTTTGCCACATGTAAGGAGAGTCATGAATAGGCAAAGTTGGTTTGCTTTATTTTAACGCTTGGCGCGCGTACCTTCAAGCACTGGCACGGGGCAGTGACCGCCCTTTTTAAATCCCTTATATTAACTTCACCGCCGTCTCTGTCGTTCTGTCGTCATCTCTCTCTGTCGTGATCTCTGTCTGTCTTGGGCGGGCGGAAAAACAAAAGTAAAAAATGACCAATTTCCCGTGATCCGAACGAGCTGCAATTTGGCACACGGACCAGTCTCACCTAACAATGCATAGTTTAAAAATTTCAGATCGATCGAACGTACAGTAATTAAATTTTTGCATTTTTAGTTTATCCTTATATGAGGTATGTAATTCAAATTCACTGTTTGTTATTGTTTTTTTCCCACGTGAAAGTTTGAGTTGACGCTTGACGCGACCCATCGAAGTACGGCGTGCTTTTGTTTACATTTTACGTGTCACCTGAGCTCGGTCAAGCGATCGGTGACCAGACTTTTCCCTCTCCCCCCTCCCACCCACCCCTCCCCCCAGGGTTATGAAGCAAAGTTTGAGTTAAGACAGATTCAGTCTGTAAATGTTTGTGAAAATAATCAATACTGTTAGTTATGTCTCATATATAAGGGATTTATAGTCAAAAACTTTGTTTTTACGGGTTTGTTTTATTAAATCCCTTATATTAACTTCACCGCCGTCTCTGTCTTGGGCCCGCGGGCGCGGAAAAACAGAAGTCAAAAATGACCCACTTCCCGTGATCCATCGAACTGAAATTTGGCACACGGACCCGTGTCACCTAACAATGCATCGTATCAAAATTTCAGATCGATCGAACGTACCGTAATTAAATTAATGCATTTTTAGTTTATCATATATGAGTATGTAATTCAAAATTCACTGTTTGTTTACTTTTTTGTCACTTGACTTCAGCCAGCTTTCACGTGACCATCTCGTGTTTGACCAGGTACCGTGTGTTGACGCTGACCGTCGTGACGCCACCCCCCATCCACATCCCCACCCCCCAGTTTATTAAAGACAAGGGACATCATTCGGTGTCAGTCTGTAAATGTTTGCATTTTGAAATAATCAATACTGTTAGTTATGTCTCATATATAAGGGATTTATAGTCAAAAACTTTGTTTTTACGGGTTTGTTTTATTAAATCCCTTATATTAACTTCACCGCCGTCTCTGTCTTGGGCCCGCCCGCCAGCCCGCGGAAAAACAGAAGTCGAAAATGACCCACTTTCCGTGAAGCCATCGAGCTGAAATTTGGCACACGGACCCGTGTCACCTAACAATGCATCGTATCAAAATTTCAGATCGATCGAACGTACCGTAATTAAATTAATGCATTTTTAGTTTATCTATATAAACTATATGTAGCGGTCGCTATGTTTACATTTTAAGGGTCACTTGACTTCAGGCCAGCCACCGGTGAACACATCTCGTGTTTAAACCAGGTAAACCACCTGGAGTTGAGCTAACGCGTTGACGCCACCCGTCCATGTCCACACCCCCTCATCCCTTCCCCCAGTTTTAAAGCCAAGGGAGATAATTTCGGTTTCAGTCTGTAAATGTTTGTCGCGTTTGCACATAATCAATACTTTTAGTTATGTCTCACATATAAGGGATTTATAGTCAAAAACTTTGTTTTTACGGGGTTGTTTTATTAACCACATTTTATTAACTCGCTTTCGTGTACACAATTTTTCAAATCTGCCAACGTAAAATTAAACCACTTATGATGGTCCCAGATATCTCAAAATTTGACCACAGATAGATTTTGGATGACAATGCATTGTATGAAAATTTCAGATCGATTGAATGTGCCGTTATTAAATTATTGAACTTTTTACTTTATATGTAAGCATCTGTACCGTCTGCTTTTATTGACATCCATGAGTTCACCCCGTGACCACATCACCGTGTTTTTAAAACGTTGGGTGGGCGCTTATGAGGTGTTTGGTATAAAAAAAATCGAGGTAAAAAAATATTTTTACAAACCACGTTTTTGTAAGTGGACTAAAAAGAATAAAATAAATAGAGGTAAAAAAAAGATTTTTAAAAAACCACGTTTTTATAAGTGTACTAAAAAGAAGAAAATAATTTAAAACTAATAAGTTCAAGTACTTTCATATAATATGACTAAAAACGTGGGGCGGTTGTTTGGTATAAAAATTAAAGATTTATAATTAAGAAGGCAATAAAGATATATATAAGTGAGAGAATGAGTGAACTGCATATGTAAAACCTCATAAGCGCCCGCCCAACGTTTTTAGTCATATTAAATTAAAGTACTTGAACTTATTAGTTTTAAATTATTTTCTTCTTTTTTAGTCCACTTATAAAAACGTTGTTTTTTTTTAATCTTTTTTTATATCTATTTATTTACCACGTTTTTATTAACTCACTTTCGTTCCTGTTTGTCCACAATTTTCAAATCTGCCAACGTAAAATTATACCCCTTCTGATGGTCCTAGAGATCTCAAAATTTTACCACAGATGATTCTGGGATGACAATGCATAGTTTCAAAATTTCAGATCGATCGAATGTACCGTTATTAAATTATTGAACTTTTTAACTTATCTATATATAAGCATATGTATTATACATCTGTTCTTGTTTACATTACATTCACGTGCCGAGTTCACACCAACCCCGACCACATCAACCATGTTTAACATCAAGGGGAGAATAGTCATTTCCAGTCTGTAAATGTTTGTCGGGCAATGCGTATTATATTTGAACATAATCAATACTTCACAACTCACCATAGCATACACTTAGACTAAAAAGAATAAAATAAATAGAAGTTAAAAAAAGATTTTTAAAATCCACGTTTTTATAAGCGGACTAAAAAGAAGAACATATTTTTTTTTCACAGGATTGTGAAGGAAAAATCTTTTTCTGGATTGATAAAATTTTCAAATTTATATGCTCAAGTACTATGATGTAATATGACTAAAATCGTGGTCGGGCGCTTTTTAGGCGTTTGGCTAAAATGATTAGGGTTTACAAATGACGAGTAAGAATATGAGTGAATTGAATTAGTTAAGCCTGAGAAGCGCTCGTCCACGTTTTTGTCATATTACATCATAGTACTTGAGCATATAAGTTTGAAATTTTTATCAATCCGGTAAAGATGGTATACCTCACAATTCTGTGTAAAAACAATTTATTTTCTTCTTTTTAGTCCGCTTATAAAAACGTGGTTTTTAAAAATCCTTTTTTTTTACTTCTATTTATTAAATCTCCCTTACCATCCAACGCACGCTTTTAATTACCTTGATCGACAAATCACTCAACGCAAAGAGGATATAAAATATTAATGTTTACAGGGTCGCGTAGAACCAATTTCTGTCTATTGGTATTTATACAACGCGACTGAAGTCAAGTTAATGCCCTTTTCACAGAAAGCTGTTGACATCTTTACTGCCCGGAAACATCGACTGAAACAGCAGGTGAGAATCTGGTTATAGTTTACGGCTTGTCATAGTGAGAACACTTCTTGTCCCCGTCTCGGTCATTTATATGGTTTTGTTAACTCGGCACGTAATGATCTATACACCTGCTTTTTTATACGACCAATGATCTGAAATATTATCGACTTGTAAATGATTTATACAAACACATGAACGCACGCACACACACGCACACACACACACACACACAAACTTACAGATAGTGTTCGACTTATAACGAATGCAACCTGCAACCATTCGACTTTACGACCACAATGACCAGTCTTATTAGATTTCAGTTTTATTTCAGCCTCATTTGTGTAAACGGACAATCTCATTTAAAAAAAAAGTTTTACATTTAAAATGATGATTTATAACAATAATAAAAGAAATTTATGAAATAATTTAACTTAAATATTTGTGTAACATCACTTCACATTACTGTACCCCTAGCGTAATCATCTTTCGATAAATTGAGCATCGGTCGGCCTGTTGAAACAGATTTTTGTCTTAAGTTGAGCACTAGCTGTAAAAATTTGCTTACATATAAATGCCTTTGTGTCAGAGAGGTTTTAAAGAGACATTTACCTCACAATGTATTTATATAGGACTTGTCTGAGAATAAGAATTATGTTCATGTTTCAATAATAAAGCTCGTTCCACGTTTTGGTCTTTGAGAGAAATGTATACACATAATTTGATCTTGGTTTTTTTTTAATATCTTTCAATACATTTGTACGAGCTTAAGCACGAAGAAGAAAATTTTCTTAAGAAAAGCTTTTGAATATGGGTCACGTCATGGAATTTGAAGAAGAACACTTTTAGAAGGCTTTATTAACATGCTAAATGTTGCTAATCGTCAACTTGAAATTGTTTATGCTATGAAAACTCACGTTTCGCATTTCAAATTGCTGATAAAAAAAATTATCTAAGTTATAGAAACTACAATGTACTATCGTAGCCCATTGAATAATAACATTAAACTCCTATCCTACCGGGGGGGGGATAGGGGGGACTAAATCATTTCAGTTTTCATGAAATCTACTAAACCTAAAGTCACATAATTGACCAAACTTTGATCTTTTTGTTAAAAGACGTTAGTAGTGGAAAGAAAGATAAATATTAGTCGGGCGTTTTTTAAATTAAAGAAATAAAGAATTGTTTTTTCCGCGTACCACTATGAGAATAGGTAGTTTATAGTAAGAAAGATTTAAACTACAAAACAAAATGGGGGCGGGGGAGCATTAAACCGGAAAAATATCTCTAAGGCGATGGCCGCTGGATGAGGCTTGCCAGTAAAATCGTGGACCATGTCAAATTTGAGATATAATTGAGATAAATGAAATTATTAGCTGTGGTTTTGCTAAATCAAGTTCAATGAATAAAATTTAAAAAAGATATTTGTTGTTGCAAGGTACTAAGATTGTACGCTAAACACATTTCCCGAGGCTATATTTTATAACAGTTGTCATAATTACAATGTTAGTGTAAAAATTCTAAAGTGAATTTTGTAAAAATGCTATTAAAAAGTATTTTAAACATCGTTTTGGAAGCTTATGTTTTTTTATATTAAAAACATATATTATTGAATCGCCAATTTTACGATTTAATGTCAACATTGCTTATTGGTTTATAAATACGTTAAAGTGAATGATATGGTGAGACCTCATTTAAAACATTGATATTAAAAAATAAAGTCATACAGGGGCCAGATATTTAGTTGTTCACCATCATGTTCAATGTTACTGCGCAGAGAGGTCCAAACATTTTGAAGGTCTCCTAGGAGCTGATAACAACGAAGGTAACCATCAGAACACAGAAGTGATTTAATGATGAGCTATGGAGCAGATAACCAACAGAACACAGAAGTGATTTAATGATGAGATTTGGAGCAGATAACCAACAGAACACAGAAGTGATTTAATGATGAGCTATGGAGCAGATAACCAACAGAACACAGAAGTGATTTAATGATGAGCTATGGAGCAGATAACCAACAGAACACAGAAGTGATTTAATGATGAGATTTGGAGCAGATAACCAACAGAACACAGAAGGGATTTAATGATGAGCTATGGAGCAGATAACCAACAGAACACAGAAGTGATTTAATGATGAGCTATGGAGCAGATAACCAACAGAACACAGAAGTGATTTAATGATGAGCTATGGAGCAGATAACCAACAGAACACAGAAGTGATTTAATGATGAGATTTGGAGCAGATAACCAACAGAACACAGAAGTGATTTAATGATGAGCTATGGAGCAGATAACCAACAGAACACAGAAGTGATTTAATGATGAGCTATGGAGCAGATAACCAACAGAACACAGAAGTGATTTAATGATGAGCTATGGAGCAGATAACCAACAGAACACAGAAGTGATTTAATGATGAGCTATGGAGCAGATAACCAACAGAACACAGAAGTGATTTAATGATGAGCTATAAATACTAATTAAGTATTCAATTTATTAAGAATTAGTGACAAGGGAAATGAGAGAGGAACTTATAAAATTTAATGTAAGAAAAGTTTAAATATTCATCTAAACATTTAGTTTTTCGAGTGAGCAAGCAGTTGTAAAAAAGTAAACAACCTAACATGTTGTTTACATTTAATATCGGGAGAAGATTTTACTGCTGGGCCTTTCCGGTTTTCACTCACATGTGTAGTGACGTAAATGCAGTGTGTTTTTTTCTGTCGGAACGCACCGGAACGGCGTTCTTGCACCTTTTTTCCAAATACTTTTTTTATTTCTGAATTTACTGCCTGAAATTTTTGTGTCGGTCCTACTGCTTTTATAGGTTGCGTTCTAGTACCTTTTTAATACTTACTGGTACCTTTTTAATGCGTTCCGGTACCTTTTTTTTTAAAGAAAAAAAAACACTCCGTAGATGTGTCTGTTAATGAATACAAATAGTAATCTGGTTTTCAGAAAACTGTTTCAGAATTCATTTATAATCTTCTTGTAGAATTCTAGTCTGTAATGAATTGGAGAAAACAAAGGTATCAATCGTTATTCAGTACAAAGTTCGAAGTCTGAGTGTTCTTTTCTTAAATTGAATTTGACAAAAATACTATCAACCTTCAAGTTTCATACACGCCAAACTATAATACGATTGAATAGAAAAGTATCTAATGCTATCAAAAATGTCCTAAACATATAATCTAATTTGATTACTTTACGAAAAATATTATTTTGAACATCCTATAAATATGTATAAGTGATTGTTGAAACATATTTTACTCATTTTTAAATTTACTTTTTGTTATATTGGGTACCATTACTGCAAACAATATAATTTTTTTTAAGTTCACGTTTTTCTGCAAATTCATAGGCTCAAATGGGGGTGGGTCTCATGTGCCTAAGGCATAAAACTGCCTTGACCATCAAAACTAAATGACCTCTTATTTTATTTCATAAGCTTTTGTTACTTTTAAAAGAAAGTGTCTAATAGTACTCGACTACCAATCGCAGTTCCTACGGAAGAGAGCTATTGGTAGACAGCCAATCAAATGAAACCAACACTAAATAACTTTTGATTTAAGATTTTTTTAAGTCGTTTTATCATCAAGCTTATTTGGTCTCGTGGTAGAGTGTAGGATTGATATGGTGTATATATCAGTTGGGGGTAGGGCTGTCAATTTTGTTGAAAAAAGCTGCCCGGGTACCCGTGAAAATATCGAACGGGTACCCGGGTTACCCGTTCTAAACGTCGTATAATTTTCCCCGTCATGACCGCTATACAATGGAACCTAGCCACCATCCATGCACCTCATTTCACACAGTAGTAGTAGCCAACGGCTTGCTTCCAATAACATACTATTACTAATGCACTACAATTAACTACAATTTACAATGCACTAATTTTTTTTATTCAATTCCTGCTGTAAATGCATTCGTCATACTCATAAACTAAAACTAGAGTAAACTGAACATGCAAACAAAATATCAACAGAATGACGTAACGTTCAATGTCATACCTTGAATGTTAATATCCACTTGGCGTCGGTAGTCAATGCTAAGGGCGATGACGTATGCTATACTGCGGTAAATTTCAAGTGATCGTGCTTTGGTCAATGCTTTTGTTGACACCAACAAGTTTCTGATATTGGTGGGTCAGCGGTTTTTTTTATCAATATCAATTTTACGAATAGCTTTCAGATGGCGTTTTATCGCACTGGGTTGCCACCCTTCGCAGACACAATTTCATTACAATGCTGCATTTTGCAGTGTCATTGTCAACTCGCTTGGCATGATTCCACACGGCCGAAGTCTTAACCATCTTACAAAAGAAAACTTTTGGTTTGAAATATATGCTGTTTTATCCGTTTAACTTGAAAACGCTTTGAAAAACTTTAAGGAGTTAATGAGAGCATAAAATAAAGAAGAGAAGATTTTAAAAAATTGATGTAAAAAATTCCAGGGGCGCTGTTTTATATTTTTTATGGAACGGCAAGTATACCTAAAAAGTTTGGGAACCACTCCAGAGAGATGACTTGTATTTAAAAAGAGACACATAAAGTCACGCAATTTTGGACAATCCCCCCTTCCTACACTAGTTACGTCAGTAGAAGTTATCCTCTCCGCCCCCGCATAAAAGCCGTATTTCCTATTTGAAAATGAACCTGTTTCAAACAAAACAAAGTGTGGGCATTTAAGTATGCATTTAGTCTTAGTGAATGAGCATGTTTCAAAACAATTTCTGATCATTTTAGTGTACAGATTCACTCTAATATCGTACGTGAAAACATGTATCAAAAAGGAGGCACAGGAAAGCTGAATCATTTAGTTTAAGTGTTGAGCATTTAGATGTGACGTCACAGTTCTTATAAACCACCCTCCCCCTTGTCAATTATTAACCAACAACTACCCAAAATTCTCTGATTTTTAGTTTTACAATTATTTACTTTTTAACAAATAATTGCTTTATTATTATTTTTTAAAAATAGTATTGCTTTGTAGTTTTTAAGTGCAGTGCCGTCTTCGCAGAAACTTAGCATTGACGTATTACCCTGTTCCAGGATATGTCAATGTAACACATTATACAAAAATACACCCCCACAGTTTTTTTTTAAATTTAAGTAATTATGTGATTATCTTTTTTATTGTAATTTTATTAGAAATATTTTTTAATTTAAATTATTTACCCAGGTAGTGCTGCCTTCGCAGCTCAGCTGGATGAACCAAATTATCCAATTGGGCAACACAAAAAATAATAACTTTTAAGAAAGAAGATTTCTCCATTGGCATGCAACAATGGCGCCGTAAATCACAGAAGATGCAATGAAATATACAATATTTTATTTCGTATAAATTATAAAACAGTAGTTTAATTTGAACAAAAATGTAATATTTTTTTGTTAAAATATATTTCATAGTAAGTTTAGTTGCTTTTAATATGATTCTGGGCATGTTTGATTTTTGGACTGCCGTTGACAGGAGTGCCCTTATTTCTTGCATAGCAATAGGCTCAATAGCAGAACGAATTCGCTGGGTCGCGTAACAAATTTTGGGAGCCTTGGAATTACTGCGATTTAACCGCTTTCGCGAAATACTGAATTGCAACTTAACGGGATGCAACTTATGCGTTATAAAAAAATTAATCGATTACATTTTTCCCGATTAATCGAACGATTTTTTTAAATCAGTACCAACCCTATTAAATTTAAATTCCTTTTTTTTTCTTCCCTTCTTATTTGGCACAAAGAATTAATATTCCTAATTTATTTAATTGGATATAACTATACTATATTATTAATGAACTCATAAATTGAATCCTATAAAAACACTCTTATATAGTTATCTAGAGTTGGTGCTGTTATAAGAGGATGCTTTTAAATTTGCTTTTATTCCCATAGGTCTGTCTGTTGTTGTTTTTTTCCTTTATTATTGTCAAGTAATAAAACAACATGCAAGTGCCATTTTTTATTTTACTCTTAATGCCTTAAATCAAGGAGGTTTGATTAGCTGGAGGCGGCGTGACGTCACTAGGCTGAAGCCAGACCCCCACCCGCAGCAGCCATCTTGAGCGACTCAAAACATTGGAAGCTGTGTAGTGTGTATGTTATATTATTGTAATATTTTGAACGGGAGCCTTGGTAACTGGGACAGGCTCAGTGTTGGCTTTCATTTTCAACTTCTTTGTCATTGACTAGTAGGTTGCCAGTAGTCAATCATTCAATACTTTCAATTCAGTATTTAGATTTAAACATTTTAAATATATGATATATATAAGTTATATCATTTTAATAATTTTATATTCTTTGTTTTGTTTTTTTTCCATTGAACTTTAAATGGCAGTTGCAATTGTGAGTTGATTTGCGAACTTAAAAATAAAAATTTTGCTTGTCTCACGTGTTATATTTATATCTTATTTATTCTTATAATTTTAAAACTGTCTATTGTGAATATTATAATTATACTATACAAAATAAGTTAAGTTACAAATTAAGTAATACATTAAATTATTAATAATATAGAACAAAATGAAAAAATTAATAAGCGTTGATCATGAAATCGTTCAAATCCATGCAAAATATAGCAAAACAATTTCAATACGCGAAAAAAATATTTATTTCAAAAGTTAAAAATATAGATATTACTTAACTACATAAGATAAAGCGGCTGGATAGCGAAGTCAGTAGTGCGCTCGCCTCACAAGGTTGAGGGGCGTGGGATAAATCTGTTTGTACGTTCTTTAGTAGAAGAACTTCATTTATAGTAAAGTTAGCGTATTATTAATATAAGAACAGGCTCTGTAGCCCTCGATCAGCTGACCGAATAAATAACCTTACATACATTACAGCTCTTTGTAATTGACCTATTAGAATATGTAGACCACCAGAAATGAACTAGGACCTTAGCAGACTTTACAAAAAACGAGATGACAAAATACAAAAATACAAAGCTCATTGGAGTCGTTACCAGAATGAGAAAACTGGTGAAAGCTGGTATGGTAGTGAAAGCTGGTATGGTAGTGAAAGCTGGTATGGTAGTGAAAGCTGGTATGGTAGTGAAAGCTGGTATGGTAGTGAAAGCTGGTATGGTAGTGAAAGCTGGTATGGTAGTGAAAGCTGGTATGGTAGTGAAAGCTGGTATGGTAGTGAAAGCTGGTATGGTAGTGAAAGCTGGTATGGTAGTGAAAGCTGGTATGGTAGTGAAAGCTGGTATGGTAATGAAAGCTGGTATGGTAATGAAAGCTGGTGGAATGTTTTGAGTCCAACAATATGGCGATAGGCTCCCCCCACTCTCCGCTAGCGACCATCTGATAGCAGACGCCACCTCCAGCTAATCAAACCTCCTAACCTCCTTGCCTTAAATGGATATAAAATGACTGAAGTTTATAATTTTCGCCTTTTATGGCGTATCCAAACGTAGTTTGGGCAATTTCATAATGAAATAATTAAATAACGATTCTTCAATTTATTAATGTATCAGACGTAAGCAGCTTTTTGTTTTTAATTAATGTCTATACTTTATTCCTTTTTTTTTAAATTTACGAAAAATATATATTTAAAAAATGCATTGTTCACTATTTACTTACTAGTAAATAAAATCTTATATAAAATCGGAATTTATAAATTATAAGAGATTTTAATATTTAGGCGTGTGATTTTTAATGAAATACTTATATCCGTTCTTATGCCAGATTTTGTTAACCTTTTCTTTAAACCGTTTCAACTGTGTGAAATTTATCAGATTTGACTACACCACTCGGGATGTGTGAAATAAAAGGGAATTCCATTATATCATAATTTGGTGGAAGTAGAGGGCAGGGCAGAAATAAAGAAAATGTTTACTTCTCATTCAAAATTGTTTTACGGATCCACAGGCTTGTGTTTATCTGCTCACAGCACTTTGTTGTTTGTTCCTTCTTTTATCCTATAAATAAAGGCGTATGTCTAGCATTTATGATGTTTATATGAGAATGAGGTGTTAACCTACGGAGTTTTATATCTTCTTTCTTATGCCACTTGAACGTTTTCTTACCTTCAACTTCAAAATAGTACCAACGTGAACTGTTTTTGCATGCATATGCTTTGACTATGGACATCTTAGGGATCACTATGTCGAAAGGGTGGCTCTGGTTTACGAATGGACATGTGTATTCATTTTCCTTGGTGCATGCATTCAATTTACAACCTTTAACCTTTTGACAAACCGCAATTTGACGTAACTGATCTTCTCCAACCATCCACAGACTCATGTAGAATTGTTCAACATCGGAGAAAAATGCTTCACATGTCAAATTGTGGGCCAATTGTTGTCTAGGGATTCGACTATGTACTGTGGATAGACAATATAGCATGATCAACAATGCACCTTTAGATTTATCTATAATGTATAAGTTATATAATAAAGACGGAAATAGTTTCTAGTCTTAGTCTTATCTACACAGACGCTCCTTCTATGCAGAAGATAATTGCGTCCACAGACCATGACAGATGATCTGTTGGCAAGTGATGCAGCGTTCACAGGCCACGGCTTTGTGGGTTCCACGCATTACCCAGCCGCCTAACTTGTGTTAGGTACCCATTCGGAGCTGGGTGACTCAGGCCCTAGGCCCGGGAACAAATCC
Source organism: Ampullaceana balthica (assembly GCA_944989445.1). Classification (NCBI taxonomy): domain Eukaryota; kingdom Metazoa; phylum Mollusca; class Gastropoda; family Lymnaeidae; genus Ampullaceana; species Ampullaceana balthica. The sequence goes on along the minus strand of CALYLW010000005.1, from coordinate 4,272,679 downwards.
TTGCTTTCACACGGATTTGAACCCGTGACCATCGGTACGCCAGTCGAGCGCTCTGCAACTCGACCACCACGCCAATAATCACGTTTGCGGCCTTAAAATAAAAAACCTATAAAAGCCAAAGTTTCGACTATAATCCTTTATTTATGAGACATAACTAAAAGTATTGATTATGTTCAATATAATACGCACCGCGTGACAGACTAGCATAAAAATGTACATGCTACAAAGAGATATAGAGATAAACTAAAAATTAATTCATTTAATAAAAGTACATTTGATCGATGTGAAATTTCGATACATCATTTTTAATGTCGACACGAGTCTGCCTGCAAAATTTCAGCTCAATATGATACGGGGAAGTGGGTTAAAAATCGATCCAAAGTTTTTCCGACAAGCAAGCAATGAATCAATCAAGCAGACGTAACGAGTTAATATAAAGGATTTAATATTAGCGAACGTTAACAGTTTATGAAATGTCTTCTAGTGTAATAAAGCACCATTCTTAAAAAGTAGTTCATTTCCCCTAACAGTATGTACGCTGAAAGAAATTGTTAGTGTAAGAGATTTTTAAGGCAAATTACGCTTATTATAATTATGTACAAAAAAATACATTTCTTACGCGTATTTTTATGATACGTATTTTGGGCCGTCCACAAATGACATCACGCACCTAAGGGAGGGGGAGGGGGGTCACACTTTTGTGACGGTGCGTGACGAGGGGGAGGGAGGAGGTTGAAGAAATGTGACGTCACGTCAAAATGGTAACTTAAAATAAAACTTTCCCTGAAATATTTGGTAACTTACAATTTATTTAATGACTTTTTTTTTCTTTTTTTAAATCAGTGCTTCTACAGTGCCGGACGGTAGGCCATCAGACTCCCGTTGGCGTAAGTTATCAAGAAATGAAAATTAAATCTAATTATAATCCATACGTTTGAGAACCCACAGGAGAACGTTTGAAATTGTTACCCTGCGTCGTTTGATGTTGACATCAAAGCATTTGTGATGTAACCGCAGCTCCGTTTGGTTCTCTCACGACAGGAATCGGCGAACATTTTTGCCCGTTACCCCAAAATATACAAGTTTATGTGTGCGTTACCCCCCCCCCAGACCCGAGGTCCTGCTCAGATGACTCAGGGATTTGGGGGAGCGTCGTTAGCCCCCACCCCCTGAAAATGCAATTGGTGAGTTTTACAAGCATGACAAGTGTCTAAAAAAGATCTGAATAGGATTGCGGTTAGATATTTTAAGTCATAACAACACGGAGTATCCAATGCGGGGATCTATTTGATACAATTATAAACGTTTTAAATTTGATATAATTGTTTGATTGGTTTTTGGTCAAACGCCCCTGGCCATTCTAGATATAATGATAAATGTGGCCATTTAAAATTATTCAAAGTATTTATTAACTTTATTCCGTCCAAAAGGGGTGGCCTCTAAGGAGCTCGACGGACGAGTAGGGTCGCGGACCTAACCGCGCCGCCTGTGACCTGAAACCGACAACTCCTGACAGGCAATGCCGAAGTCCGATATGTTAGGTGTTAGGTGCTAGTCACATATGATTACAGTCACTGTACGGATCTTAAATGCATTGTCGATGATGAGAACCAAAGTACCCGTTGAGGGTCGGGTAAATTCGAAGTGACCGTTTCGTCCCCCTCAATTTAACTAGCAACGCCATTGAGAAGTGCCGGTTTAGGGCCAGGAGCGCCAGTACGGGTTAGCGAAAGGAACCACGAAGAACGCAGCGGACGCCAGCTCTGAGGAAACCTTCCAGTGGGGGATTCACCCTATGTAGGTCATTGATGATCCCCCACGTAGCGGCGGTCCTAACCATTGAGACTCGTATGCTTTGCCGGGGTGGCGCCAAAGTGGTAGCGGGTCATAGTAAGGAAATTCCACCCCTCCTTGTAAGGTCAACTTAGTGGGAGGCATCTTCGACTTTCTGTCCTGGATGCCCAGGTGGCCGCTTCAGAAGCGACCGCTCCGGGGGGGGGGTCCCAGCTGTCACGTCCTTTTCTGGGAGAGGGTACCAGATAGCTGGGAGGGTCTTCCAGGAAGACCCATGAAGAGCATTAGGCTCGGGGCTTATGATTTTCTTCCACATGTAGGATCATTAACTTTATTGAATGCATCAAATTCTTGACATCGCAATTCGAGAGGAGCACAAAACAACTTTTCTTCTTAGCTCAGTTTTTAAGGCATTAATTTTAAATATCACAGAAAGGATACTTGATACACTCAAGTTATGTGGATTAAGATTATTGTTACTCGTGTCAATATAAATGAACATTTTTAGAACAACAATGCTCTAACATCGATGAAAATCTACTAAGGAACAATTCAAGGAAGGCTTACAAAATTGTTAAAGACTTGACATCCACCAAACAAGGTCGTATCTCAACCATACAAGATAAATCCGCAAAATGTATCACAGAAGAACAAGAAATTCTCAGAAGATGGACCGAATACTGTTCTGGCTGTACAATGAAGACTCCAAAGGCGATGCGTCAGTGCTCAACTGCCCAAAGTCAACAAACACAGACATGCATTCTATTCTCCGCGACTAGGTGGAGCTGGCTGTTCAAAAACTGAAGAAGGGGAAATCAGCTGGAGCGGACAACATTCCGGGCGAATTGATTCAAGCAGGAGATTACCTCGTAATAAACATCCTAACTAACATGTGCAACAAGATATGGCAGACAGGGAAATGGCAAACCCCCTGGATTTAATCGCTGGTTATCACGCTCCCAAAAAATGGGTATTCTACAGATGTGTCAGAACTAACGTACAATCAGCCTGATTAGTCACCCCAGCAAAGTCATGCTTATGATCATATTACAGACTGAAACCACAAGCAGAGCAAATCACTTTCAGAAGAGCAGGCGGGCTTCAGAACAGGAAGAAGCACAACGGAGCAAATCTTTAACATGCGAGTTCTCTGTGAAAAACATCTCCAACACCAGAGTGACCTCTATCATGTCTTTATAGACTTAAAAAAAGCGTTCGACAGAGTGTGGCATGCGGCACTGTGGGCAACGATGCACAAATTCAACATAAATGCAAACATCATTGAAGTGATCAAGAACCTTTACAACAGAGCAACCAGCGCAGTACTCTTCAACAGCAAGCTGGGAGATTGGTTCAAGACCACTGTTGGTGTCAGACAAGGATGTTTACTTTCCCCCAATCCTCTTCAACTCTCTTCCTTGAAAGGATAATGACAGATGTGCTAGAAGACCATGTCGGAACAGTCAGCATCGGAGGGAGAAGTATAACCAACCTACGCTTCGCCGATGACATTGACGGCCTAGCTGGTAGCGAGGACGAACTAAAAGAATTCCTCGCAAAGCTAGAGAAAACAGCAAAGGCGTACGGCATGGAAATCAACGCAGAAAAGACCAAGGTCATGGCTAATAGTAAATTCACAAGCGAGATTCGATAAACGGGCAAAAACTCGAAGAAGTCTCCACCTTCAAGTATCTAGGGGCCATAATATCCGACGAAGGCTCAAAGCCAGAAATTCTTGCCAGAGTAGCCCAAACAATGGCAGCATTGAGCAAATTAAAGCACATCTGGCAAAGTAAAAAACTCTCCCTGAGATCAAAGATTCGGCTAATGCGCTCTCTAGCGATGTCGGTCTTTTTGAATGGTTGTGAGGCTTGGACGCTCACTGCAGACCTCCAAAGAAGAATCAATGCGCTAGAGATGAGATGTTTCAGAAAGATATTGAACATGTCCCACACAGCGCACATCACAAACGAAGCGGTCCGCAACACAATAAGTACTGTCATTGGCCCCTACGAGGCCCTACTCACATCAATTAAGAAGAGGAAATTACGATGGTACGGACACGTGACAAGAACTGGAGGTCTCGCAAAAACCATATTACAAGGCACAGTCCAGGGAGGAAGGAAAAGAGGCAGACAAAAGAAGAGATGGGAGGACGATATCAAAGAGTGGACCGGCCTGTCATTCAGCGACTCTCAAAGGGCAGCACAGGACCGTGACAAATGGCGTGTGTTAGTGAGCAGGTCACGATGGTGCCCCAACGACCCAACAATGGGTTAAGGGATAGTTAAGTTTAGGGTGAATTTAGGTGTCTTCGAATAGTACTACTTATATAGTACGTAGGTAAGAAATCTACATAGTTGTCAAATTTAAAAAATGAATTTTCTGGAAGGAACCGTTTCAATAGTGGGCATATGTTCCAAGCGTACACGTACACTTGACGTATTTTAATATATATAGTGGATTGTAGTGGATGTTATATGTCCAAAATGAGTTTGCATTACCCCCAAGAATTCCCTTTTGACCCCAGATGATGTAATTTACCCCTGTTCGCCGACCTCTTTCTCACGGGAAGCCCGTCAGTCAATTGAGGGATTTTTTAAAAATATACATTTAACAAATGATATTTTTCAATATTTTTTTCCTAAAAACGAAGTTAACCGTGATGATTAAAAGTCAATGTTTAATTTGTATGCATTGAAATAAAATATAATCTAAGGATGTAAACACAGTTCGCTTTTTGAAGGCTGGTTAAACGTTTTTTAAAAACGGACCGGTTCAACCGGATACCTAAAAATTAAAATTATAAAAGTTTATGTTAACATTATTTTTAACCCAAAAGAAGCGGATTTTAGCGAATTTTATATGCCCACATTGATTCAGCTTTACCCCCAAGAGTTCCCGTTTTACCCCAAATGAGATAATTTACCGCTGTTCACCGACCCCTCGATTAAACCGCACGATAGCGGTAGACATGTATTTTTCATTAGTTTATAAACTCCACAAGAGAATGCAACAATTTAAACACGCCTCATCCATTGGTGAGATTATATTTACTACTCTTGTGTGACCTACGTGAAATTATGAAGAAAATAAAATGGAAAAAAAAGAGAGAAAAAAACCTCACAACTCGTGAGCTTCGGAGTAAAAAGTTATGATATTATTGGATATTTTATAGTATTATTTAGTCTTTAACTTGCAGGAATTACTGTATTTTGCGACGCACAAGATGACACCCTACTTTCTGGTACAAATGTGGGATTCGTACAATACTCGCCATATTCCTCTTCCAGCGCATATCAAATAATTTTTTAGAAAACATGAAATTTGATAATTTTAGATCAAATGCCTTTGATGTGCATTTACCTAGTAGGAAAACTGTCATTATAAGATCGAAATCAATTTGAGCAATCGTCTTGTATATATATATATATATATTCTAGGTCTATCAACAATGCAATGATCCTTGTAATATCAATAATCACATTCGCGAGCTTAATCGCGAAGGTTAAGCTGACTTGCTTTTCCTTGGCAACTAAACAAAAAAAAATTGATATATTATATAAACAAACCGAATTCATACTTAATCTTATAGGACTTTAAGCCATCTAGGGGCTCATTTTGCTATCACGTCAGTGCAGGGAAAATCACGTCAAAACGGGAAAAAAATGCACCGGTACCTGGTGAAATGGAAAAAAAAATCCTGCCGGTCGTCTAATACGAAAAGTTTGAGAAGCACTGGCTTACAATTTATTTAATGACCTTTTACATAGCTGCACGCGTGTTACGATAATTATAATGTAGACCTACACTAAATAAATACTTAAATGACAAAAAAGGGATTTGAAATATACTTTTTCAAATAGAAAATAATTGATTTATTTTTTTATTTTTATTTGGGGGGGGGGCGCAAAGCTTTGTGACGTATTATTGGAGTTAATTGGAGGGTGGGTCTAACTTTTTGTGACGTCACGTGACGAGGCGAGGGGAGGTGAAAATCGGCCAAAATCGCGTTACGTTATTTATTGAAAACTGATTCAAACTGGGTTTTAAAAAAGTACAATGTATTCATTGTAAAGTAGCCTAAATGAAATTTAAAAGTTCTTTCTTATACCTTTAGTTGGGGGAGCTTTCACCATCACAACGTGCACGAAGACTAGAAATAGAGCTGTCTGCATCTTTTGGTATGTTTGTTGGAGGTGGTAAAGTAAAGCAAAAAGAAAGACGTATTATTGCCATGGAAAATATATTTTATAATTTCTATCATTAAACGTCATTTGAACTAATGAACTTTTCATAAATAATAGATATTCTAATTTTTCCTTCTTGACAACATTTTTCCCAAACCCCTCAAAACCTAAATATAAATTAATTATGACAATAATTCGGATATTATTTAGTTTTTGAAAATTTACTGAAAACTTATTAGTTCAATTTTGATTGACTGACATAGATTCGATTGTTTATAAGTTAAAACGCAGTACTCTACTAACTATTAATGAACCACATTACCTTTCGTTTTCTTTCGTTTATACTATATTGTCTTTCTCTTCCAATCGCTTATGTTAAATTTGAATGTGCGAAAGCATTGATTATGATTGTATTGTATTATGATTGCAATTGAAACGAGAATTGTTATTTATGAGAACGCTGTAATTAAAGTTTAATTTAAATACATAAGAGTGAAAACAATGTATGTATATTAACAAGCTACCCTTACAATGCGAAATAAAGTTCCTGCACCACCTTCTTGATATCTAAAAGAACATTTGGTGATAACTGTCAATCGGCTGTGAAAAAAGAAACACATAGAAGATATGAAATAAATTTTCACTTACCATTTTTAGAAAAATATTTTAAATAATCCCCTTGCAATGACAATGACTCTTTAAACACAGCCTGCTTCCACACCAGTCTTGCTATTTCTAAATATATTGAAAGAAAACTTGGCGATGTTAGGGGCGGGGTTAAAACAATATCAAACCAATGAGCTGTTCTCAGCATGCACTTGTGACTTGTTAATGTCATATTTCAAAGGGGGCAGTAGCCGTGTGTTTATGAGGTGTGACTTAAATTAAGGAATACACGTCAGAGGCGTAGCGTGGGTATGTGCCGTCCGGGGCAGAACACAGGTTTAATAATGTAAAACATTATAACACGAACTTCTTGCCCCTTTGTTTTGTTTTCTTTTACAACTTATTGTTGTTCTGTTTTAATAGAGTCTTCAAATTTGGCAGCCGCTCCTGTCGTAGAAGCGGAAATTGATGTACCCTATCAGTTTTAAGCATTAGCCAATCTGATGCTAAGGGCGGCACTTTGTTTAGGGCGGCGAATTCCTCATTGTTAATTAGTTTATAGAAATAAAAGCTTTAAATTAAGTTAAATAAAAGATACGAAGAGCATATCTTATCTTATCTTATCTGTTACAGACGATCCTTCTATACAGAAGATTATTGCATCCTACGGTTATCTATGGTTTGTGTTTAGTCCTGCATTCTTATTAGAGAATTAAATATTGATAAAGTGTTGGTTTTCCTGGTTTCTTCAGGCAACCATTCCACGCCCGAATTCCGGACGGGAAGAACGAAAATGTGTATGTGTTCAGTGGCGTAGCTAGGGGGGTGGTGGGGGCGGTCCGCCCCGGGCGGCACACATTTTGGGGGCGGCATTTGGGGGCCTTTGAAAAGTATTGCCCTTTCTGACAACCACCTTTTTTCTTTTGAAAGAGGAACACCCGGGTGAAAATAAAATATTCGTACTTTCAAGTCGTAATTAACGGATTCTCACAACATTTTTTTTAATACATACGGTTTGCTATAAATAACCCATAACCGTTAAGAAATTTAAAATCGCATACAAATTGTATCGATTTTTTTTTAAATTAAGCGGTATACATCACAGATGACACTTTTATAAGAAAACAACACAAAGAACACATCACGCTGGACCGAATATACTATTAATATCGCCGCGACAGTTATTGCGTGGATTTTTGACATGCACATAATGATACGCGAACTAGTACCTACATGACATGGTGGTTCAAATATTGTGTTTAACTTGCAAGTAGTATTTTATATTACTGTTTAAGTTTTCAGAAAATTATTCTAAGGTAATTTATTAAAATTTAATTATTATTTTTTGTATTATTTTATTTTCATTTAAGTAGCACAAACAAAATTTGTGTGTTTCATTAAAATACATTTATTCACTCAAAAATTTTACACCTATCCTATTAAAGAAATGATTAGATAGTTTGAATTAGTCTATTTTTACTGAAAATTATTACGATTTTTGACAAGAAAGATTAATCGCGATTGTTGTTTTTTTTCTCCAAATTGTGCATAATGGTGAAAGTTTGTTAAGATCGTGGATGGTGTATTCACAATTGAAGAAAAGTATATATTTTTTTGCTGTTTACTGTTTGATGATCTTTTCCTATCAAATTTTAACAACGGAAAATGGTTTTAACAAATAGAGGAAATTTAATCTCAAAATAAGTCAACACGAGTTCAGTCTACTGCACATTCGATCATTTTTCCAATGGCAGGAATTAGACATAAGAATTGGACAATGCGCAACTTTTGATAAACGATAAAAACAGAAAATTGATAAAGAAATAAGAAAAAAATGATAGAAAATTCTCACAGTACTTGATATAATTAGATTCTTAGCAAAACAAAATTTGGCGTTGAGGGGTCATCGTGACAGTAATCATGAGGAAGACATCAATTCAATTGAAAATAGAGGAAATTTTCTAGAGCTTTTTGACTTTTTCACTAAGTACGACCCAGTGTTATAAGAACATTTAGTAAAAATTAAGATGGGTAGTAAATATAGTGTCTCCTATTTGTCGAAAATAATTCAAAACGAATTCATAGACCTTTTGAGAGGCGCAGTGAGAAAAACAACAATGGACCAAATAAATCAAGCTAAAAACTTTTGTAGGATATTTGACAAAACTCCCGATATTTTCCACAAAAATTAAACTAGTCAAATTAAAAGACACGTAGTTATTGATGTCAGCGCAGTTAAAGTTGTAGAATCGTTTATTTACATTGTAGAAAATAAAGGAAAACTGCTGAGGAAATCAAAAATATGATTTTAAAGAAATTAGAAAATGTTTAGATACAAAAAAATTGCAGAGGAAAGGCTTACGACAATGCTTCCGTCAGAGTTTGTAGCATGCACAAATCATTCTTTAAACCTGGCATTTTTACATGCAGCTTGTACTGCTATTGATTTCTTAACACTTTTTGGAACTATCGAAAAGTTGTTTTCATTTTTTAAATTCTTCCACGCATCAAAGCGATGCTAAAAAATACCTTCAAATAAAAGGCTGAAATATCCACCAATGCCATATAAAACTAAATTCTTTGCAAACCCATTTCATGGAACAAAGCGATGTGATAATACAAAAAGCTGATATAGCAGCCAAAAGAATTTGTAAAGAGATGGAGACATCGACTGAACGCCGAGTTAGAAGGGAAAACATATGAGTGAGGAAAATTCACAATCAGTTGTCCTATCTTTAGAACATGAAGTACACCGAGAAATGTTTTAATCCATGGATCGAATTATAAAGGAATTGAAAGCACGCTTTGATCAGTTGCATGATCTTGTAAGAAAATATTCGTGTATAATCCCATATAACCTACTAAATGAAGAAATTGAATGTCAAATAAATGATTTTATTGACATTGATAAAGAATACTTCCATATTGAAAGAAAAATGATCCAGGTTTTATGGCTGCACCTACACTACAAAAAGACGCATTGCATTGGAAAAATGGAGGAAAAGGTCCCCTTAATTTATTAAAATTTATTCAATAGTATAGATTGGAAACTTCTGTACCCAACATTGTAATCTTGCTAAGAATTTTATAAAAATTATTGTTATCAGTGTCGCTAGTTGTGAAAGGAGCTTCTCCAAACTGAAGTTGATAAAAAAATTATCTTCGTTCCACAATGAGTTATAAATTAAGACTAAAAATATTGCAATATTGTCAATAGAATAAAAATTTTAAAAATTATTCAAAATTTTATAGCATAATACACGATTTTTCTTCTATGAAGTTAGGAAAATAAATTTATAAATAATATGTTTACATACTAGTGTACACTATTTGTTTATAAAAAAAAATTCATAATTTTTTGGTGTAAATTTTGGATACATTTGTCTCGACACCTGCAACCTCAGTAACCTTTAAAAAAAGTATCTTGTATTTTTATAAAATATGAATAACATCTTATTTGGCCTCCTTTATTGCTGCTTACTTAAATATGGCATCCAATGGTAAAAATGTTCGCCACCTTTACTTTGTTTCAATTACAATCATCTATTAATGTTTATTAATTTATAAAAAAACCATGGTATTATTAGCTTAGAAAGGGCGGCAAATTGGAGACCGCCCCGGGCGGCAAAAGGTCTAGCTACGCCACTGTATGTGTTTGTTCTTGCATATGGAATAAGAAAGGTGTTTTTATCCTTATGTCTATCTGGGGGTTGTATTAAGTTATCTTTGTATTGTATTTCTAAATTAGAATTAATTGCTTTGTGTATGATTACTACTTTACTCTTGGTTCTTCTATCCTCTAGTGTTTCAAGGTTTAATGATTTAACTAATGGTGTTATTCTTGTCAGTTTTGATTATTCTCCGGTGATGAATCCGGCAGCTCTTTTTTTAAATTTGTTCTATTTTATCAATGTTTTCTTTGGTGGATGGGTCCCATACAGAAGATGCATATTCTAGTACAGGTCTCACCAATGTGAGGTAGCATTTTAGTTTTATGTCTCTATTACATTTGTAAAAGTTTCTTTTTATAAAGCCTAAGGTTTTGTTTGATTTTTAATAACTTCATTACATGGGGCTTCCATGATAGTTTCTCATTTATCATGACTCCTATTTTGCATCTTTAGTCTGGGTCAGTTCTTTTCCATGAATGAAATATTTTGAATTTATTTGTTTCTTTTTCTTTGTTACTCTTAACAGCTGACATTTTCTGGGTGGAAAGACATACTCCAGGTAGTTTCCCATTTTATCAATACAAATAAGTCTTTTTGTAAAATTTTGCTATCTTGTTCTGATTTAATTGTTCTATAGATTATACAGTCATCAGCAAATAACCTAACTTTTGTTCGTGTTGAGATTTTGTTGGGTAAATCATTTATATAAATTAAAAAGAGTAAGGGACCTAGCACAGTTCCTTGTGGAACTCCTGAGTTAACCTTTATTGGTGCAGATTTAGATCCATTAATTATTACAGTTTGCTCCGTACCCAAAAGGAAGTCTTTGATCCAGTGATGTAAGGGATCTGAGATTCCAAAGTAGTTAAGTTTTTTAAGTAAACTAAGGTGGTGAACTTTGTCAAATGATTTTGAGAAGTCTAGTAATATTGTGTCTATTTGATCATTTTTGTCTAAGCCTTTTGAAAGTTCATCAATTAAACCTATTAATTGTGTTTCACATTATCTGTTTTTTCTAAAGCCGTGTTGATGCGGGTATAAGGCATTCTATTTGTCTAGGTGGTTAACTATTCTACTATATATTATGTGTTCTAGTAATTTACAGGTGATGCTAGTTAGGGATACAGGTCTGTAATTACCAGGGTCTGATTTATCCCCATTCTTAAAGAGTGGAGTTACGTTAGCTAATTTCCAATCCTGGGGAACTGTAGCCAAGGTAAAAGTTAATAAAAGAAATTAAGGATCTGTTAAAATGCGTGAACTTTTCTAATGCTAAAATTTTAAACGCCATAATGAATTTAAATAAATTCTTCTGATACTAAAGCTATTGAAATGAATAACCAATGGTTTAAAGTAGAATAAGAATATGACACTGACATGCTGGTACCTATAACTGATTCCAGTTTGTCAGCCACTCATCTT